>JAGFNQ010006005.1:0-105182 GCA_024364735.1 Boesenbergia rotunda
TTTCTTCTCGGCCTCTGCAGTGGCCAGCCGAGTGGATAGTCGGTCTATCTCCTGAGCGGCGTTAGCCATTGCTTGGTGCTCTTCTTTTGACCGAGCATCCGATTATGCTAACTGCAGCCTTAGAGCGGTTATTTCTGAGCGCAAACAATCCAAGCCCTCATCAGCCAGGGGGATGGTGCAATGGGCTAGTTTGGACTCCAGCTCCTTTACTTTCATCTCTGCCGCTCGACGTCCTCGAATGTTTGTGACCAAGGACTGGGCGACCGATTGGCTCGCCACCCAATGCTACGTAATGATATAAATATTGTAAGCCTAAATAGGAGTAATCAAGGGAAAAGGAGATATACCTGGGTTGCCTCCAGAAAGATGCTGTCAGCCAGGCTCATTGGATTCTTCTCATGCGTCATGGCCTGACCCTGATCCCAACTGGAGACCAACCGACCGTGCAGGCAGAGTGGTTGGGGTTGGACTATCTGGGTCATGGTGGTCGCAGAAGGGAGCTGGAAGTCCACCATCGTTCGAGGGGGTGAGTGCATCGATAGAAGGGCCTCCACAGCGTCGGCACCGGCAACATATGTTGCTGGGCCCAACAGAGATGGTGCGGTGCCCGAGGTCGAGGCCCCTGAACAAGGCGCTGCGGAGGTAGACGCCAAGACCCCCGAGTGGGGTGCAGTGGGAGTGGAGTCCCGGGTTCTGGATCGAGGAGGGACCGAGCCGGAGGCCAAGGACCGAGCACTGGATGGAGCACGCAACCTGACTTCCCGAGGCTAATCCATGGGTCGAAGGTGTACCCAAGGAAACAGTCACCCAACGACGCTTCCTCACCAGGCTCTTGGAACCCGGCTACTCCACCTCCTCATCTTCTGCGTGGCCTACCGGCTCTTCATCTACTACTTGGGGGACAGCATCCGAGCCCCCAATGGGAAGGTCGGCCTCTGAGTCGTCTCCCCCAGCCTCGGGTTGCTCAGGAGCTGGAACGGCATTTATCAGAGCTACTACCCGATTGGCCAGTAGGTCCGCGGCCAGGGCGTTCAGTGCCTCTTCTTCCAAGCTCAACACGTCGGTAACCAGGGCACCATACATGGCTTCAGCTGCAACGTAGAAAGAGATTTAGTTAGCATTAATAAGTTTAGGAACCAAACAGGAGCTTACCAAAGGTGCCAGGAAACTCTGTCGGGATCTGGCTCAGCTGGAAAAGATATAGCATGGCTTCACTCAGCAGTTTGCCCGCATGGAAGCGAGTCCCCCCGATCTTAGAAAAGGCTAGTTGATAGCCTGGATCCGAGCGGAGGTTCTTGGGCATCGGGGGTTGGACAGGCAAGTCTTCTACCCACTCGGTAGGCAAAGTCGGGGGCAGGGCAGATTGAATATAAAAGAAGTGAGATTTCCAAGCATTGTTGGAAGACGGGACTTTCTCTAGGAAGGCGACCTTGATTCGAGCTTGGAAATAGAAGTTCCTGGGTTCTTATTTTTTGAGATAATAAAAGCAATGGAAGACCCGAGGGTTAAGGGGAACCTCAAAGGTAGTGAAAAGGATCACGGTGCCGCATAGGATCCTAATAGAGTTGGGTGCTAGTTGAGACAGTGACACTTGGAAATACCGACAGACCGCATGGAAGAATGGATGAAGGGGAAAGCGTAACCCGGCTGATAGCTGATCTGAAAAGATGGTGAAGTAGCCCATGGGAGGTTGATGGGGTCCGTCTCGACGCGCGGGAAGGGCCAGGAGATGGTCCTCGGGAATTTGGTAATCAATGCGTAGGGTCTCTAAGAGACCCAAGGTTAGGGTCGAACGGGTAGTCAGGTACCAGGCCTCGGCCGAAGAGGATGACTCAGCCATCCAGTCAAGGTCGGGAAATAAGAGGAAAAGACTCAGGAGAGGAAAAGAATACCTAGGGAATAGGATCGCCGGAAACGTTGATCGCCGGAGCTCACGGGGGTCGAGCGGTGGAGGTCGGACAAGAGAGGAGGTAAAAACAAGAGATGAAACGGTGAAGGGCAAAATGAGAGAGGACGCGTATTTATACTGCTTTGAGGGCAATGAGGGACGTTGGATGCAGATGGGGAAAAAGGCGGGATCAAATCCTGGCCGTCGATCTCCCGCCATTTCCTGAGGTCTCGAAGTTTCTCACTGTTACCGCACGAGCCATACTGGTGACGCATCAGCGCCAGAGGCTCCCAGTCAGGGAACGACACGTGGCCTCGGCGTAATAGCTGATTTGATAGGGGATTCGGTATTTAAGGCCGAAGATCTTAGGCGCGAAGTGGAGGTCGGGAATACGAAAAAGGACTCAGCCGACCGGGCGAGTAGCCTAGTCAGTCGGACTGTACGCCTCCTTCGACTAGACTTAAAGGGGAGACTTGTGATCCGGGCGAGCGATTTTCAAGGAGAGCCAGGGGCCCGGTCGGGACCGGCCTGGGTCAAAGGAGGTCAGGCCGGGTTGATATCGGTTCACGAGATATGCATCTGGGCGGGGAGAATAGAAGGCAAGGCAGGTAGAGCCCTGGTCCGGCCTCGGTCGCTCGAGATCAGGTACCTGGGGACGGTCACCCGGAGTCGGCCACTCGGAGTCGGCCACTCGGGGTCGGTCACCCGAGGTCGGCCACTCGGGTTCAGTAATCCGAGGTCCGCCACTCGGGGTCGGTCACCCGAGGTCGGTCACTCGGGATCAGTCAACCGAGGTCGGCCACTCGAGTTCAGTCACCCGAGGTCGGCCACTCGGGGTCGGTCACCTGAGGTCGGTTAACCGGGATTGAGCTCCGGGGGTCGGACGCCCGGAGATGACTTCTAGGTTTGCCCGACCGACCCACGCTGTAAGTCTACACGATCCGACCGAGTGAGCCCTAACGATTAAGAATCCTCCACGACAGCAGGTATCTGTCAAATCCCTGACATAATCATTACCTGACAGCTGCCCAATATTAATGAGGATCAGAGGAGACAATGTAGACAGGTGGTCAGGCGGCTATGGCAGTCTCACAGGGCAACTAAAGCTGCCATTAGCCCAGTCTGCCAACTGACTTATCCTTAATGAAATATGACAGTTCTGACAAGGCAGAGAGCTTCCCCTCCCCTATATAAACCCCCCTTGGGGCTCCAAAGAGGGGATTGCTGCCACTTTGCAACCTCAGCTTCACTTTGTGTTCCCTAACTTGGTTCGACCCGAGTGCTTGAGATCTGATCCGTAGTTGAGCCTGACCCCGACCCCCGCGCCACAGCAGACCGGGTCCTCTTGGTCAGACCGAGTCAGCCGAGCGAGAACCGATCTTCACTTGTTGATAGGATCAAATTTGGCGTTGTCTGTGGGAACTCAGCCTGATCGAAAGTTGAAGATGAGTGACTCCAACCGGGTGACCGTGACTCTTTCACAAGAAGACCTTGATTTGCTGGTAGCAGCCAAAGCTCAGAAGTTAGCAGCCGAGCAGAAGATTGCCGCCCGCCAGATGCAGGAAGGACCGGCCGAGCCAACAGCTCGTGTTGGTACCGAAGGAGGAGTTCGCCCGAGTGACAGCCCCCACTTTCCCCGAGCGTTATTCGGCCCAGCGGAGGGGACAGGACAGTCTGACCCCTAGGAAGTTTCTTCTAGTCAAGCCAGAGCCAACAAAGGGAAGGCCCCCATCAGCCATGTCCCGGTCGATCACACCGGGTTCCCCTTTTCCAGCCAAGTCCTACAAGAACCAGTTCCCAAGCATTTCCGACTATTATCCATCCCGGAATATGGAGGGACTACAGACCCGGAGGAACACTTAATGAAGTTCGAGAACGCGGCACTCTTGCATCAATATTCAGATGGTATCAAATGCCGAGCCTTCTTGACCACCTTGGCGGGGTGGGCTCAACTGTGGTTTGACAGACTCCAGAGGGATCTGTAATGGAGTTTGTTGATTTCAAAAGATTATTTGTCCAGTACTTCGCAAGTAGTAAGAGACATCACAAGACCAGCTTGAACCTCTTCACTTTGAAGCAGAGCCCTAGGGAGCCCTTGAGGGCTTACTTCAAAAGATTCAATCAAGTTGCGTTGGACGTACCTACTGCCACCTCCGAAGTGCTGATCAGTGCCTTTGCCCAGGGCCTGCAAGAAGGCGAATTCTTCAGGTCATTGATCTGAAAGTCTGCCAACTGACTTATCCTTAATGAGATATGACAGTTCTGACAAGGCAGAGAGCTTCTCCTCCCCTTATATAAACCCCCCTTGGGGCTCCAAAGAGGTGATTGCTGCCACTTTGCAACCTCAGCTTCACTTTGTGTTCCCTAACTTGGTCCGACCCGAGTGCTTGAGATCTGATCCGTAGTTGAGCCCGACCCCGACCTCCGCGCCATAGTAGACCGAGTCCTTTTGGTCAGACCGAGTCAGCCAAGCGAGAGCCGATCTTCACTTGTTGACGGGATCAATTTAAATAACAATTAATTTTTGAGAAGCGATTAACTTTCTAATATCACTTTTAAATAGATTGTTCGTCATTGTACACAATGAACTTCCACTGTTGGTTATATTAATCAACTACAATATCATCTGTTGGAACTTGGATGGCTAGAGAGGTGGGGGGGGGGGGGTGAATATAGCCAGACACAAACTTCTTTCACTTTTAGGTTTTCTACGTGATCAGGTTAGTAGCAGCGGAAGACAAACACAAAACATAGTATTGCAGAAACTAAACCCCTAACCTAAGCACAAGCTCAAAACGCTAACAAAGAGGATTTACAAGGTTCGGGGATAACTTGCCCCTACTCCTTGGCATACCCGTGAGGTGGGCGATCCCTTGATCGTCGGTAGATCAAGCCCCGGAAATCCGGATATCAAATCCTCCTTCTCGGTGGAGAAACCTCTCCACACAAATGGTCTCAAAAGTATCAGGAATTATGCACAGAGACAACAAGGAGATCTTACAGATCGCTTACAATGCACAAGGATGAGAATTGAAGAACAGATCACCGAGCACAGCACAACACCACCAACACAAGAGCTCCCGGCTCTTTGTTTGCTTGCTGATCCACTCGCGACTTCCTTCACAGACTCAAGGTTGCTGCTTGTCAAGAGATCGCTTACAAAGTGTTGAATGAATGCTCAAGAGTTGGAGAAGCAGCTTGTTCACCAAGAGTTCTATATAGCTCCTTCTCCACACCGCAGCTTAAGCTGCTTACCATCGCCAGGTCAGCAGCTGCTCTGCAGCTCACCAGCTGCTCACCTGCAACGACCCTGCTACCCCTGACCTCCTCTGGACTCACTGAATCCTCTCCAGTCGAGCCCCAGGCCCCAGGTCATCAGCTTTGCAGCCGTTGCAGCTCGCGCCAGAAGACGTTATTTCCTACAGACGGGAAACAGCCAAACCTGTTGTAGTAAAAGCCTCCGTTTGACTCCACTTGAGTAAACCTGAGTTATCTGCACACTTAGCAGCTCATTAGACCAGTAAATCAGCAGAGGATCAAGTATCAGAACATATCAGTAGTGATCAGAAGAGAAACATAAAGCAATCAGAACTCTGACAGTGTTTTTGAATTAAAGCTGTCAACTACTGATCGATCACTGGACCGATCAGAGTGACCCCTAATCGGTCACCAGACCGATCAGGATGGGTCCAGACCGATCAGGCTCCAGCCTGATCAATCACCAGACCAATCAGGCTTGAGTGAACAGTGATTCTTTAATCAAATCCTAAGTCTCTGATCGGTCACCGGACCGTTCTGGACCTGATTAGCAAGGGAACTCAAATCACTGTTCGCTCCCAGATCGGTCACCAGATCGATCAGGAGCTGTACAGTGAGTGAAACACACACTCCCTGATCGGTCACCAGACCGATCAGACATCGCTGGATCGGTCACCAGACCGATCCACGAAGGAGCAGCGTGCCAACTCCCTGATCGGTCACCAGACCGATCCAGGGACGCAGACCTAGCCTTCCAAGCTAGGATTTCATTCACCTTAGCCCTCCAAGCTAAGGATTTTTCAATCTAACTCTCTAAGTTGGGAATTTGCACCTATCCCTCCAAGTTAGGACTTTTCACCTAGCCCTCCAAGCTAGGACTTTTCACCTAGCCCTCCAAGCTAGGACTTTTCACTCAACCCCTCCGAGTTAGACCTTCATCCAACCTAGCCCTCCAAGCTAGGCACCTGACCCTCCAAGCCAGGACTTTTCACCTAATTCTCCAAGTTGGGACTTTTCACCTAACCCTCCAAGTTAGGACTTTTCACCTAGCCCTCCAAGCTAGGACTTTTCACCCAACCCTTCCGAATTAGGACTTTTCCATACCTAGCCCTCCAAGCTAGGATTTTTCCACACCTAACCCTCCAGGTTAGGATTTTCTCACACCTAACCCTCCAAGTTAGGACTTTTCATACCTAGCCCTCCAAGCTAGGACTTTTTCTCATGCCAGCGTTCAATCTCCCGATCCACCTGGACTTAATCCAAATCCATTCAACTAAACTTAAATCGTTGTCAACACCAAAACAACAATCGGGCCAGACTGCATCAACATTGGGAACTCGGGAGACCTGAGCCCGAGTTGGGAACTCGGGAGGTCAGTTCGGGGGACTCGAGTTGGGAACCCGAGAGAGACCGAGTCGGAACTCGACGGGCCGAGTCGGAGCTCGGCGGACCGAGTCAGAGCTCGGCGGATCGGGTTGGCACTCGGCAGACTGGGTCGGGGCTCAGCAGACTGGGTCGGGAGCTCGCCACTCGGGAGACTTGGTCGGGAGACTGAGTCGGAAGCCCGAGAGGCCCGGTCGGAGTTGCATGGAGGAAAGAGAAAAGTCTCTTTTCATTGGATAAAAAGATTCTTTTCTTTCATGGGAAAAGATGAAGAGTCACATGAAAAGATGTGCTCTTTATTGGTATTGATGAAGGAAGCCAAAGAGACACAAACCTCTTCATATTAATGGGATGATTATAAAAGAGGGTCTTGTGACTTTGGATGGGTCTTCTTCTTCTCCTCTTCTTCTTCCCTTTCTTCTTCCCTCCCTCATCTTCCTCCTTTGGCCGAAACCCTACTGTAGGGTTCTTGGTGTTCTACGAGCTACCTCAAGTTGCTAGCGCAACTAAGGTAGTTCTCCCGAAGTTGAGAGATTGTGTCTGTGTGGATACGAATAGAGGCACGGACACTTGAACGTGAAAGAGATCCGGTGCACCTTGGACGAGCGGGATAAGCAAAGGGCACGCTCCGAAGGTATATCTTATTTAGAAGTAGATGTAGATCAACTTTGTACGAGTTTTTCTTTCGCATGGATCGCTCGTGGGTTCTTGTTTCTGCTGCATTTTTATGTTTTTGTGCCGGGAGAACCCAACAAAAAGAACTTTAAAGGCAAGTTGAGGAGTTGATTAGAAAAGGGTATGTCCGAGAAAGTTTGAGTCCATGTGCGGTCCCTATTTTGCTAGTACCTAAGAAGGATGGAACTTGGAGAATGTGCGTTGATTGTAGAGCTGTCAACAAGATTACGGTAAAGTATCGTCATCCTATTCCTAGATTAGATGATATACTAGATGAACTACATGGCTCTTGCATTTTCTCTAAAATTGATTTGAAGTCGGGTTATCATCAAATTCACATGCATAAGGGAGCCAAATGGAAAACTGCATTTAAGACTAGGTATGGTTTATACAAATGGTTAGTAATGTTGATTCAGTCTGATCTGATTGTTGTTTTGGTGTTGACACTAATTTAAGTTTAGGTGAGTAAGATAAGTTCAACTTAAGTCCTGGTTGGGGGCTGGGCACGAATCCCGGTGAGTGAAGCCGGGTGATAGAAACTCCGGTGAGTGAAGCCGGGTCCTGGTGAGTGAAGCCGGGTGACGGAAACCCCGGTGAGTGGAGCCGGGTCCTGGTGAGTGAAGCCGGGTCCTAGCAAGGTAAGCAAGGTGAAGGAACCCCTGGTCAGTGAAGTCAGGTCCTAGCGAGGGAAGCTAGGTTAAACAAAGTCCCGGTGAGTGAAGCTGGGCACGAAGTCTTGGTCCGGGGGACTGAGCATTGAGTGTACTACTCGGAGAGGGAACGTGAGCTCTTTCTCCGGGATCGAAATGAGTCAGAGAAGGCAAGGGAGGCCATTCTCTAGACTAGGGTCGAAATGGTCGGAGCTGGATCAGTCTATGGTCCGATCAGGGAGTTGGGAAGAGCTATCATTCAAAAGAATTTAAAAGGTTGGGAAGATTGTTTACCACATGTTGAATTTGCATATAATAGATCTATACATTCTGCTACTAAGTGTTCACCTTTTGAAGTGGTATATGGTTTCAATCCGCTAACTCCTTTGGATTTGTCACCTTTGCCTATCTCTGAGCATGGTAGTTTGGATGGTACAAGGAAAGCTGAAGTTGTGAGGCAAATACACGAGAAAGTAAGGATGCAAATTGAAAAGAAGACTGAACAATATACTACCCAAGCCAACAAGGGACGAAAGAGAATAATCTTTGAACCCGGTGATTGGGTTTGAGTTCATATGAGAAAGGAGAGATTTCCTGTTAAATATCGTACTAAGTTGCATCCGACCATTTCAAGTCGTGGTAGGAATCAATGATAAAGCCAACAAGCTTGACTTACTGGGTGAGTATAATGTGAGTTCCACATTTAATGTTTCTGATCTCTCTCCCTTTGATGTAAGTAATCAAGATTCGAGGATGAATCCTTTTGAGGAGAGGGAGAATGATGGAGTCAAAGGAAGTGAACAAGTTGCCCAACAAGCTAACGATATGAATCATGCTCAACCCACTCTAGAAGATGTTGATGATCCATTATGCATCAAAGGAGACCCAATTACAAGGGCTAAGGCTAAAAAGATGAAAGAATCACTTAATGTGCTAATTGAATATATGAAAGCCAAAGCTACCATTGAAGAAGGATTGACCAAGAGCAAGTCATACGGCTTAGTCAACCTAATTCAAGCCTTAGATGAGCTTAACTAGTCACTTAAGTCTCTTGTCTATGTAAGAGGGATATGTTGATTTTGAGGGTTCAATTTAGGCCCAATTTCTAGCTTTATTTGGGTTGTAATGGGGCCAAGAGTTCAATATGGCTATGTAGTCTACATAGGCCTCTACTAAATGGGCTTCCTTTTGGCCTTTTAGGGTTTTTAAGTCATCCTATAACCATAAATTAAGGAGGTGGCGGCCACACTTGTAACTTTTGGCTTATTTCAATCTACTACATGGTGAGGCTCTTACTTGTTGGTTCTTCATTGAACTAGAACTTATCAAGGCATCCCCTTGTGGCGTTCAAGACTTATCAACCTCCATCCCAAGATTGTGGCGTCTATCTTCTTTTTCTATACCAAGGTTCGTGCTTTCCTAAGCATTGGGTCGAGGTTCTTTCGTTCATTCTCCAACTTTTCGATTTAGACTATCTTTCTCTCTTTCTTCCATTTGTTGTGTGTTCTTAAGACTTCTTCTCTTTGGGCTCACATCAAACCCTAAAACTATCTAAATGGTTCAATAGAACTTTGATCTAAAGTTCTAGTTTTGGCTTCCTCTTGATGTATCTGCCTATATCAAACCACAATGCATTCCTAGCATTGATTTATATGACATCTATACATCAAATATCAATATTCATGCAATATGACCCAAATGTCATATTTTCATGCATGAAACATAAACCAATCTGTCAAAACCTAAGGATTGAGACTCAAATCCGTCTCCAAACCCTTTGGCACACTCCAAGGTCCATCTAATCTTCCGGGAGAAATCCTCCCGAGATCCATTTACCATGGGTCCCAAATTGACTCTTAGAACTCTCCTTTGAGCTCTAAACTTTAGCTACCTCCCTAGATGACTCTTCTACAATCACTAGGTCACACCGTGTACCTCCAGTGATTCTTGGCCTACATATCTAACTTCATTAACCTTGGACACCTTTTCCTTGGTTAAATTATTCTTTCCCTTAACTTTAAATGACTTATCCTTTCTATTTTTAGATTCTCATCCTTGACATAGTTATATGCTACCCTAGCATATTTGCTTTCATTTGCCTTAGATATACCTAATTTGATATTTTTGAGTTTTTGACCAACCAAACACATGTTAAGTCCCCTAGGTCCAATAATGAACCTATCTAGGACTTTTTCCATTTCCTCAAGTCTTGCCTTCAAGACTTGATTTTTTAATTCTAGAGTTCTAACCCTAGAGTCAACATGCCCATCTTGGACATTTCTAGATCTACCCACCTTCTTAAGCATGTGTCTCCCCTTCTTAGGATGAATGCCTTGATTATTAACTACCTTCCTCACCTTAAGCATGATAGTTTTGGTCTTATTAGGTCTAGCCTTAGGTAATGATTTCCTAAGGTTATCTATCTTGTTAACCATATTCCTCTAATTATACCTAAATCCATGATTATACTTGGGTAAATATTCTACATTATTTTTAACAAACATATATGAATTAGAAATTGGATTGAATTTTAAATAAGGGATTACCTTCCCTTTTACCTTTGAAGCTCTCCCTTGACTTGAGCTCATCTTCTTCTCCAATTTCTTCAAATGCCCTAGCTTCTTGAGCTCTCTTTTCCTTGGCCCCTCTCGCCACACGTGAAGCAAATTATATACTTCTTATCCTTAGCTCCATCCCAACAACCCTCATTAGTTTTTAAATAAACTTTATTGGGTATAGAGTTTACCTCTTTTACCTTCTTGAGTGAAGGACACCTACTCTTGTAGCATCCCATTTCCCCACACTCAAAGCATTTGATGTGAGATTTCTCACTTTTCTCGGAAGTTGAGGTTGAGGGTTGAGCTTCCAAGATCTCCTCCACCTTGGATTGCTCTTCTTTTTCCTCACTTGAGGATGTCGACAATTCCACTTCCTCCTCTTTGGATGTTGAACTTGATTCAACTTCCGATTGGTCCTTCTCCTTCTCTTAGACCAATGAGCCCTTATCCTTGGACTCCTCCACTCCTTGCCCTTGTGTCAAATTTTCATGTAGAGCTATCACCTTTCTCCATAGCTCATAAGCATTCTTGTATTCTCCTATACGTGACATAATATAAGAAGGTAATAAATTTAACACAATTCTCGTTACCCTCCTTATCCGACTCCGCTTCCTCATTTTGATCCTTGGTCCAATACCGAGGTCGGAGGCGTTTCCCCTTCTTGTCCGTTGGAGCTTCGAATGGAACCTCCAATGCGGTCCAATGGTTCCAATCCAGTTGGAACCAAGTCTCTAACTGCATCCTCCAATAATCGAAATTGTTTTCGATCATATGGAGGTGGGATTCGAGTATCCCATCGTAGCGGATCTTCCGAATCCATCTTCCTCTAGCATTTTGCTCTCCCGATGATTAGTCCGTAGACGAGCGACTTAGGCTATGATATCACTTGTTGAGGATCAGTGCGCCGGATAGAGGGGGTGAATAGATATTTGCCCCCAATTCAATTGTTTCTTCCTACACAGTTAGTTTGCGCAAGCGGAATAATATAAACCAAAACTAACGCAAAGGATGACAATTCAATTTAACGTGGTTCGGAGAGAAAACTTCTACTCCATGGCTGTCCGTAAGGTGGACGATCCTGATCCGTTAGTGGATGTGTCCCCGGAAAGCCTCTGGCTAGCTCATGTCGCTCCTTGTGGGTGGAGAAACTCAACACCAGTCGACTGCACAAAGGATCAGCCGATTGATCTTTCTGTGCCCAACACCAGTCGATTGCTCCCAGCAGCAGTCGACTGCCCAAACCCTAAACTTAGGGTTTCAACCCCGAGTATAGTCACTCAGCACTAGTCCTCGCCCGACCAACCTAGACCTAGGCTTCTAGCCTCCTCCATCACCCTTGCGTCCCTCGGATGTCTCTCTGTCATTCACGCCTTGCCTTCTGGAGCTTTCTTCAGCCTCGGTCCTTGTTGTTGGATCTTCCTCAATTGCCAAGATCTCACTTGGACTTTTCTCCTATTGTACCTATATTCTGCATTCTCACAATGCATATCAAATACAACAATAAACCTAACTTAAACCTTTGCCCAAATATCAAAACCCAAGGTACCAAGATTGCTCCAATAATCTCCCCCTTTTTGATGTTTGGCAACCCATTTAAGTTAAGGAAACAACAACAAAGCAATGATCATGAATAAATCATGGAACATAACCTTAGGGCTCCCCCTTTACCTAAACTCCCCCTTGAGTAGGTTTTCCTTACAAAGGTACTTCTCCCCCTTAGCCAACAAAGGCTCCCCCTTCACCTAAGCTCCTCCTTGAGCTTGGATTTCTTGCAAAGGTGTGTTGGTTTCCCACTTAAACCCAACAGAAACATCACTCTCACATTGGATGACTTTACCAAAAATGGGTTACCTTGTTGCATCAAGATATAATGGTGCCCTAGTTAGTTTATCTACTCAATTATGCTATACATTTCTACCTTTGAGGACTCTCATGGTTGAGCTAGCCTCCAAAATGTATCTGTATTACACATGTATATGTTTTTTTGCGTAAGGGTCATCCATTACCTTCCGTTCTTCACAAGTGGTATGGATGTCAATTTTCCATGTTAGAAAAAGTAGCGTAGTTCATAGCATAACACTATTCATTTGGATGATGATTGAGATTGTTAACATACTCATATTCGTGGGATCGTTTAGAATCAATAGAGGGGGGTGAATATCGATAAAATTTCTGATAAGTAAGAATATTGCGCAGCAAAAAAATTAAAGCAATGCTAACTCGTTTTCTTTTTACTTGGTTCGGAGTCTGTAACGGCTCCTACTCCAAGACCCACGGTGCTTGACCGTTTTCGTTGGACAATTCTATATTTCAGAAAAAGGTATTACAAACTTAAATCATGAATACAGAAATGAAACAACTTAAAACAAATATACCAATGACCGGAAAGTAATCTGAAGAACGGAGCAGCAGGTCGTCGATCTTGAGCATTGTTGGAGCTTGGAACTCGAGCACGGGAGATCTGCACGGAGTGTTTGAGTGCTTGAGTTGGAAGAAGTGTTGTATGGAAGTAGGGGGGTGAACCCCTTTTTATATTGGTGTCCGGGCGGCTGTGAGGCTGTAGGGCGCCTGCAACGTCACCAATTTGTGTGCATCCTTATCCGCAAACTCGACCAACGTCTATCCCCCATCCAGGGCGCCTAGGACGTCTAGGCCGCCTGACTGCTCACGGGTGCCTCCCATGCTGACCTGGCAACCTACCAACTCAGCTTCGCAGCCTCAGGAAGAAACCCATCAGGGGCACCTGTATCAACACAGGCGTTTGTGTTCCCGGGCGCCTGAGTCCTCTCAGGCGCCTGGGATGCAGAAACTCAAACCTCTTGCTCCTGCAATCAGGGTTAGTTCCAGAACAGCAGTAATAATAAAATCAAGTATAAATTACAGTCTGCGCTGTCTTGGTTCTGACTTTGGGTTTCCAAATGGAACCCTAGGTTGAACTGACGCCTAGTGTTCCCTCTTCTAAGGAACGCGTCCTCACCTACTCCACTATGGAGAAGTTACCTTTTTCCAACCGGCTCCTTCGGTTGAACTTTTGCTCCGCCTCCGAGACTACCGGATCTTAAGACGTTCGTTCCTCGATCTGTCTCTACTTCTATCCGCAGCTCCCGCTCGGCTAAGACTTCTGCCCGATCTTCTGGATCAGGACTTCGATGCCTTGTCCAGGATCAGGACTTATTGCCCAACCCCCGGTCAGGTCTTCGATGCCCAGTCCACGACCAGGATTTTTGCTCAACCCTGCAGGTTAAGACTTCGTGCCTAGCTTACCTAGGACTTTTCTACACACTTAACAAATTTATTAGATAACACCTTAAACTTAACTTTGAATCCTTTGCCATTATCAAAATCCAGGTTCGATCTGGTGCTTCCGACACCAATAATCTCCCCCTTTTTGATCTATGACAACCTAGTTCAAAAGTTAAGTTAAAACAGGAACAAGGCAATGTAATTAAAACAGATATATTTCCCCTCTTTTCCCTTAAAAAAAATATTTTTGAAAAGAATGCATAAAGCTCCCCTTTGATTAAATATTCTCCCTCTGAAGCTTTCGAAAACATGCAGTTTTTCAAAAAGTGTATTAAAGCTCCCCTTTTTCTTTTCCTACTCTCCCCCTTTGCCATATATCAAAAAACATATTTGAAAAAAATAGTGTATCAGAGCCAGTTTATTTTGTAAAAGTGAATTTTGAATGCATATTGAAACAATCCTAGTGAGTCCAAGCAAAAAAAAAACCAAACCAACTAAATTGAACTTGTTCGGGCCTTGTCTGATCAAGTTAGATTTTCTAAGTTTGAACACTTAGCTTGATTGCTGTTCAAATGTATTTATCGCTACAACTGCTCTTGATGCACTGACTTAAAGCATCTTGAGTCAAGGCATAGACCTAAGCATCTCAACCCATTCTAGGTTATCAATCAAAGTGTCCTAATATGCTTGTGAGATGTTGGCTTCTAGATCTATAAGAGCATGCAATTCTAGGGTTAAGTTCTAGGCTATGTCCATTGCGTAGAAAACCCCTAGTTTTAAAGGGGGTAATTTTTTGAAAAATTTAAGTCGATTTTTTTAAAAAAATTCAAGACTTAATAAGAAATTGATTTTTCTAAAAATATGAAATACTAGTTTTTAAAAAAATTGAAAAAATAAATGAAAACAGCCCAATTCTTCTAAGCACAATCCTAATTGCCTTCTTAGTAAGCTAAACTCAGACTCAGGTAAGAGGTTGGTAAAGATGTCAGCTAGATTAGATTTTGAGTCCACATGTGTAAGTATGATTTCATCCCTTGCTACGTGATCCCTAAAAAAATAATATTTTATTTTAATGTGTTTGATTTGGGAGTGATGAATAGGGTTTTTTGTAAGATTGATCGAGCTTATGTTGTCAATGAATACTTTAGTTTGAGCATAGTCTTGCTTGAAATCCTTAAGGGTATGCATCATCCATAACAGTTGTGCTACACACTCTCCTAGGGCAACATATTCTGCTTTAGTTGTGGATAAGGTAACACAGTGTTGCTTTCTGCGACACCACACTACAAGAAAAATACTTTTCCACAGCGCGTTATTAACAGCGCACATTAAAAGCATGCTGTTAATAGTATTATTAACAGCATGCATATTGATGTGCGCTGTTAATACCATAAATTTTTTTAAGAGAAGAAGCATCAACAGCATACATTAAAAGCAAGCTGTTAATGCTATTATTAACAGCATATTAACGTACGCTGTGAATAAATAATAACAACGATAGCATACAAAAATTGGTACGCTGCTAATGCATCTATTTATTATATGTGATATGATACAAATAAAATTATAAATAATCACTATTTTATTATTTTCTTTATTTAAATAAAATTATAAATAAAATTGGTACGCTGCTAACGCATCTATTTATTATAAATTTGTGGTAGTCGAGAATTGGTGAGGCAGCAGTTGTAAAATACGGTATATAAATAATAATAATAATAAATATATAAAATAAAATAAAATATGTATATAAATATATATATGATTATATAAACTTATATATATAATCATCATAAATAGGAGTTAAAAAAAATTGAAATCAATCATATGAAAATTTTGAAATAATTTTCTGAAATTTTTGATAATATTTACTGGAAAAATTTGACACAAGAGAAACTAGTTTTAAATTATTTAAGAATTTTTTTATTTTCGGATATATATATATATATATATATATATATATATATATATATATATATATATATATATATATATATATATATATATATATATATTCTCCCTGTTTGTTCTCTCCCCGTACCAAATCCCTAAACCCAACGCCGCCCTCTTCGTCTTCTTAATCTCCTCCCTCGCCCGACCTCTTCCTCTCCTCTTCTCAAATCGCGGCGACCACCTCCCCTCGCGCAGGCAAGTAGGATTCGAAGCCGAAGCTGAGCGCATCTCCTCCTCCTCCTTCCCTGCGGTTCACCGATCGCCGCGAACACGAGCCAGTTGCCAACCACCTTGAAGTGCCAATCGCGAGCCTTCCTCCCCGACCTTGGCGAGGCTGCAACCTTCGGAGCCCTTCTTGATCTGAGCCACCGCAGCGAGTACAAGCCGACGTCACCCCTCTCTCTCGATCTCATTGCAAGCTTTCGAGTACAAGCCCTTCTTGATCCGATCCCATTGCAAGCTTTGCGTTCCTGTGGTTTGAAACCTGAAATCGTTCCTAACATTGCGATACGAATCTGTCCGTAACAAAAAACGTGGATTCGAATAGAAACTCGAAAGAACTTCTTGTTTGTTGATCTTCATCTACAAATTTTGCATGTTCTGAAATCTGAATGGAGAGTTTTTGTTGAATCGACAATTGATCCTTCATCTTGTTCTCCACTATATGAATGAAACTAGATATGCAAAGAAGCAGCTCTTTTCCTACCAATTTAGCTCAAATTACAACTCATTTTGTTAGATCGATCATAATTTTTTTGGCCATTGATAAACTTGTTCGTGGTATTGAACATTCATGTTGGAATCATATTTATATAAATTATTTAGGATCAACTAAGTAATATGCTAAATGTATATGTAAAGAGTATTAACCAGTTTTTTATTTCTGTTTTTGCATCTTCATTGTATAATGAAACAATAGAAAAGAAGTATGGGAATTAATTAGGAAGTTGTTGAATACAATGCTCATTGAACCAACATAATGGACGTGATTATTTTTCCTTATAACGTTTAACACCTTTTTTGAATTTCTAGTGCTTGTATTTAACAAAGTAGATATCTTCCTTAAGAATTCCAAAAATTGATAGAATAATTGATAGTGGTGTATGCGATTCCTCCAAGAATTTTTGGTTTGGTTACAACATGTGCTTCCAATAGCCAATGGGATAACTAATGCATCATTTCAGACTGATCGCATCAGCATCTCTTATTTTCGACACTGATCCATGGATGGACTTGAAGGTTTTATATTCCTTTGCCATCATGATTATTTTCATAAAGTGATTGTTCTTCAGATGCCTCACATTTGGTTATTTGTCATCCTGCAGGAACATGTCAATGAAATTAATAAGACACACTTGCGTGATCTCCTGAATGATGAAGCCAATCAATGCTGGTGTATGATACTTATTAGCTTTCATCGTCTCCTTCAATTTTTCCTATTCTTTTCCTTTAGTTTCCTTTTAGTTTTTCCTATGGTTTCTGACATCTCCTGCCCTAGGGCATCTCCTTCCTTATAAGTGTTAAATCCGACACTTTTGACTAGGTCCCGGTAATTTTCGGAGGATTACCAGATAGGTTCCGGAGTTTCTGAGTCCTTAGACACAAACTTAGGGACCAAAATGTAATAGAACTAATTGTTACAAGGGCTATTGCGCAAGAAATTTTAACCCTAAGGATGAGATTGCAAAAGGCCCAAACTTGGCAGGGACTAAAATGCATATGCGCCCACAATAAAAAGCTGCCTAGTTTCTCCTCCGCTCGCTGCCCTAGCCGAACCCAACAGCCGACACCCATTTCTTCTTTTCTCCCCTTCACCTCGCGTGCCCTAGTTGCGGCTACAACCGCCGACGACTCCTCACCATCCCTTCCTCTCCGATCGGGCCTCAACTGAGGGACCCCCGGGAGCCGACGAGCCATAGCTCGCAGCCGAAGCTACTCGACGACTACTCCTCTTCCCTTCTCCACGTGTGAGTGTGGGTTGCCCTAGCCAGCGTTCATTCCGGCCAACTCTTGGGTCTTACAGCATCGTCGGAGCTTGATTACCAAGACCAGCTTCCGATCCCAATCTCGCGTGGAGTTCTCTGGCGATGTTAGCTCCGATTGAACTGCTATGGAGACCTGTCGGGCACAGGTGAGGACTACTAAGTTAATGTTGGGGATTTGGTTTCATTGTAGCTTAATTGGGCTAGCGTCTTCCTCAGTTGCTGGAACTAGCTGCTCTGATTTGAATTTCCAGTCAACGATCCAATTGAGGTAAGAGTCTAGATTTGTGGATGTTCAGTTTGGTTGTTTCGAAACTGGTCCTGTTTTCTGCTAGAACTTATTTGGTAGATCTCCTTCCTCAGGGGTTGGTTTCATCGGAATTGATTGGGGTTCTGTTGTTTCCTCTCGGCTTCAAATACCTAGCTAATTGTGAGCTCTAAACGTGGAGATTTGCTTGAGATTCTGGTGTTTGGAATGCTTCTGATTTGGAGCTAGGAAAAGGATTGCTTCAGATCTTCAGAGAGTTGAGGTAAGGTTTGCTATTTGGCTAAGGGTTGGATGAATTGAGAATTCAAGTTAGGTTTCGTGGTTTATTCCTGGATAAGGAAGTGGGATTTAGGAGCCGAATTGATCATGTGCCATCTTTGGCAATATGGGTTGTTAGGGTTTAGTTTAACTTGTCAATTTTGGGATCCTTTTTCGTAAATTCAGATTAAGGGTTAGTTCAAATACTAATCGTATGTATCAACCCTAATTTGATTTGTAGTGGTAATTTATGTTTCTATTAAAAGAATGGGTTGATTGACGTGGATATTGGATTTGGCAGCAACTCTAGCGTGCTTGCCGTGAGCTCCATTTGGAGACGAAATATTCGGATAGTTGAAGAGTGAACGGGTTAGGTTCATTTGGGAATTTAAACCTAAGGCCTAACCATTTTATTATGATTAATTAAATGAAAAGGGACGGATTCGGTAAATCCTAAAACGGATTAGGGATCAATTAGCTAGTTGTTATTTGTGTAATAGCTAATTAATTACATCCTTGATACAGGAGCTTGATTGGCTTATTATTGGCTGGTGGTTCTGTCTCGTTGATACGGACTTCACCTATTTGGAGGCGGGTACCCTTTGACTTATCTATCTTGATATTGTCATTTTGTTATGCATAGAATGTTATAGATAGCAGTAAGATTCTACGCTATCCCTGGTTATTATGTATGTTCTGATATTGTTGTTTATCCCTGTTTATTATGCCAGTTCTGGATACTTGTTGTTCATCCCTGAGTTATTCTGCTGTTAGTTCCATACAGTCTCAGGTATTGTCATATCCATTTGTATGCTAGAGATCGGGGTATTGTCTCCTGCATTTGACCTTGAGGGATTGGTAGTTTTCCGGTCAATATACCTTGTAGGTTACCTGTATTTCCTGTTATAGGATTTCAGACTGAGACTTAGTATACTGAGGACTTGGGAGTGAGGTATGTGTATCTATCATACACCATCCTTGCACTGTTGCATGCCGGCGATCAGCGACTCCCTTGTGGTTGAGCCTAATCGTCTTCCGGTACATGACGGGCACACACAACCACTCATGGGTTAGTGGATACCGTAGATGTGTGCATTTGCCCTGTATTGCTCCGTTCGGCCACTATTTGGAGGGTGAGCGCGGGCGTGGTAGCAGCCAGGGATCCCTTCTCGTACTGAGCCACGAGGAGATGAGAGCTTGACTCCCCCATTGCTTGGGGTCGGAGCGGAGTCTCCACCAGCATCCTGTCCACCCGGTCACTCAGGAGCAGTGATGGTAGGGTGTACAGTTGTCATAGCCCTACCCGTTCAGACGTCCCTATGACAGGTGTACGTTGATCTGTCTGGTGTTAGGGGTGACACATGTCATTGCACCATGTGCATATTTTGCATCGTGCATTGTTTGCTGCACTTGATTCTTGCACTTGTTTGACATTGCATATTCTGGAGACTTGTTATCTGAGCTTTTATGTCTCTTGGTTTTCCTCTGGTATTTTCTTACCCTCTATACAGGTTAGATGGATTCAGGTATATATCTACTTCGGTATGTTCAGTACTAGTCTTTCCCTACTGTTGCTATGAGACTGTAGTAGCTGAACTCTTATTGTTGGTATAACCTTCTATGCATATCTGTTGGGTATTCGCTGAGCTATGGACTTACCCCGTTGCCATATATGTTTATTTCAGGTTGATGTCTGCGAGGAGATCCCGAGCCGCCAGTCCCCAGCTCCAGCGGAGCTCTCTTTGGTTTTGACTTTCCGTTGTTTCATTTATGGACCCTGTAGTATTTACTATGCTTCCGCTATTTTGTTTTGAACATGTATGCACGTTTTATTTGATGGTATTGTACTTTTGAGTCCTATGTTGGACTTCGTTTGGTTTTGGTTTTGTTCCTGCCCCCTGGCAGCTCAGGTGAGTTCGGATTTGGTTTTTCGATAGTTATAATCATATAACTGTTGTTTCTGCATATATCTGAGGCCTGAGGCCATTTAAACTGCGTGGTTGTGTTATATTATCTGTGTGTATGTGTAAATTGTCCGCCGGACAGGGGAGGTGTTGTCCGATTTTCTATTGGATCAGCGGCTCCTGGGTCTCGGGGCGTGACAATTTATTTTTGGTATTAGAGCATAGGTTTCGATGCCTACGTGTTTTACGGGATTTTCGGGGTTTATCTGATACCAATTTATTTTTGGTATCAGAGCTCAGGTTGTCGGATGCCATGAGTGCTTTTGGATTTACGATGTTTATCTGATACCAATTTAATTTTGGTATCAGAGCTCAGGTTGTCGGATACCTTGAGTGTTTTTGGATTTTCGGTGTTTATCTGATATCAATTTATTTTTGGTATCAAGCCCAGGATGCGGGATACCATCGAGTCGTGTTTTCTCGGAATTTAAATCTGATACTGAACTGGTAGGTGTCGGAGCTCGGGTCTGATGTTATTCATCCGAGTACATTATGGATTTTTAAGGTCGTGGTTGCGATGCGACGGCCAGTTGGGACTTGGAGGACTTCTCCAGGCGGTAAAAGGTATATCTTAACTTTAGTGCTCAGTATTAGATTTTGGATTGGTTAGACTATCACAGCTTGGTGGGATCATATATTCATACTAGATAGATATATGTAGACGAGGTTTAGTTGGATTGACATGTTGTCAATCTATCTTATTCGTGATCGTTCATAGGAGCGATTAGTGATATGTTGCGGATGAGATCTTGGAGCAGAGAATGTTAATTCTCTAGTAGCCCTGATTGTTGAATCGGACAACTAAGGTCGAATATATCGACAACCTGTTGAAGGTTAAGGATTTTGGTTTTCCAAGACCGTACTATTTATAGTACGTGTTTTAGCTATTATTAGCTAAGCGAGAACTAGGGTTGGCTACCGTAGTTGGCTCGATCAATATATGATCGACTTACCCTATTTCAAGGAGTTTCAGACCTTTGGGTCGTTCATGACTGGTTAGGTGACCGGGAAGGCACGTTTAGGGTATATGATCTACATTGAGGTAGAAGAGTAGCATTAGCTACGTGCTACCATCATTGAAGAGTGATATATTTTACTCCATGGGGACTTTGACAATGGATCACCTGTACCTAGTTGATGACCTAGAGGGTACAGCTTGATTGGTGATTTAGGCCGATACAAAAAGTTGTGGAGCTAATTGCTTGACACCTATGAGTTACCGCGTGTACTTAGTTTGGACAACCAAGGCAATACCTTCGTACTTATGATTTGCGTTGGGGCGAATCACTTACGAGACTAGGCCACAATCAGGTGGAAGATACCGAGGATGACCTTTAGGGAACAAAGGACCGGAAGAAGACTGCACCGACATCTTACTGTACCCGTTGCGGATCCAGGGAGCACGTAGTAGCAGACTGTCGCCTGGAGCAGGCCGTATGCTACTACTGCAGACTACCAGGACACTTGAGCCGGGACTGTGCCTTGAAGGCACAGAATGAGATTGGATGGATTTATGCTGTCACTCGAGAGGAGGCCCAGCGGGCCGACGGATCGATATTTCGCGGTACTATTTCTCTTTATGCCTTTCCTGCTGAGCTATTAGTTGATACTGGTAGTTCTTACTCTTTCATATCGCGGATATTTATGAGTAGGATTGGTAGATTGTCTACCGCTAGATTACAGCAGTTATCTGTATCCTTACCCTCAGGAGAGATCTTGAGTATTACACAGGAGGTCAGAGCTTGCCCACTAGATTTCGGTAGTATTACCCTCACGGTTAATTTGTTAGTTCTGGAGATGGTGGACTTCGATATCATTCTTGGTATGGATATTCTCACCGCGTACCATGCCACAGTCGATTGCCAGACGAGGGTGGTCACTTTTCGGCCTCCGGACCAACCCTCGTGGGATTTCACTGGCATCAGGTATGAGGGCTTATCGGTTATTTCTGCGCTTCAGGCACAGAGACTACTATCTCGCGGATGCCAAGGTTTCTTACTGTCATTTATTAGCACCGATGACAGCAGTAGCCCTCCGCTCTCGGACGTCCCAGTGGTCCGAGAATATCAGGACGTATTTCCAGAGGAGCTACCAGGTTTGCCTCCCAGGAGGCAAGTGGAGTTTACTATTGAGCTGATACCGGGGACTTCGCCGGCATCGAAAGCTCCATACCGTATGGCACCGAGAGAGTTGGACGAGCTGAAGGTCAAACTCCAGGAGTTATTGGACATGGGATTCATCAGACCTAGCGTCTCACCATGGGGTTCCCCAGTTCTCTTCGTGAAGAAGAAAGACGGTTCTTTGAGGTTGTGCATCGACTACCGACAGTTGAATGCAGTGACCATCAAAAACAAGTACCCCCTGCCACGGATTGAGGATTTGTTTGATCAGCTCAGGGGCACATCTGTGTATTCCAGGATTGATCTGCGATCCGGATATTATCAGTTGAGGGTCAGAGAGTCAGACGTCCAGAAGATAGCGTTCCGCACTAGATATGGACACTATGAGTTTTTGGTAATGCCATTTGGGCTTACCAATGCTCCAGCGGTATTCATGGACTTGATGAACCGCGTATTTCTGCAGTATCTGGATTAGTTCGTCATAGTATTCATTGATGACATCTTAGTTGACTCACATTCTGAGGAGGAGCATGCACAGCATCTTCGCATCATATTGGAGACTCTCAGACGAGAGCGTCTATATGCGAAGTTCAGCAAGTGTGCCTTCTGGTTGTCATCAGTAGGTTTTCTGGGACACGTGGTATCTAGCAGAGGCATCTCAGTAGATCCCCAGAAAATCGAGGCTGTTACCAGCTGGGAGCAGCCGAAGTCAGTTACTGAGGTTCATAGTTTCTTGGGTTTGGCCGGATATTACCGACGATTTGTAGAGGGATTTTCCACTATTGCTGTGCCACTGACACGCCTTACCAGGAAAGGCGTGAAGTTCACATGGACAGAGGCTTGTGAGGCTAGTTTCTAGGAGCTGAAGCAGAGATTAGTGTCGGCACCCGTCCTCGTTCTTCCATCAGGAGAGGACTGATTTGTGCTTTATACGGATGCATCTTATCAGGGACTAGGCGCCGTTTTGATGCAGCACGGGCGGGTAGTGTCTTATGCTTCTCGACAGCTGAAGGAGCATGAGAAGAACTACCCAGTTCATGATTTAGAGTTTGCAGCTATTATCTTTGCGCTGAAGATCTGGAGGCACCACCTGTACGGTATTACCTTTGAGATCTTCACTGATCATAAGAGTCTCAAATATCTGTTTACGCAGAAGGAGCTCAACCTTCGACAGAGGAGGTGGATGGAGTTCCTTAAGGATTATGATTGCACCATTAGCTACCATCCGGGGAAAGCTAATGTTGTGGCGGACGCATTGAGCAGGAAGTCCAGAGGGACTTTGGCCTGCCTCCTGGCATCAGTTACCGAGCTAGTTCAGGGTTTCTCAGAGTTGGGCTTAGAGGAGCAGGGACGGACTGAGCAGGGTATTCTTGTGACTATGGTTGCTCAGTCTTCCATCCGGACGAGGATTCGAGAGGCCCAGGCCACTGATCAGCACCTGCAGTCCCTTGGCAGCCAGATAACTTCAGCACAGCAGTCTGAGTTCACCAGAGATGACGAGGGTACTCTCTACTTCTGAGGGAGACTTTGCGTACCCGAGTCACATCCGGTCTGAGAGGAGTTACTACAGGAGGCTCATCGTTCCCGCTTTGCTATCCACCCGGGCGGGACCCGTATGTACCGAGACCTGAGGCGTTCCTACTGGTGGAACGCATAAAGAAAGACATCGCGGATTTTGTAGCTAGATGTCTAGTTTGCCAGCAGGTTAAGGCTGAGCACCAGAGACCTGCTGGACTACTTCAGAGGATTCTCATTCCCGAGTGGAAGTGGGAACACATTACTATGGATTTCGTGGTGGGATTGCCTAGGACCAGACGAGGCCTTGACGCGATTTGGGTGATCGTTGACCGATTGACCAAATCCGCGCACTTCTTAGCTATTCGGAGGACCGACTCATTGGATAGATTAGCAGAGCTGTACTGCAGAGAGATCATTAGATTGCATGGCATACCGATGAGTATTATTTCAGACCGAGATCCGCGCTTCACATCACGTTTTTGGCAGAGTCTGCAGCGGGCTATGGGCACTGAGTTGCGGTTCAGTACCCCGTTTCATCCGCAGACCGACGGGCAGTCAGAGCGGACTATTCAGACGTTAGAGGACCTACTGCGAGCCTGTATTATGGATTTCGGAGGCAGCTGGGAGGATCATCTGCACCTTGTCGAGTTTGCCTACAACAACAGTTACCATGCGGCTATCCAGATGGCACCGTATGAGGCGTTGTATGGTAGGCCTTGTCGGACACCCACCCTCTGGGAGGAGGTTGGGGAATCTCAGCTGTTAGAACCTCAGAGAGCTCAGCACGAGGCAGAGTTAGTCCGTACCATCAGACGCAGGATATCTGAGGCGCAGGATCGTCAGAAGAGCTATGCCGACCGGAGACGGAGACCTCTGGAGTTCTCCGTAGGTGATCATGTATTTTTGCGAGTTTCACCCACGAAGGGGGTGAAACGATTCGGTCTTCGAGGGAAGCTTGCTCCGCGTTACATCGGTCCGTTCCAGATTCTGGAGAGGGTTGGAGCAGTTGCTTATCGGTTGGCTCTTCCACCATCTATTACCGGTGTACATGATGTATTTCACGTATCCATGTTGAGGAAATACATACCAGACCCTTCACATGTGTTGTCGGATGTCTCAGTTCCACTCCAGCCTGACGCGACTTACGAGGAGATTCCTGTACGGATTTTGGGTCACCGGGAGCGTCAGTTGCGGAACAAGACAATCCGATTAGTTAAAGTCGGATGGCAGCATCACTCAGATGAGGAGGCTACATGGGAGCTTGAGGATGTCATCCGAGCTCACTATCCCCACTTGTTCACTTGAGGTATGTATGATTGGTTACGGTTCTGTATTTATATCAGCATACTCTTGATAGTGTTTACTATAGTGAATATCGAAATTTGGGGACCAAATTTTTATTAGTGGGGGAGGATGTTAAATCCGACACTTTTGACTAGGTCCCGGTAATTTTCGGAGGATTACCAGATAGGTTCCGGAGTTTCTGAGTCCTTAGACACAAACTTAGGGACCAAAATGTAATAGAACTAATTGTTACAAGGGCTATTGCGCAAGAAATTTTAACCCTAAGGATGAGATTGCAAAAGGCCCAAACTTGGCAGGGACTAAAATGCATATGCGCCCACAATAAAAAGCTGCCTAGTTTCTCCTCCGCTCGCTGCCCTAGCCGAACCCAACAGCCGACACCCATTTCTTCTTTTCTCCCCTTCACCTCGCGTGCCCTAGTTGCGGCTACAACCGCCGACGACTCCTCACCATCCCTTCCTCTCCGATCGGGCCTCAACTGAGGGACCCCCGGGAGCCGACGAGCCATAGCTCGCAGCCGAAGCTACTCGACGACTACTCCTCTTCCCTTCTCCACGTGTGAGTGTGGGTTGCCCTAGCCAGCGTTCATTCCGGCCAACTCTTGGGTCTTACAGCATCGTCGGAGCTTGATTACCAAGACCAGCTTCCGATCCCAATCTCGCGTGGAGTTCTCTGGCGATGTTAGCTCCGATTGAAGGGAGTTGGCTGCTATGGAGACCTGTCGGGCACAGGTGAGGACTACTAAGTTAATGTTGGGGATTTGGTTTCATTGTAGCTTAATTGGGCTAGCGTCTTCCTCAGTTGCAGGAACTAGCTGCTCTGATTTGGATTTCCAGTCAACGATCCAATTGAGGTAAGAGTCTAGATTTGTGGATGTTCAGTTTGGTTGTTTCGAAACAGGTCCTGTTTTCTGCTAGAACTTATTTGGTAGATCTCCTTCCTCAGGGGTTGGTTTCATCGGAATTGATTGGGGTTCTGTTGTTTCCTCTCGGCTTCAAATACCTAGCTAATTGTGAGCTCTGAACGTGGAGATTTGCTTGAGATTCTGGTGTTTGGAATGCTTCTGATTTGGAGCTAGGAAAAGGATTGCTTCGGATCTTCAGAGAGTTGAGGTAAGGTTTGCTATTTGGCTAAGGGTTGGATGAATTGAGAATTCAAGTTAGGTTTCATGGTTTATTCCTGGATAAGGAAGTGGGATTTAGGAGCCGAATTGATCATGTGCCATCTTTGGCAATATGGGTTGTTAGGGTTTAGTTTAACTTGTCGATTTTGGGATCCTTTTTCGTAAATTCAGATTAAGGGTTAGTTCAAATACTAATCGTATGTATCAACCCTAATTTGATTTGTAGAGGTAATTTATGTTTCTATTAAAAGAATGGGTTGATTGACGTGGATATTGGATTTGGCAGCAACTCTAGCGTGCTTGCCGTGAGCTCCATTTGGAGACTAAATATTCGGATAGTTGAAGAGTGAACGGGTTAGGTTTATTTGGGAATTTAAACCTAAGGCCTAACCATTTTATTATGATTAATTAAATGGAAAGGGACGGATTCGGTAAATCCTAAAACGGATTAGGGATCAATTATCTAGTTGCTATTTGTCTAATAGCTAATTAATTACATCCTTGATACAGGAGCTTGATTGGCTTATTATTGGCTGGTGGTTCTGTCTCGTTGATACGGACTTCACCTATTTAGAGGCGGGTACCCTTTGACTTATCTATCTTGATATTGTCATTTTGTTATGCATAGAATGTTATAGATAGCAGTAAGATTCTACGCTATCCCTGGTTATTATGTCTGTTCTGATATTGTTGTTTATCCCTGTTTATTATGCCAGTTCTGGATACTTGTTGTTCATCCCTGAGTTATTCTGCTGTTAGTTCCATACAGTCTCAGGTATTGTCATATCCATTTGTATGCTAGAGATCGGGGTATTGTCTCCTGCATTTGACCTTAAGGGATTGGTAGTTTTCCGATCAGTATACCTTGTAGGTTACCTAAATTTCCTGTTATAGGATTTCAGACTGAGACTTAGTATACTGAGGACTTGGGAGGGAGGTATGTGTATCTATCATACACCATCCTTGCACTGTTGCATGCCGGCGATCAGCGACTCCCTTGTGGTTGAGCCTAATCGTCTTCCGGTACATGACGGGCACACACGGCCACTCATGGGTTAGTGGATACCGTAGATGTGTGCATTTGCCCTATATTGCTCCGTTCGGCCACTATTTGGAGGGTGAGCGCGGGCGTGGTAGCAGCCAGGGATCCCTTCTCGTACTGAGCCACGAGTAGATGAGAGCTTGACTCCCCCATTGCTTGGGGTCGGAGCGGAGTCTCCACCAGCATCCTGTCCACCCGGTCACTCAGGAGCAGTGATGGCAGGGTGTACAGTTGTCATAGCCCTACCCGTTCAGACGTCCCTATGACAGGTGTACGTTGATCTGTCTGGTGTCAGGGGTGACACATGTCATTGCACCATGTGCATATTTTGCATCGTGCATTGTTTGTTGCACTTGATTCTTGCACTTGTTTGACATTGCATATTCTGGAGACTTGTTATCTGAGCTTATATGTCTCTTGGTTTTCCTCTGGTATTTTCTTACCCTCTATACAGGTTAGATGGATTCAGGTATATATCTACTTCGGTATGTTCAGTACTAGTCTTTCCCTACTGTTGCTATGAGACTGTAATAGCTGAACTCTTATTGTTGGTATAACCTTCTATGCATATCTGTTGGGTATTCGCTAAGCTATGGACTCACCCCGTTGCCATATATGTTTATTTCAGGTTGATGTCTGCGAGGAGATCCCGAGCCGCCAGTCCCCAGCTCCAGCGGAGCTCTCTTTGGTTTTGGCTTTCCGTTGTTTCATTTATGGACCCTGTAGTATTTACTATGCTTCCGCTATTTTGTTTTGAACATGTATGCACGTTTTATTTGATGGTATTGTACTTTTGAGTCCTATGTTGGACTTCGTTTGGTTTTGGTTTTGTTCCTGCCCCCTGGCAGCTCAGGTGAGTTCGGATTTGGTTTTTCGATAGTTATAATCATATAACTGTTGTTTCTACATATATCTGAGGCCTGAGGCCATTTAAACTGCGTGGTTGTGTTATATTATCTGTGTGTATGTGTAAATTGTCCGCCGGACAGGGGAGGTATTGTCCGATTTTCTATTGGATCAGCGGCTCCTGGGTCTCGGGGCGTGACAATAAGACACAATGCACTTCTTTCTCACAACTTACTATGATTCTATGAGTTTTAATGTGGCAATAATTATTTGTCTTTGGTTGTCTTTTCAATTATTATTGCTGCTGGGTTCTCAGTATTCCCAGGTAATTTTTGCTGCTACATATCCATTAGGTGCCATGATTTCTCCTCTTTTGAAACCTGCTCAATTGGGGTCAAGAGTGTAACAACAGATTTCCCAATTATCCATAGTAATATATATATATATATATATGAAAGACAAACTACCTCCTTGATAGTTTTTAGTTGGTGAAGTACTGATGAGTAATAACTTTCCTTATCTATATCTCTGAGAGATTTGTTATGTCAAGTAGTAAAGCTGTTGAACAACCTTCTTGCTATTTATTTACTGATGGCCTAGTAATATGATCTTTATTGTATTTTTCTCCTTTAGTAGTCAAGGATTCAATAAGAGAGCAGAAGACTCAGCAATACTTTGTTCTTTTTCCTCTGCAGTCATCATTACCAGAAAATCCAAGTCAATTCGACGAGGGACTTGGTCTATCTATGGTAGGTAATTTGTTTTGTCATGCTATAATTCCTTGTGATTAAATAGTTGTTTTGAATAGTCACAATCATAATACAAACATCTTCCAATTTTCTGATCTCTGTGCAGGTTTGTCCTACTCATCCTTGTGTTGATCAGTTTTATGGCTTATATTCAGCATATGGTGTTCAAACAATGGTTTGTTTCCCATTTTCTTTCTTGTTCTAAAGACAATAGGATTTCATTTTTCTTGGTTCCCATAACGAATAACATAAGAGTGAACAAATACATAACTTCTTAGTATTTTTGGTTTTTTAAGAATTATTTAGTTGAAAGATTGGTTTATTTTGGATGGACAGGTCCGTCTCAGTTGGAAAAGTTACTGAGAAAGCAGATAGTTAAGGGGCAGCCTGGCACTGGCAAACCATAGTAGAAGATAATGGTCATTGTGGAAGGAATATACAGTATGGAAGGAGAGTTCTCTAAGTTGCTTGAGATAGTAGTTATCTGCAAGAAGTACAAGTGATGTGGACCAAGGAGGGGATACAAGCTTACAAGACAAAGCCATAGAGGAAGAGGCATTGAAAGGAATTGAAGGACCCATGACAAGATCCAAGACTAAGAGAATGAAGCAAGCTTTGGAAGGCTTAATAATGGAGCTCAAGGAGAAGAAGGATCAATGCACAATGGAGGCAACAACTAAATGGATCACATTCCTTCAAATTGAAAGTGAAATTGAGCCCACATGAAGACAAAACTTGAAGGCCCAAAACCACATGATCCAAGATGCATTCAAGGGCTACAAGTGTCCAATTTTCGTGGGTATTTTTGGTGGAATTTTCTGAAGTTATTTTTGATGTCTTTTGGTGGGTTTTTAATGCTTTTGGGAGTTCCTAAGCTAGTATTAGGGAATTGTGGGAAATAAACATCATGCATGCATGCATGCATGATAATGGTGCATAATTAGTGCTTAGTGGGAAATGTGGTAGAGGTTAATGTTTCAACCTCCACTAAGTCTATATATAGGAGAACTCTTGTATGACCAAGGCATGTTAAGTTTGAATGAAATCAGAGTTTTCTCTATTGTGAGAGCTTCCTTTGGTTCTTAGGCAAAGAACTAATCGTGATCTTATCAAGGCAACTTGTGGCGATCGAAACCCCCATGACTTATCACTCACCCTCTCATCTTTCTTGAGTGTGGCGTCAATATCCTTCCCTACAACTGAATTTCAAGGAGATCCATTCCAAGGTGCTTATCATTTGGTATCAGAGCCTTGGCTCCTTGATTTTCAGGTTTGCATTTTGTTCTTCTTCATTTGTGTTCTTGTTCATCTTTGTTAATCTCTCATCCATAGTATTCCATTGGTGTTTTCATTCTCCAACTCTATTTATCGCTTCTCTATTTGGGTCCTAAACTCAAAAAAAAAAAAAAAAAAGAGTTGAAAAAAAAAGGTGTTACTTGAGTCATTGTGTTTTTTTTTTGACTGAAGAAAAAAAAAAGGGACAAAAAGGAAATTCGAAAAAAAAAAAAAAAAGAAGGAAGATCGGCGAATTGAAAGGACCCAATATTTCTCTCATTGCTCTTGATCGTTGCTGAATTTCTTGTTCTAACCGTTTATTTCTCTTGTTCTACTCATATTCTCTTGTTGGTTTCTTGCTCACTTGATTGTCTACTTGTTGTCTTGAGAAAATCGTTGATAAGGTTCTTTTCTTAAGGGCTTATAAAGGAAGCTGAGTGGATAAATTTGAGTGCAACCACGTGAGGCGAGTGGTGAGGTCTTTCTAACATTTCTTGTGTAATTTTCCTTGTCATCTTTTTTTGTTGCAAGCATGAGTGGGGAAAACTCCCCTAGGCAAGATCCTAATAGGCTTCAAATGGAGGCGCTTACTCAACACTTTGAGAGAATGCTTCAAAGACAACTTGAAGGCTTACATGAAAGGATGGACCGACTTGAAGGAGGAAGAGTTTCCAACCATGGGGGAAATTCTAATCATGAAGAATCTCATCCGGGAAGTGACCTATTCTATAGTTCTCCAAGAGAAAGAAGGAGGCGTGAAGGGGGACGAAGACACGAAAGAGGAGGTAGAAACCATCAACATGAAGACGATCTAAGAGGGGTGAAAGTCAAGGTACCTTCCTTCCAAGGGAGGAATGACCCCGACACATATCTTGAGTGGGAAATGAAAATAGAGCAAATCTTCTCATGCCACAATTACCCTGATGCAAAGAAAGTGAAGGTGGCTGCCCTTGAGTTCACCGATTATGCTTTAATTTGGTGGGATCAAATGCAAAAGGAGAGAAGAAGGTATGGAGAGCACCCTATCAACACTTGGGGTGAAATGAAGACTTTGATGAGAAGGAGATTTGTGCCTTCCCACTACCATAGGGAGTTGCACAACAAATTGCAAAGACTCATCCAAGGGAGTAGGAGTGTGGATGAGTATTACAAGGAGATGGAGGTGGCTTTGATTAGGGCCAATATTGAGGAGGAAAGAGAAGCAACTATGGCTCGATTTCTCCATGGCCTAAACCGAGATATTGGAGACATTGTAGAGCTACAACATTATGTGGAGCTTGAAGACTTAGTTCATCAAGCAATGAAAGTGGAGCAACAATTAAAGAGAAAGGGCGTTATGAAAAGACCATCTTCTTCAAACTACTCTTCAAATTGGAAGGACAAGCCAAAGAAGGAGGGTTCCTCTTCTAATTCAAAGGAGGTAACAAGCGCTAAGAAGCCTTTTCCTACTACTACTTCTTCTACTTCTAAGAGCAGGGATATCAAGTGCTTCAAGTGTTTGGGAAAAGGACATATCGCATCCGAATGCCCGAATAAGAAGACTATGGTGGTTAGGGATAATGGGAGCATCTCTAGTGAAGAAACTTCTTCTCATTCTTCTTCTTCAAGCGATGAGGAACATGATGGAGCAGCCTATGCGCAAGATGGCGATCTCTTGGTGGTTAGAAGGTTATTAGGAAGTCAAGCCAAGGAGCATGAGGAGGACCAAAGAGAGAATATTTTTCATACCCGTTGCCTTATTCAAGGTAAAACATGCTCTATGATCATTGATGGTGGAAGTTGCACCAATGTGGCAAGCACTAGGTTGGTTACCAAACTCAACCTCAAGACTACACCGCATGCAAGACCATATAAACTCCAATGGCTAAGTAATAGTGGTGAATTGGTGGTGAATCAACAAGTGATGATTAATTTCTCCATTGGAAAATATGAAGATCAAGTTCTATGTGATATTGTACCTATGGAGGCAAGCCACATTCTTCTTGGAAGACCTTGGCAGTTTGATAGGCGAGCTCACCATGATGGATTCTCCAACAAGTTCTCATTTCTTCACAATTCCCACAAAGTCACACTTGTACCATTATCACCTAGGGAGGTTTGTGCGGATCAAAAAAAAATGCGAGAGAAAAGAGAAAAAGAAGAGCGAGAGCTTAAGAAAAAGAAAGGAGAGAATGAGGAAAAGAAAAGAGAGAATGAGGAAAAGAAAGAGAGAATGAGGAAAGAAAAGAAAAGAGAGAATGAGGAAAAGAAAAGAGAGAACGAGGAAAAGAAAGAGAGAAGAATAGAAAATTTGTTTGCAAGAGGAAGTGAGGTGAAGAGAGCTTATTTGACAAGGCAACCTATATTTCTTCTTTTGTGCAAGGAAACTTGCTTGGAAACTAATACTAACTCCTTGCCCAGTGATGTTGTTGCTATTTTGCAGGACTTTGAGGATGTGTTTCCCCAGGAAGTACCTCACGGTTTGCCACCAATGAGGGGAATAGAACACCAAATGGACCTTATTCCTGGTGCTTCTCTTCCCAATAGGCCTGCCTATAGGAGCAACCCTCAAGAAACAAAGGAGATACAGAATCAAGTGGAGGAGTTATTACAAAAAGGATGGGTGAGAGAGAGCTTAAGTCCTTGTGCTGTACCAGTAATTTTGGTACCTAAAAAGGATGGATCATGGAGGATGTGCACGGACTGTAGAGCTATCAACAACATCACAATTCGTTCACAAGGATGGTCAAGCAAAGGCAGAATATGTGAAAAAGCTTCATGAGCAAGTTAAAGCTCAAATTGAGAAGAAAATGGAGCAATATGCGAAGAGAGCCAATAAAGGGAGAAAAAGAGTTGTCCTTGAACCCGGTGATTGGGTGTGGGTTCATATGAGAAAGGAAAGGTTTCCTGCCCAAAGGAAATCAAAGCTTCAACCATGAGGAGATGGACCATTCCAAGTGTTGGAAAGAATTAATGACAATGCTTACAAAATTGACTTGCCCGGTGAGTATGGTGTTAGTGCAACATTTAATGTGGCTGATTTGCGTCCATTTGATGTAGGTGATGAAGATCTAAATTCGAGGACGAATTCACCTAAAGAAGGAGGGAATGATGTGGACCAAGGAGGGGATACAAGCTTACAAGACAAAGCCATAGAGGAAGAGGCATTGAAAGGAATTGGAGGACCCATGACAAGATCCAAGACTAAGAGAATGAAGCAAGCTTTGGAAGGCTTAATAATGGAGCTCAAGGAGAAGAAGGATCAATGCACAATGGAGGCAACAACTAAATGGATCACATTCCTTCAAATTGAAAGTGAAATTGAGCCCACATGAAGACAAAACTTGAAGGCCCAAAACCACATGATCCAAGATGCATTCAAGGGCTACAAGTGTCCAATTTTCGTGGGTATTTTTGGGGGAATTTTCTGAAGTTATTTTTGATGTCTTTTGGTGGGTTTTTAATGCTTTTGGGAGTTCCTAAGCTAGTATTAGGGAATTGTGGGAAATAAACATCATGCATGCATGCATGCATGATAATGGTGCATAATTAGTGCTTAGTGGGAAATGTGGTAGAGGTTAATGTTTCAACCTCCACTAAGTCTATATATAGGAGAACTCTTGTATGACCAAGGCATGTTAAGTTTGAATGAAATCAGAGTTTTCTCTATTGTGAGAGCTTCCTTTGGTTCTTAGGCAAAGAACTAATCGTGATCTTATCAAGGCAACTTGTGGCGATCGAAACCCCCATGACTTATCACTCACCCTCTCATCTTTCTTGAGTGTGGCGTCAATATCCTTCCCTACATCTGAATTTCAAGGCGATCCATTCCAAGGTGCTTATCAACAAGGTTTGTCAAAGTCCCATGTTGAGATTCTGCTCTAGTACATATTCACCATTTTCTATCCCTTTAACCACATTTATTTAGCAAATAAATTTGATGCTTTTCCTACATGTATGGAGTTTCTCTTCGTGCAGTAACAGCTATTGTCTGTCTGGGTCAGGCATACATATATTTGGACGAGGCACACAACATAGGCGCTGTTGGAAAATCTGGCAGAGGTGTATGTGAGCTGCTAGGTGTAGATCCAGCTGATGTTGATATCATGATGGGAACTTTTACCAAGTCATTTGGGTCTTGCGGAGGCTATATTGCAGCTTCAGAGGTTTAATTAAGCTTTCTGTTTTATAGGGTATTATGTTTAATTAAGTTATCACCAAATCGAGAAAAATCTGATTATCATTGTAAAACAGAATTCGATACTAACTGAGCATGTGCTACATGATGTATCAAAACTTGCTCTGTACATGTGAGAATTTGTGTATGCAAATTAAACATTAGGAATTGTCTTTCTTTGCTTTATTATACAATATGTTCGATATAACTGAGCATGTGATTTTTTTTTTTATTTTCTATGGTAACTATCCGCAACGCGCATCCGCGCGCTGTAGAAAACCTCTTCCGTAGCGCGCATTCGTGCGCTGCAGAAAAGGCCTTCCGCAGCGCGCATCCGCGCGCTGTAGAAAAGGCCTTTCACAGCGCGCGGATGTGCGCTTGGATAACTTATGACTTTCAACAGCTTTGAACTTCGCAGCATACAATGCGCGCTGCGGATAGCATAAATGTGCGCTGCGAAAAGTCAAATTTAGTAAGCTAAACTCAGACTCAGGTAAGGGGTTGGTAAAGATGTCAGCTAGATTAGATTTTGAGTCCACATGTGTAAGTATGATTTCATCCCTAGCTACATGATCCCTAAAAAATAATATTTTATTTCAATGTGTTTGGTTTGGGAGTGATGAATAGGGTTTTTTGTAAGATTGATCGAGCTTATGTTGTCAATGAATACTTTAGTTTGGGCATAGTCTTGCTTGAAATCCTTAAGGGTGTGCATCATCCATAACAGTTGTGCTACACACTCTCCTAGGGCAACATATTTTGCTTCAGTTGTGGATAAGGTAACACAGTGTTGCTTTCTGCTACACCAGCTGACTAGACTATGTCCTAGTAATTGGCAACTCTCACTTGTACTTTTTCTATCTAGTTTACACCCGGCATAGTCTGAGTTAGAGTATCCTAATAATTCAAAGTTGGAGGTCTTAGGATACCAAATACCTACATTTAGGGTACCCTTTATGTACCTAAGGATTCTTTTAACGGCAACTAGGCCAGACACCATAGCACAGGTTTGGTATCTCGGGCACATTCCCACTGCAAACAGGATGTCAAGTCTACTAGCAATTAGGTATAGTAAACTACCTATCATACTTCTATATTGTTTTAAATCAACTGACTTATCTTCGGGGTCATTGTCTATTTTTGCATTTGTAGTCATGGGAGTACCTAAATCCTTAGAGTTTTCCATTTTGAATTTTTTGATTAATTCTTTTGCATATTTTGACTGATGAACATAGTTACCATCCCTGATTTGTTTTATTTAGAGACCTTGGAAAAAGGTTAGTTCAACTACTAGGCTCATTTCAAATTCACTATCCATAATCTTAACAAAATCTTTTAAAAAGTTAATATTAGTTATCCCAAAAATTATGTCATCTACGTAGATTTAGGTTATAAAAATATCTTTTTCTAAGGTTTTAACAAACAGGGTTGAGTCAATTTGACCTTGATTAAATCCTTTAGAAATCAGGTAGGTGGAAAGTCTTTCATACCAGACCCTAGGTGCTTATTGTAACCCATAAAAGGCTTCCTAAGTTTGAATACATGCTTGGGATTATCTATGTCCTCAAATCCTGTGGTTGCCCTACATACACTTCCTCTTTTATGAACCTATTAAGGAAGGCAGACTTGACATCCATTTGATATAATTTAAAGCCTTTATGGGCTGCAAAAGCTAGTAACATCCTGATTGATTCAAGTCTAGCTACGAGGGCATAAGTTTCATCATAATCTAACCCTTCAATTTGACTAAAACCTTTAGCTACTAAGCGGGCTTTGTTTCTCATAATCTCACCTTGATCATTTAGCTTGTTTCTAAATTCCCACTTAGTGTCTATAACTGACTTACCTTCTGGTTTAGGTACTAAGTCCCAGACTTGGTTTCTCTCAAATTGGGCTAGTTCTTCTTGCATCGCAATGATCCAATCTGGGTCAAGTAGGGCTTCTTCTATAGTCTTAGGTTCTATTTTTAAAATTTGTGTAATTTGACTAAGATTTCTGTAGGATGACCTTGTTTTGACCCTAAGGTTGGATCACCCAAGATTTGGTCAGATGTATGATTTAGTCTGGGTTTCTTAGTTCTCCTAGAACTAGGTTCAGCCTCAGGTCCAGCTGGTAGGTTTGGTTCAGGGATCGGTTCAACTACTTGGGTTGGCTCAGCTATTGGTTCAGACTCAGTAGTTGGTTCAATTGATGGTTCAATTTCTTCTTGATCTTGATTTGAAGTATTTTAGGCTTGGTGGGTTTTTTAGGTTGATAGTAGGTTTTGTTACATTTTCTTCATCGAATATTAAGTTTGTGGTTTCTTCAATTTTAAGGATTTGTTTATTGTAGACCCTATATGTCCTACTTGTTGTTGAGTATCCTATAAAAGTTCCTGGGGTTATTTTGATTGAAATTTTCCTAGATAATCCTTAGTATTCAAAATGTGTACTTTACACCCAAATACCCTTTAGATAATGCAAATTTGGTAGTCTGTGGTAATAAATTTCATAAGAGGTTTTGTTGTGTCTTTTATTTATTAGGACCCTATTTTAAATGTAACAGGCTGTGTTTATCGCTTCTGCCCAAAATTGATTGGATAAGTTGTATTCGTTGAGCATGGTCCTAGAGGCTTCCTGAAGGGTTTTATTTTTCCTCTCAACTATTCCATTTTGTTAGGGGGGGTTCTAGGGCATGAAAATTCATGGATGTACCCATTAATTTTACATAATTCATTAAATCTCTGATTTTCAAATTATCCCCCGTGGTCACTCCTAAGTCTTTTAATTTGTGTCATTTTGATTTTCTAGCATTTTACACAACTTGTTGAATAAGTCAAATGTTTCATCTTTTGTTTTTAAGAATCTAACCCAGGTAAATCTAAAGTAATCATCGATAACTACTAAGCAATACCGATTCCCGCTTAGCGACTTGGCTCCATGAGAATCAAATAGGTATAGGTGTAGGAGCTCGAGTGTGGTTTGGGTTAAGTCTGATTGGGTTGATTTGTGGGTTGACATGGTTTATTTACCTTGTTGACATGGATTACAAATGGTATTTTCAATGTTTTTAATTTTTGGTATCCCTTTAACTAGTCCAAGTAGACTTAGTTTTGAAATTAACTTTGTATGGGTGTGGCCTAGTCTTCTATGCCATAAATTGGTTTCTTCTGGTTGAGTTAGAAAGCATTTAGGTGTTACAGGTAGGTTAATCGTATAGACATTGTTCTTTCTATTACCCTTAAGTGTAATTTCTGGGTCTTGTAGATTCCTAATCGGGCAGTTAGAGTTGGTAAAGGTAACTACATAACCAGTATCACAGAGTTGGCTAATGCTAAGTAGGTTAAATTTAAGTTAAATTTTAATTTTGAAAATATTAAGTTAAATTTAAATTTTAAAAATGTTAAGTTAAATTTTAATTTTGAAAAATTGTTGAATTTGGTTAAAGTTATATTAAGGGTAGGATTAATTTAGTTGGTTGGGTTGGACTACATTATTGGATCATAGACATCTCACCCAATTCTAAATGACAAAACAGGTTTCCTTATCTATTTTGTGAGATGTATTATTTTTATCTTTTGATTTTATATTAATTCTATGATTTAATTGAAGTTTGTGTTAGATTTGAGTTTAACAAATAGAAATTTAAAAGTGAGTTTCGATAATTGGCTTCTAGGTCTTGGCGAGGCACAGAGGCCTTCTTTGTCCATAGCCTTATTGGATCAACAGTCCTTTCCTAGACAAATCCTTTTAAAGAAAGATCATTTTCAAATTACTTTTTGAGACACTCTGGTCTAACTTGTTAGTAGGAGCCCTAGAGCCAATTATGTGAAGATTGACTAGGGACATTTTGTATCATATTCTATTATTAATAAAGGCATGTTTGGTTATTATACTTACTTTGTGTTTGGACAAATAACTAAGTATAATAATGTCCTTGTGTAGTAGGTTCTTATCTACATCATATCGATTGATTGAATCGATAATGAGATGATGTAGAGAATACTACACTAAACTCTTCCTAGTCGAGCATTAATATTCAAGGACAATATTAATGCATGGAGACTAGCATGTAGGTCAACTGATAACCTGAGCTCACAAGTCATGGATATGTGATATCAAGTTGACACATGGGTATACATTGGAGGATGTGTACTGAATTGACCCGCCATGAGAAAGTTTCATATATTGTCATATGAGTGTCATAAACTTTCTCATGTGACTATTAGTATGAATAGTCCTTAGACCTGAAGTCACTACGGTTCCCTACATAAGGAGTTATGTACTTTAATATCGTCAAACGTCACCCGTAACATGGTGGACTATAAAGGCGATCACTGGGTATGTAATGAATCATGCGGAGGGATGTGAGTGATGTAGATGGGATCTATCCCTCCCATATGATGGGAGTGATATCTGTGGCCCCCTTGATCGAGTAGGACTACTAAAACGCATGACCATGCTCGAATGAGTCAATATGAGATATTGAGCTCATTTGTTTGAGTGAGTCTACTCGGGGATCAAGAAACACAAGATTGACTGAGGATGACACGGTTTATGCCTCATTGGTCAATCTAGATATCAAGGATAGAAGGACAAGGTCATACACTATCATAGTCATGGAGGTTTAGTCGGATCTCGACTTTTCTTGTTACTTGGGTAGCAATGATGCATTGCTAGATGCCGCTCATTGCTTATGTGTCTAAAGTGTTTAGCCGCATTGCCAATGTCACGATAACCTATTGGGTCACACACAGAGGACACGATGCTATGGGAGACATGAGCCCGAGTTGGGAACTCGGGAAATCTGAGCTCGAGTTGGGATCTCGGGAGGTCAGTTCGAGAGCTCGAGTTGGGAACTCAAGAGTGCGGGTCGGGAGCTCGGCACTCGGCAGACTGGGCTGGGAGCTCGACAGATTGGGTCGGCACTCGGCAGACTGTGCTGGGAGCTCGGCACACTGGGTCGGCACTCGGCAGACTGAGCTGGGAGCTCGGCAGATGGGTCGGGAGCTCGGAGCTCGGCAGACTTGGTCGGGAGCTCAGAGACTTGGTCGGCAGACTTGGTCGGGAGACTGAGTCGAAAGCCCGAGAGGCCCGATCGGAATTGCATGAAGGAAAGAGAAAAAGTCTCTCATCATTGGATGAAAAGATTCTTTTCTTGCATGGGAAATTGTAAAGAGCCACATGAAAAGATGTGCTCTTTATTGGTATTAATGAACGAAGCCAAAGAGACACAAACCTCTTCATATTCATGGGATGAGTATAAAAGAGGGCCTTGTGACTTTGGATGAGATCTTCTTCTTCCCTTTTCTTCTTCCCTCCCCCATCTTCCTCTTTTGGCCGAAACCCTATTGTAGGGTTCTTGGTGTTCTGCGAGCTACCTCAAGTTGCTAGCACAACTAAGGTAGCTCTCCCGAAGTTGAGAGATTGTGTCCGTGTGCATACGAATAGAGGCACGGACGCTCGAACGTGCAAGAGATCTGGCGTATCTTGGACAAGCGGGATAAGCAAAGGGCACGCTGCAAAGGTATACACTGTAGATTGATCTATTAGATAGATGAACTTTGTACGAGTTTTCTTTCGCATGGATCGCTCGTGGGTTCTTGTTTCCGCTGTGTTTTTGTGTTTTTGTGCCGGGAGAACCCAACATAACTAGCTTAGGATTTGGAGAGGTAGATTCGGCTAGTTCTACCGGACTAAACAGACCAAATAGGGTACGCCTTACCCTACCTGACTCCTTAGACAGGCTTCCCTAACGTACTATCATCTCACCTCATCCTAATACTATGTTGTTCAAGTTTTAATTAAGTCTGATCCTTAACTAACCATTCATAAGTCTAAGCAGAATAATATTAAAAAAAATAAGTAAACAAACATCAGGCAATAATTCAAGAAAAGAAAAAAATCATCCAAATACAAAAATGGTTTTTATATTGGCTCCCCCTGGACTAAAGCCTTGATATGGGCTAGGCAAGATGTGAATCTTGTCCTTGGGGATCCAATATTAGTTTGGTCTAGCTTGTTTGTTCAAACTCAACTTAGGGACCTATGCTTGGACTCGGGTTCTAGTTTGGTTCAATACAGAGTAGAAAGATCTGTATCGTGAGTTGGTTCGATAGCCAAGCCCGGATCGATTTAGAACTGACTTCTGGTTTCCAAGAATCATGTCAAGATTCTTGGAACCCGAAGTGAACCGTTCTAACGCGACTCTGAGTTCCTTGACTTGAGTTTTCAAGAAGGAATTCTCTTCCTCAAGCTTTTGAACTTGAGTTGAGTTTTCTTCTTGAACGGGCTCAGTTAAGGAACTCGACTTGACTTCCTCTTTCAGGATTTTGACTTCCTGTAGGAGGGTTTCAACCTGAACGTTAGCTTTCGCCAACTTGCAAGACAGATATGAAATTAAATCGTAAAGCTGTGATTCAGGATAGCCTCTTACCGTTATTCATCCGTCCTCCGAGATTGATAGCTTTCCGGTGCTGACGCCTTCTTCCGGTTCCGATTCAGATTTGGAGCCGAGATCTTCCGAGGTGGTCAGTGCGAGAAGATTGGAGTGCGGGGCCTCTTCTTCAATTTCCGAAGATGATTCGTCCCACGTGGCTTGTAGTGCCTTCTTTTTCCGAGTTTTCTTGTTTTCTTTCAAGTTGGGACACTTCGATTTGAAGTGACCCTACTTGTTTCACCCGTAACAGGTTACGCCACTCTTCGATTTTTGGCTTGTGGAAGGTTCAGCTGGATCGTCCTTCTTTGGTGCTGTCTTCTTCTTTTGTTTTTGTTTCTTCAGCAACTTGTAGTAGTTGCGTGCCATCCGGACTAGTTCTGGATGATCGATTCCGTCATCGTCGGATTCCGAATCGGAATCTGACTCGGGTATCGATTGTAATTTTTTCTTTTTTGGGTTTCCTTGAGTTTTACTTGCAAATAAAGTCATACTTTTCTCGACCTATGCAGTATTAGTTTGTTCATGTAACTCTAATTCGGAAAATAATTCATCAAGTTTTATTTCTAAAAGGTTCCTAAAAACCTTGTAAGCATCTACCATAGATGCCCACAACGAGTTCCTTGGGAACGAGTTCAAAGTGTACCTTATTAGGTCACGGTTTTCCACCTTATGACCTATAGTGTGTAGTCCGTTCATCATCTCCTGGATCCTTGCGTGGAGCTGTGCTGCTATTTCCCCATCCTGCATCTTGATGGTGTACAGCTTGTTGATTAGAAGATCGCGTTTGCTGATCCGTGTATCCGATAAGTGAGAATATCAATAAAATTTCGGATAAGTAAGAATATTGCGCAGCTGAAAAATTAAAGCAATGCTAACTCGTTTTCTTTTTACTTGGTTCGGAATCTATAACAGCTCCTACTCCAAGGCCCACGATTGACCGTTTTCGTTGGGCAATTCTATATTTCGAAAAAAGGTGTTACAAACTTAATCACAAATACAGAATTGAAACAACTTAAAATAAATATACCGACGACCGGAAAGTAATCTGAAGAACGGAGCAGTAGGTCGTCGATCTTGAGCGTTGTTGGCACTTGGATCTCAAGCACGGGAGATCTGCACGGAGCATTTGAGTGCTTGAGTTGGAAGAAGTGTTGTATGGAAGCTGGGGGTAAACCCCTTTTTATACTAGTGTCCAGGGCGCCTGTGAGGCTGTAGGGTGCCTGCCACGTCACCAATTTGTGCGCGTCCTTATCCGCAGACTCAGCCAACGTCTATCCCCCATCCAGGGCGACTGGGACGTCTAGGGCACCTGACTGCTCACGGACGCCTCCCATGCTGACCTGGCAACTTGCCAACTCAGCTTCACAGCCTCAGGAAGAAAACCATCTAGGGCGCCTGTATCAACACAGGTGCCTGTGTTCTCGAGCGCCTGAGTCTTCTCGGGCGCCTGAGTCCTCTCAGGCGCCTGGGATGCAGAAACTCGAACCTCTTGCTCCTGCAACCAGGATTAGTTCCAGAACAGCAGTAATAATAAAATCAAGTATAAATAACAGTCTGCGCTGTCTTGGTTCTGACTTTGGATTTCCAAATGGAACTCTAGGTTGAACCGACGCCTACTGTTCCCTCTTCCGGGGAACGCGTCCTCATCTACTCCACTCTGGAAAAGTTACCTTTTGCCAACCGGCTCCTCTGGTTGGAATTTTACTCAGCCTCCGAGACTGCCGGATCTCAAGACATCCATTCCTCGACCCGCGTCTCTACTTCTGTCCGCAGCTCCCGCTCGACTAAGACTTCTGCCCGATCTTCCAGATTAGGACTTCAGTGCCCAGTCCATGACCAGGACTTATTGTTCAACCCTGCAGGTTAAGACTTCATGCCTAGCTTACCTAGGATTTTCCTGTACACTTAATAGATTTATTAGATAATACCTTAACCTTAACTTTGAACCCTTTGCCATTATCAAAACTCATATTTGATATGGTGCTTCCAGCACCAATAATATTTACAAAATCTCATGCAACAAACATATTCATATTTACAAAATCTAAATAGCAATTCTCTGCAACAAACCTTCTTGTATTGTAGGTTGAATAACATTAAAACTACAAAAACTATATTAATAATCTGAAACGCTATATAAAGTTCAAAATGTATATATATATAACATTATAATCATAAACTACAAAAAATAATCCAAAAGCCCGTGAATGTCACGAAATGATACAAGATTAATGCTATACATACAAAACACGAAAATCACCGTCTTCTCGCTCGATGCCTCGATGGAGTAGGTTGTTCATTTTCGTATTCAATGTCTACCCCTTTAATGCAATATATGCTTGCTCCATTGACATCCTGTGATCTCTCATCGTCAGAATCCCATCATTGCACTATCGACTCAGCGAAGTATGTGCAATCATGACTTGCTCCCAAGGTTGAATAGCATTTGCACTTACCATCTTGTGAACATAGGTCGATCGGTTTAATTTGTGGGTTCTGTACAATTGGATGAGAGTATTTGTTGTACCATTGCATGTACTCGGAGGAACACTCCCATGCAGGGTCAACCAATCTACCACGACGAGCATCTAACAAGATATGGTTGTCCCAAGCTACAAAGTACCCTCCAAGAAGTACTCCCCACAAGACATTGTAAGGGACATGCGTATTACCTTTTCTTACCTTAATAGGAACAAGAGGCTCTAGTGGAATTATATGTACATGTCCAAATTGATTGAGCACGCGATCAGGATGGTATGACTCCATAATTTCCAATGATCTTATGCAGCTATAGTAAACAAGTAACTTCAGGACATGGAAAGATATGCCTCACATCAACATATGGATCCCAAATGACCTACAACGTATTCAAATTATATGATGTTGTCAAACAATTGAATAAGTATATAAAATAAAAATAAGTAAATAAAAAAAGTTCAGTACTCACATCATTAATTCGGATTAAGCCCCTCTCTATATGCTATACACCTTCTAAAGATGCTCCAGCATGTGCTTGTTGTGACCATCTCATGGCAAGTGGTTCGCCAACATTATATTGTTAAATTGTGAGGAGCAAGGGCGTATCTATAGGGGGGATGGGGTCGGCGGTCACCCCCCTGCTGGCGGCGTAAACGACTAGAGTATAGGAATTTCGAAGAGTTAAAATCATAAAATTCAAAACTTAAGGGCTTTCGTTGGATAACCCAAATTATGGGGGTCTTTGCATATATATTTAAAACATATAATCCTAAATCCTTGTCTCTTTCCCCCATCGCACCATCCCTTCCTTTTTCTCCTCTTCTTCGCATATCGTCGCACGTCGCAATCTACAAACCCCCCTCTGCCTTTGCGATTCTTGTCCTTGTGCAAGCAAGCCAATCGTGATTCTCTCACCCTCTCCACGCACGCTGCCCTTTTTGGGTTTGACTTTTAAACTTCTCTAACCCTCTTACCTTGCATAGGCGATCCCTCATCCCTGTCGGCGATTTCACAGAGATGAGCCAATTTTGCAGCGTTTTAAGAATATGGAATTTTGTATAACGCAATTGTCATGTATTCGTTAGTAGACTGTAGATTGCTTTAATATTATTGTACAGATTTTTTTTATAATATTGTACCTTTTAATCCTGTATACATAGTTATTTAAAAAATATTTTTTAATTACATATAATTAATTAACCATGATAAAAAAATTGATCGCGCTTAGCTCAGATCGCGATTCACGATCATCTCCCATGCTTGAATTCTTGGATCCGCCACCAGCGAGGAGGCATAGTTGTTGGGAAGTGTTCATATATCCTTGCCTATATGTAAGAGAATATATTAAATTAAGGTAAATAACAAAACAAATATGCATATAGAATGTCTATTATCTCTAGCAAAGTCAAATATCCAAAAATCTAATTCACCCTTATCCTAGATGTCAGCCCCAACTATCAATATAGATGCGGCAATTTACCAAAGGGCGTATCCAACTATTCGTAATTACCGAAAGGAGTACCATGGTTTCTATTATACCAAAGGGCGCATCCTATATAGTGAAGTTACTTTTATACCCCTCCCGCCAAAGAATGGCTTTATCAAACACATTTTCGAGACAACCGAACCACTTTATCAATAAAATATTAATTTGTGGTTCGGATGGGTAGCAGTCGAATTTTTCTCAGCCAATATATATATGTGAAATGATTTGCACAAGTCGAATGATCACGAATGTACGTATATATTGCTTCCTTGCACAACTCGATTCATCACCAAAGCACCTGAGGAAAATAGGTTGTCGAAGGAGAAAAAGGAAGCAACAAAATAGGTTGTCGAAGGAGAAAAAGGAAGCAACAGATTGGTAACTAAGAGAAATAGGAATGTACGTATGATTGTCATCTTTGATATGGTATCAGATATAGTTTTAATCAAGTTAAACTCTTTGTACTATTTTTATTTTGGAGGAGGCTTAGGGTGATATGCATTACATGATATCAGGCCCTGAGAGTGCATGATGTCATTAGATTTCAGGCAATAGGAGAGGCTGAAAAATTTTGTTTCAGGCCCTCCCAGGACCTGGCCTGAATTTATTTTATTTCAGGTCCAGGGAGGGGCTGAAATCAAATGATTTCAGGCCCTCCCTGGGCCTGAAATGTAATGATTCAGGCCCGGAGTGGGCCTGAAAGGAAATGATTTCAGGCCCTGCCTGGGCCTGAAATAATTTTATTTCAGGCCCGATCTGGGCCTGAAATAATTTTATTTCAGGCCCGACCTGGGCCTGAAATAAAATGATTTCAGGCCCTGGTAGGGCCTGAAATCAAATCCCTGGGCCTGAATCAAATGATTTCAGGCCCTCAGGGGCTCCTAGGGCCTTTATTATCAATTTCAAAGTTTGATAAAGTTAATTGTAATTTTTTTCAGGGATGATAATGTTGTTGACGAAATTCTCTCTGAGATATGGAATACTCTTGATGATAATGTGGCTACGGGGAAAGGATTAGAAATAACTAGTAATAATATTCCATTATCTTCCCAGTATGGTGATAATAGCATTACAAGGAATTTGGCAATTGATCTAAATGAAGAAGCAAATAATTTAGAAGATGAGGGTTTGAATTCTTCTACAAGAGTAGTTGAAATCTTTCAGCCAACCTGGAGTGGGGAGGAAGAAATTGAAATCCGGAATGTAGAAGAATTTGTACCCAGTACAAGTGTACTAGAATTCCAAGCTGATGATATGCAGATTGAGCAATATGAATTCCCCCCAGATCAGTACAGTGACCTAGAGGAGGAGTTTCCATTAGCTGAAGAACTATATATTTTGAATTCTCGATTGCTTGCTGGGCCAATTCGAGAGCTAGAGGCAAGAGATGAGCATGAATTTTTTGTGGGGCAGATATTTCCATCTAGAGAAGAATTCAAGAATGCATTTGTTAAACATGCGATGGTTAAGCATATGAGATATAACCCAGTTGACACCCGGAAAAACAGAGTTAAAGCAGTGTGTTTTAACCAACCATGTACATGGAGAGTAGTAGGAAGGGGGGAAGTAGAGTTCACTGTTACAAAATATATAAAGGAACACCAATGTCGAAGTGTTAGGGAAAGTGCTGATCATCATGCATGCTCTTCATCATTTGTTGCTTCTTTTGTTGAAGAGCAATTTCTTCATAATGAACAATACAAACCAAGTATGATTATTTCAGATATTCAAGCTAGATTTGGAGTGACGATATCATACAGAAAAGCATACATAGCTAGGGAGAAAGCATTGAAAAAGTTGTTGGAGATTATGATGAGGCATACAGAGATCTCCCACAATATCTGCGTGAGTTAAGAGCTAGAGATCCTGAAACTTATGTGGCACTATGCACGAATGGTGACAATCAGAGATTACAAAATAACCATGGATCGAAAGAAATGCTCCATTGATTTCAATATCAATTACATACATTATAACTACAAATATACACACTTACATATATGGATTGTAGCAACAAAAAAAAAAATTACAGATTTAGAGGACAGAACTTGTTCTCATTATTTTGTATCCCAACTGAAAACGATAAGGGTTCATTTGTTTTTAGCTATTTTTGGTAGATCGTTGAAAGACCATACTTTCAGCAAACAGCATGATGAAGAAATCCAACCTGAAACAAGCATTATGAGTCAGTGTTGTTAGCATATAAATTAAAGATGTGACAGAATATTCTATATTTACCCACAACAGGGCAGCAACTAGCACACAACAGTGCATTGTCAGTTATTATATCTGACCGTATCACTTGGTACACAACAGTGCAGCAACTGGATTTGAATAAACATCTCTCAATTGTTTTGTTTTTGTTGACAATATATTATATAGAATAACAACATCTACATAATCATAACAACATCGACATAATGAGATTTTTCCATACAAATGGAGGTCAATCGACAGCAATGGATTTTTACATCACCAATACAGCATTCAGATTATCTCAAGTTTTACAAAACATGTCCCTCAGAATATTAACTGTCAGCTTAAATCTGATTCTACTCATGTCTCCTTGTTTGAAATCCATCTTCACATCGAACTAGTTGTTAATGTTGTGACTTATAGAAGTATTTCAATATTATGATAAATTTTACCTTGTGTTATATGCAGAATATATCAGAATTGAAGTTGTATCATTTGTAAACCCAAAATAATGTTATTTCAGGAACTTGAAGTCCTGTGTTTTCTGAAAATCTGTTGTTTAACCCCCTCTGATTTTTGTTTTGTTAAATCATTGTTGTGTGGCAACTGATACTGTATCAACACAGTTTTAGATAATAATTAGGACTTTGTTTGGAGACGAAAAATAGCATATCCTAGCTAAAATACCAATAATTAGGTAAAGTCTGAGAACTGATAATGAGGTTTGAAAAATCCAAATATGCTAGGTCCATCATACAAACCTCCTGATGTGCCAAATTCTGATAATATGAGGTTTTGATATGAATGGAATTCAATTGTGGTGTGCAATGTGTATTTAGGTACTCTCCTTCTTGTTTATCTTTTAAAAATGTGGTCACAACATGTTCATTTATTTAAAAGATTGGCGTATAAAAATTTAATCATACTGTAAATAATTTTTTTGCAACCAGAGGCGTGGGCCTGAAATGATAGCATTTCAGGCCCAGTGTGGGCCTGAAATAACTCATTTCAGGCCCAAGCTGGGCCTGAAATAACTCATTTCAGTCCCAGATAGGGCCTGAAATAATATCATTTCAGGCCCTTCTTGGGCCTGAAATACTAGCATTTCAGGCCCAGTGTGGGCCTGAAATAAATCATTTCAGGCCCCCTCTGGGCCTGAAATAATGTCATTTCAAGCCCACCGTGGGCCTGAAATCAAAATACTTCCCTAAAAAATTATTGATGTAATTGACAACAATTACAGTTTAAAGATTAGAGATTACAAAAAAACCATGGATCGAAAGAAATGCTCCATTGATTTCAATATCAATTACATACATTATAACTACAAATATACAATGTTTGTCATTACACTTACATATATGGATTATAGCAACAAAACAAAAATTTACAGAGTTTGCTTCCAGAACTTGTCTCTCATTAATTTGTATCCCACCTGAAAACGATAAGGTTTCATTTGTTTTTGGCTAAAATTGGTAGAGCGTTGAAAGACCAAACTTTCAGCAAATCGCATGATGAAGAAAGCACAATCCAACCTGAAACAAGCATTATGAGTCAGTGTTGTTAGCATATAAATTCAAGCATGAAAGATTAGGTAGTGTTAAACCAAAATACAAAAAACATTAGCTTACGATCTGCTTTGGGTGGGTCCTTGTACTACAATTTGATTAAACTCTTTCCCCGATATTTCTGGCAATCCTTTATTCCAATTCAAATAATATGACCAGTTCAAATTTTTGAAAAACGCCACCTACATAGAAATTACATTAGTCAAAATTCTAGCTCATCACATAGTTTTTGTAAACGTTTATATATCAAATAGAAAACTTACAGTTTTTTCATATTTGGCTGTGTACCCTTCTGTGGCGCCGAGAGAATTATAATGAAGGAAACTACTTTCCTCCAGGTCAATAATCAATAGATACCAGTGATCATCTCCATTATTTAGAGGACAGAAGATATATCTAATTGGTTTATTTGTATCAGTAACAATTGTTTGTTCAAATGCTGCAGCATGTATCACCTCAAACAATTCCTATGTTTATTAAAAAGGAAGTGTTAGTTGACTCAATCCTATAAAATAAACATAAACCAAGTTGCTAATTTACTTACCTCAAAACCCACCCCACAGAATATGGAGGGGTGGTAAGGTGAGTTACAGGATTTGGCTTCATTTACAATAATAGTCCAGTAAGTATTTATGCAATCCCCGGAGGTGTAGTCATTCCAATCAAATATTGTCAAAAATGATTGCATATCTAATGTAAAGGTCCCATTGGACCATACTGGTTGCAATTGATACCTACATCAACATAATGTAAGCACCTTATTTAAAAGTGAATGAATAAATTTTATTAATGAATGACAATAACCATCATTGTTTTACAAATAGATGCAACCGCAATAGCAACTAACTCACTTTAATTTACTAAGCTTTAATAATGTTTCTGCAATCTCCGCATCTTTATTCTTCTTAAAAAATGCCTTGGCTTTCTTCAAGATGTTGCTTTTGACCTTTTGGATTCTTTCCCTTTAGCAACTTGTTGATCAGATAAATTTGTTTGAGTAGAGGTTGCAGATTGTGTTGTTTGCGATGTAGATTGTGACATTGATTGGGCAGGAGCCTCCTCATCTTCAGCTTCATCCTCTCCCTCATCCTCATCCTCATCCTGAACAATTTCTTTTTCTTTGCCTTTGTCCTCGTTGGGTGGTCTTACCTGTGTTAATTTTATTTTTTTTGGAAGTGGCTGAGGGTCATCTGAGCCTTTGCTTTCTAATTGTATACTCAGTTGTTGGATTATCTCGTCAGGCTTATCTTTGATTATATCTTGATCAACTATCATTCTTTTCAACTGATCATCTTTCTCCTTAAGCTGGGAATCCTTATCAGCAATTATTGTCTCCTTCTGAGCAATTATTTCATCTTTTTCTTTGACCAGGGAATCCTTTTCAGCAAGTAGTCTATGGGTCTGAGCATTTATTTGATCCTTGTCCCTGAGGGCTGTTGCCAACTCAATTTTTACATCCTCCAAACTTTTAAGAGCTACATTTAATTGTTGCTGTAAGGTATCAATATGTTCTTGCTTTTGTATACATTCATTGCAGCTTTCCTTCTCTAAGGCCTGTAGTCTATCTTCTGCAGCCTGGCTTCCTTCGGTTGCCTGCTTTAATACCTCACTGTGTACTTCAAGTGCTTCAGTTGGAGGAGAGTAGTGAGGTACTAAATCCAGTTCTATATCAAATGGGATTAAATCAACCAGAATTAAATTTGTTGGCACACGGTCGATCATCCTTTTGATACTCTCTACATGAGCCTTAGGCCAATTCCACCGAAGAATTCTTGGCAATCTATGAGGATGATGAGGAGCAGCAATACTAATATGTTCAGTAACCCAAACCTGCAACATGATTATATTCAGTAATTAGTATCCATCATATCATATATTAGCAGGCAGATGCACTCTAACTTACAGCCAAAATATTTGGAAATCCCTTGAGCAAGGGAGCCTTGGCCGGTTGGCTTGTATCACCTACATGTGTTGTACGCCTCAATGTGACCTCCTTTCCAATGGCTTCCAACTGAGGAGCCATGAAATTGTACAGAGCATTGCACCAATTATAGTTTGGTAGATTGTCAGAATCATCAACGCAATCAATGAGTGACATTGCTGGAATGGAAAGTGTGCTGCTTGTACCACAAAAAAGAACTGTGGAAAAAAAATACAGTATATACATCTGACAGTACAGTTTGTCATTGGATGTAGACTTCGTTATCAGTTTCTCCAAATGCTTTGCAGAACAACTGGAATCTTCAAAATATTCCTTGTACAGTGGGCTAGAGGCCTCATTGAAATCAAGTTGGATTACCTATCCATTGTCAGGTAGCCCTAGAATAAGTGATAGGTCAACCTTTGATAAGCACCTTGGAATGGATCGTCTTGAAATTCAGATGTAGGGAAGGATATTGACGCCACACTCAAGAAAGATGAGAGGGTGAGTGATAAGTCATGGGGGTTTCGATCGCCACAAGTTGCCTTGATAAGATCACGATTAGTTCTTTGCCTAAGAACCAAAGGAAGCTCTCACAATAGAGAAAACTCTGATTTCATTCAAACTTAACATGCCTTGGCCATACAAGAGTTCTCCTATATATAGACTTAGTGGAGGTTGAAACATTAACCTCTACCACACTTCCCACTAAGCACTAATTATGCACCATTATCATGCATGCATGCATGCATGATGTTTATTTCCCACAATTCCCTAATACTAGCTTAGGAACTCCCAAAAGCATTAAAAACCCACCAAAAGACATCAAAAATAACTTCAGAAAATTCCCCCAAAAATACCCACGAAAATTGGACACTTGTAGCCCTTGAATGCATCTTGGATCATGTGGTTTTGGGCCTTCAAGTTTTGTCTTCATGTGGGCTCAATTTCACTTTCAATTTGAAGGAATGTGATCCATTTAGTTGTTGCCTCCATTGTGCATTGATCCTTCTTCTCCTTGAGCTCCATTATTAAGCCTTCCAAAGCTTGCTTCATTCTCTTAGTCTTGGATCTTGTCATGGGTCCTCCAATTCCTTCCAATGCCTCTTCCTCTATGGCTTTGTCTTGTAAGCTTGTATCCCCTCCTTGGTCCACATCAACCTTTGTGAAATTGAGTTTTTTCCCATGGAACACAAAGCTCTTTTCTTCTTCATCCCAATTATCAAACATATTTTGAACCTGAGGTCTTACACAAGAACTAGTGGGGAGGTCGAGGACCCATGAAAAGGGTGTTTGTCGAAGCAATTGTTCTTGTGCTGGTGTGGTATAAAATTTTTGAAATGGCAAAGGCTACTTTTCCAGTTCATTCGTTTAGTTCGACCTCTGTTGGCAAAACTCATATACTGGTTTGGCAATTTGATTTTTCGTTGTGGTTGTTGTTTTTTCCCATGACTTCTCCCAGGACCTTGATGTTTCTTTGAATTTTTAGCAGCAGCTTCCTTTGAAGATGATCTTTTCGAAGCCATCCCGAACTTAGGAAACATCAAACAAAAATTATGCGAAACTGATGCAAAAATGACACTTAGATTTTGTTCGTCAAGGGTATCCTCACATTCGGTCATTGAGTGGCAACAATCGGTAACCCTAGGTCAGAAGCAAAAACTACACTGAAATGAAAAAAACAAAAAATTTTGTTACGTACCTTTCGACTAGTCCGATGAAGAGGATGTCGGCCACCACAACTCCAATGGAGGTAAGCACGCTAACTTCAAAGCTATAGACAACAAATCACGATCTACGAGACGATTGTTTACCACTAGGGACCCAAGGACCCTATATAGAACTGCTGGGCCTGATAATAGAGGATTTCAGGCCCTAAACGGTAACTTTTTTTTTACAGTTATTTTACAAATAACTTAGGTATATTTTTTGTATTTCAAAATTAAAAGGAAATTTTTATTTCTCAAATATTTATCTGATTTTCCACAAATCAACCTGAAAATTAGAGGGATTAGAGGAATTTGTTTTTTATCAAATATTTCAGGCCCTCGGATGATTTTCACAAATTTACCGAGGACCTGAAATATCTTTATTTCAGGCCCACTATGGGCCTGAAATAACTTTATTTCAGGCCCAAGGTGGGCCTGAAATAAAGATATTTCTGGCCCATAGTGGGCCTGAAATACATTTATTTCAGGCCCACCGTGGACCTGAAATAAAAACATTTGAGGCCCACCGTGGGCCTGAATTAAATATTATTTGAGGACCACCCTTAACCATATAATATTTTGACTTCATCCCCCAAGTTGGATTACATATTTTATCCCAAAACCCTAAAATACTCTCTCCAAACCTCACCCCTAACTACTGATAATGGTTTTGTAGAAATCCAGATATGGGAGGTCAGCAAAACACACTGATGGAACTAAACTACACCTATAGCTTTGGAAAAAATTATAATTTGAGGTTTAGGACACCTAAAATACTTTCTCCAACCTCAACCCTAACTACTGATAATGGTTTTTCAGAAATCCAGATATGGGAGGTCCATCAGTGGGTTTTGAGCAAAACCCACTGATGGAACTAAACTACACCTATAGCTTTGGAAAAATTATATATTTTAGGTTATGAACACCTAAAATACTTTCTCCAACCTCATCCCTAACTGTTGATAATGGTTTTTCAGAAATCCAGATATGGGAGGTCCATCAGTGGGTTTTCAGCAAAACCCACTGATGGAACTAAACTACACCTATAGCTTTGGAAAAATTATATATTTTAGGTTATGGACACCTAAAATACTTTCTCCAACCTCATCCCTAACTGTTGATAATAGTTTTTCAGAAATCCAGATATGGGAGGTCCATCAGTGGGTTTTGAGCAAAACCCACTGATGGACCTCCCATATATGGATTTCTGAAAAACCATTATCAGTAGTTAGGGTTCAGGTTGGAGAATCTAGATTAGGTGTCCGAAACCTCAAATTATAATTTTGTTCAATGTTATAGGTCTAGTTTAGTTCCATCAGTGGGTTTTGCTGACCTCCCATATTTGGATTTCTACAAAACCATTATCAGTAGTTAGGGGTGAGGTTTGGAGAAAGTATTTTAGACTTTAGGGATAAAATATGTAATCCAACTTGGGGGAAGAGGTCAAAATATTATATAGTTAAGGGTGGTCCTCAAATAATATTTAATTCAGGCCCACTGTGGGCCTGAAATGTTTTTATTTCAGGTCCAAGGTGGGCCTGAAATTAATGTATTTCAGGCCCACTATGGGCCTGAAATATCTTTATTTCAGGCCCACCTTGGGCCTGAAATAAAGTTATTTCAGGCCCAACGTGGGCCTGAAATAAAGTTATTTCAGGCCCAACGTGGGCCTGAAATAAAGATATTTCAGGACCGAGGTGGGCCTGAAATAAAGCTATAGGTTGGAGAAAGTAGGGATGAGGTTGGAGAAAGTATTTTAGATGTCGATAACCTCAAATTTATATTTTTTCCAAAGCTATAGGTGTAGTTTAGTTCCATCAGTGGGTTTTGCTCAAAACCCACTGATGGACCTCCCATATCTGGATTTCTGAAAATCCATTATCAGTAGTTAGGGTTGACGTGATAGAAACTATTTTAGGTCTCAGAAACCTCAAATTATAAATTTGTCAAAAGATATAGGGCTAGTTTAGTTCCATCAGTGGGTTTTGAGCAAAACCCACTGATGGACCTCCAATATCTGGATTTCTGAAAATCCATTATCAGTAGTTAGGGTTTAGGTTCTAGAAAGTATTTTAGGTGTCAGAAACATCAAATTATAATTTTTTCAAAACCTATAGGTGTAGTTTAGTTCTATCAGTGGGTTTTGAGCAAAACCCACTGATGGACCTCCCATATCTGGATTTCTGAAAATCCATTATCAGTAGTTAGGGTTGAGGTTCTAGAAAGTATTTTAGGTGTCGGAAACCTCAAATTATAATTTTTTCCAAACCTATAGGTGTAGTTTAGTTCCATCAGTAGGTTTTGAGCCAAACCCACTGATGGACCTCCCATATCTGGATTTCTAAAAAACCATTATCAGTAGTTAGGGTTGAGGTTGGAGAAATTATTTTAGGTGTCCTAAACCTCAAATGATAATTTTTTTCAAAGCTATAGGTCTAGTTTATTTCCATCAGTGGGTTTTGCTGAAAACCCACAAATGGACCTCCCATATCTGGATTTCTACAAAACCATTATCAGTATTTAGGAGTGAGGTTGGAGAGAGTATTTTAGGGTTTAGGGATAAAATATGTAATCCAACTTGGGGGATGAAGTCAAAATATTATATGGTTAAGGGTGGTCCTCAAATAATATTTTTATTTCAGGCCCACGCTGGGCCTGAATTGTCTTCCTTCAGGCCCACCGTGGGCCTGAAATAAATGTATTTCAGGCCCACGTTGGGACTGAAATAACTTTATTCAGGCCCACCTTGGGCCTGAAATAAAGTTATTTCAGGCCCAACGTGGGCCTGAAATTATAATTTGAGGTTTGTAACACCTCAACTCCACTGAAGGACCCATTGATGAGGTTGGAGAAAGTATTTTAGGTATCGGAAACATCAAATTATAATTTTTTCCAAACCTATAGGTGTAATTTAGTTCCATCAGTGGGTTTTGAGCAAAACCCACTGATGGACATCCCATATCTGGATTAATGAAAAAAAATTATCAACAGTTAGGGATCAGGCTGGAGAAAGTATTTTAGGTGTCGGAAACCTCAAATTATAATTTTCTCCAAAGTATAGGTGTAGTTTAGTTCCATTAGTGGGTTTTGAGCAAAACCCACTGATGGACCTCCCATATCTGGATTTCTGAAAATCCATTATCAGTAGTTAGGGTTGAGGTTCTAGAAAGTATTTTAGGTGTCGGAAACCTCAAATTATAAATTTTTCCAAAGCTATAGGGCTAGTTTAGTTCCATCAGTGGGTTTTGAGCAAAACCCACTGATGGCCCTCCCATAGCTGGATTTCTGAAAATCCATTATCAGTAGTTTGGTTTGAGGTTGGAGAATGTACATTAGGTGTCCGAAACATCAAATTATAATTTTTTCCAAACCTATAGGTTTAGTTTAGTTCCATCAGTGGGTTTTGCTCAAAACAGTGCATAACCCAACAGTGACAGAATATATCATCGTATAGGTTTTCCTATATCTGATTTATATAATATATATTGTTGATTAGATTATATAATGATTTTTAGAATAATAATCTATATTTACCTATAAGATGTGACAGAATAGATCATTTGGCACACAACAGTGCAGCAACTGGCACACAACAGTGCATTATCAGTTATTATATCTGACCGTATCACTTGGCACACAACAGTGCAACAACTGGATTTGAATAAACATCACCCAATTGTTTTGTTTTTGTTGACAATATATTATATAGAATAACAACATCTACATAATCATAACAACATCCACATAAGGAGATTTTTCCATACAAATGGATGTCAATCAACAGCAATGGATTTTTACATCACCAATACAGTTTTCAGATTATCTCAAGTTTTACAAAACATGTCTCTCAGAATATTAACTGTCAGCTCAAATCTGATTCTACTCATGTCTCCTTGTTTGAAATCCATCTTCTCATCATATAGGAGACATCGAACATATTGCATGACAAAGAAGGCACAATCCACGCTGAAATTAACAAACACTTTTTTAGATTTCAATAAGTGGGTTTATAAAATACTTTCTTATTTTAAAAAATAAGAAAGTTCTTCCTCATTTAGTTACCTATGTTCTTGTTGGGGACATTTTTGTCTGACGGAGGGTCATTTGTCCAAGGGATGATGACTTTGTAGATACGGATGAATAGCCGTAAGTTCCTTGCGAGTATATTGTATAAGTTCTTTTACCTGTCAAACATATCATGAATTTATTAATCACCATCAATGATATTTTAGACAAAATGATGACCATATATAAGAATAAAGGAAGGTAGCTCACCGCTGTGTCAAATTCATGCTTATATTTACGACCACTAGCAAGAGAATTAAAATGATTAAAAGTAATGGATTCTGTATCCACCGCCAACAAGTGAAAGTGTGTATTATCACTGCACAAAGGGATTAAAATAAATCTAAACCCTTGTTCAAGCATATCAGTCTTCATCACTTGTTGCAGGGAAATCTTTTTGACGATCTGATTGATGCCTACAAATATGCATTCACAAAATTAATAATACCCATATCATAATATTAGGTCTTGTACAATATATCTGTTTAATTAATATACATCACTTACTGTGAAGAAGGTTGAACAATATATTGACTTGTTGTATGGCCTACCACATGCGGATGCTCCTCTAAATAAAATTTTACAAAAGGCATCAATGACCTCGCCTTTTGTAAAAACCTCTCCATTGAGGATTTGTAAGAATGAATGCAAATTCAAAGCAAAGGGTGCATCCTCCCAGATAAATTCATTTGCCAACCTGCCATGTAAATTGATATGATTATATATTACATAAGAGAATATATAAAAACTAACCTAAACTATAATATTTTGTAACTTACTTTAGATTCTCCATTCTATTTATCAGGTAGACCACTTCTTTATCTTTATTTTTCTTCTTTGTATTCATAAAATGTTTCTTCACAAACTACATCAATAAAATTTATTTAGCCCAAACTAATTATTGAACAAATTCAATACAATTGATGTATTTTAAATGAAATTAACACACTTACATCAATGCCTTGTTGCCTCGTTTTGTATAGTTCGGAGGTTCTTCTTGTTTCCTCCTCTATGTCTTCTTCAGACATGACTTCCATTACATCGTAAATGTTTCCTCTTGCTTCATCCATATCCTCCTCACTAAGTTTCCTTTTTCCCTTGTCCATAACAATTGATATTTGTTTCCTGTCCCGCTTCCCCTTAGGTAAAAGCTGGTGCAATACTGGACTGTCAATTGGAGTATCCCTGTAATCATACCGAGTTCGGTCACGTCCTCTCCTAGGTGTACAAGATACTGGATCAGAAAGAGGATCGACTACAGGATAGCTTTCTTGACCCTCCATGCCTTTTTTTTCAATAATTGAAAGTAATTCCTTAACCCTTTCATTCAAACATATATTCTCCTCTGTTAGCTCCTTGATTCGGTTGTCCTTAAGAATGCATTCACCACATAGCCTAACATCTCCTTCTGATGTCTCCATTGCCGTGGTATGTCATCACCGATATCAAGGTTCTCAAACAATGTGTTCTCATGTAGGGTAGGAATTAATTCAACAATAACCTGTCAATTACGAAGTACACAAATGTTACTACCTCTCTATCTAACTCAGATAGATCACATTTAAGAATAATTACCTCTTCGGACGAGAGTCGGTCGACAAGGCCCCTCACCCTACTAATATGCGAAGGAATATTCCTCCACTTATTTATTCGGGGCCCTTCAACATTGAATGGTTTTTGAATGGTACATGCTCCAAAAACCATGCCTACACAAATTTTTGCAGCCAAATACATTAATGACATCAAAATATTATAAAATTTAACAAGCTAATTCTACTCACTGCCAAAAGCCCTGCAAATCCCTTTAGGTAAGGGAGGTTGGTGGTGCTCTCGTTTCCCTGAGTTGATGAAAATAAGTCCCCAATCTTAGGTATTTGTGGAGACAAAAATTGATGGATAGCTTCTACCCAATTGAATCTACCTAGATTGTCATAATCATCTACTATATCTACAAGACCTAGAGGAACCTTATATGTACTAGACGAAAATAAAACACAAACAAATATATACAAAATATAAAATTTACACCCTAATAACACATCATCCTCTGATTCAACACTTTTAGAAAAATGTTTAAGTAACTCCTCAAGTCTTGTTCTTGTAGGTTGTTTTTCTTTTGAGAAGTAAGTACGATAGAGGTCACCCGATGCTTTAGTTGAATTAATAGGGACCGAAACACCACGGTCCACTATACCCAGTATCAATGCAACATCTCGTCTGGAGAACGCAACCGGTAAACCTGAAACAATTACAATATTTAGTTATCATCAAGAATATAGGCTTGAAATTATTCCACGTTGGGCCTGAAATGATTTCAATTCAGGCCCGACGTGGGCCTGAAATGAATTCAATTCAGGCCCGACGAGGGCCTGAAATGAATACATTTCAGGGCCGACGAGGGCCTGAAATGAATACATTTCAGACCCGACGAGGGCCTGAAATGAATTCATTTCAGGCCCGAGGTGGGCCTGAAATGTATTCATTTCAGGCCTACCGAGGGCCTGAACTAAATTAACTTCAGGCCCTCGGTAGGCCTGAAATGATTTTATTTCAGGCCTACCGAGGGCCTGAAGTCATTTTCACTTCAGTCCCTCAGTAGCCCTAAAATGAAATGATTAAACTTTATTAAAAACTAATCATTTCAGGCCATCTATTATCTTACTATAGATACTATAGATATTGTCTACAATTCATAACTAAAACTATTACCTGAGAATTTAAAACCTTGCGAGGTTGAATCCCAACTTTCAAATATATTAACCAAAATTCCACGGATATGCTGCAATTCTTGTATGTCCAGGAAAAAACTGAAAGGCGACCCTTTGATCTTCGCAATGTGTCGATCATTTAAAATGTCAAATTCTTCAAAAAATTGTTTAAAGTGGCCTAAAACACTGCACCAACGTAATTTTTCTCCAATGTCATCTGAATCCTACAGTTTATATACAGTACAAATTTGTTCAGTAAAATAATTTTAAACATGTTGACAAACAATGCTGGTTTGACCTAAGCATATCGCTAACATACCTTGGTGGATAATGCCAAGGAAGAAGACGCTGAACCACCTACAGACCTTTTGTCTGACATTATCAAATAAATCCAACGTGCAGAAACCCTAACCCCTTGGTGTATTATGTCGATCAGTCTCCACTTCAACGTTAACACTAAAACCCACCTCAGGATCACACAGAAACGCTTTCGAGCAATGCCTAGGTTTTGGTTGTCCGCAGGGATTCGGGGGATGAGCTCGCGACTATATCACAGCTAGGGCACGTAGGACTGCAAGAAGGTGAGTTCTTGCGCTGAGAGAGGTTGAGAGTGAGCTTTTATCCGAAATGAAGGACTTCCATTTACGTTGTTGCGCTGAGAGAGAACGGAGAAAATTTCCACTGCTACCCATCCGAACCACAAATTAATATTTTATTGATAAAGTGGTTCGGTTGTCTCGAAAATGTGTTTGATAAAGCCATTCTTTGGCTGGAGGGGTATAAAAGTAACTTCACTATATGGGATGCGCCCTTTGGTATAATAGAAACCATGGTACTCCTTTCGGTAATTACGAATAGTTGGATACGCCCTTTGGTAAATTGCCGATATAGATGAGCTAAAGTAGCAGCCCCCCGTGCATACCTATGTACCATAATTCCTATATCTTCCAAAAAATCTTAGAGGCTTATTGATACCCGAGTACTAGTCTTGTCAAGAAAAAAAAGTGCAACCCATAACGTATAGTAAATACACCTTCGCTGAATATGTTAAAGTGTCATCATCAGAATTATAAATAATTTTATGACTAAAGTTCTTGTGCAACTACTCTAACTTCATAGACCAACACCACACACCCACCAAGGACTTATTAAGTTTGTCCAATGTCACATCAAAGACAATCAATAAATCTATTGATGTATGTAAGGTTTGTCATCACTTTTATGCTGCAATGAAATCCCTGTCACCCTGTAAACCGATAAGAAAATACACGTCATCTAAAGTGATTATCATCTCTCCAAATAGCATATAAAAGGTATTGGTCTCCGATTGCCAACGTTTCACAAAAGCAATGATCAAATTTCTATTCGGCTTCTGGTAACAACATCTCCCTCACTTAATCAAGATTGGAGTCCCTAAAGAGACTTCTCCACATTTGAACAACTCCTTAATTGAAATCCCATTGTAGTATTTTGGTTATGTGACATATACATTTGAGCACGTCTCGGACTTCACCAAACCAAATTTTTGATTCTATGTGCATTTTAAAACCCACAACAGTGATGGATCATGTGGACAACTTGGAAATGGTCCGCGCAATATTTCATCATTTTCATTGTTCCCTTTAACTAAAGCTTGCTCTCCTTCACCCACATTCATTCCTGAAGGTAAATTTTCTTGTGGAGATACAATTTCATACACATCTTCTTGTTGTGGTATTTGTGGTGGTACCTGTTCTTGGGGTACTTGTACGTGATGGTACCTCTCGTGCAAGTCTCTCTTCTTGACTCTCTATCAGAAGTTGTTGGTCTATTCTTCTTGAAAATGTCTTCAGCATTTTTACTGCACGTAAGAAACAAATGAATTGGATATTGAATTAGATATACAACCAACAAATGAAAGGTTACAGAGTTGTTCGGCCACTCAAAATCGAACAAAACACAATGCATTTGGCAACACACGACCGAATAAATCAATCAGTGTTCGACTCCTAGAAACCGTACACCTCAACATACGTTCGACAAGCATTGGCCGAACATGTCCAGTTGTTTTCGGTGGGCAGTGGTTGAAAACCATTATGATTGGTCAGCAGTGGTCGAACACATTGACTTGCGATCGATCGACAGCAGCCGAACATATTTGGTTACGTTCGGTGGTTATCGATCGAATATATTGTGTTGCGTTCGGTAGACTATGACCAAACAAATCCTAGTGCATCCGACCAATGGTAACCGAACGGGCAATAATGTGCTTGGCGGAGCCAAATAACGCACTATTAGTAGGAGTTCTAGAGCCAATTATATGATGATTGTGATGGAGTCAAAGGAAGTGAACAAGTTGCCCACCAAGCTAACGATATGGATCATGCTCAACCCACTCTAGAAGATGTTGATGATTCATTATGCATCAAAGGAGGTTCAATTACAAGGGCTAAGGCTAAAAAGATGAAAGAAGCACTTAATGTGCTAATTGAAGATGTGAAAGTCAAAGCTACCATTGAAGAAGGATTGACCAAGAACAAGTCATACGGCTTAGTCAACCTAATTCAAGCCTTAGATAAGCTTAACTAGTCACTTAAGTCTCTTGTCTATGTAAGAGGGATATGTTAATTTTATGGGTTCAATTTTGGCCCAATTTCTAGCTTTATTTGGGTTGTAATGGTGCCAAGAGCTCAATATGACTATGTAGTCTACATAGGCCTCTACTAAATGGGCTTCCTTTTGGCCTTTTAGGGTTTTTAGGTCACCCTAAAGCTATAAATTAAGGGGGTGGTGGCCACAACATGTAACATTTTTGCTTATTTCAATCTACTACATGGTGAGGCTCTCACTTGTTAGTTTTTCATTGAACTAGAACTTATCCAGGCATCCTCTTGTGGCGTTCAAGACTTATCAACCTCCATCTCAAGGTTGTGGCGTCTATCTTCTTCTTCTTCTATACCAAGGTTCGTGCTTTCCTAAGCATTGGGTCGAGGTTCTTTCTTTCATTCTCCATTTTTCGATTTAGACTATCTTTCTCTTTTTCTTCCATTTGTTGTGTATTCTTGAGACTTCTTCTCTATGGGTTCGCATCATTTGGTATCAGAGCCATAGTTTCTCTAAATCGATTTGGTTATCCTTTTCTTTGTGTTCTTGAGTCTGTATCTTATTTTTGTTTATTTTCTTTTACTTAGCAAGTCTTATTTGCTTTGTTGCTCTCAAACAAAAAAAAAAAGGGGGGGGGGGGGGGGGGGGGGGGGGGGGGGGAGGGGCGGGGGAAGAGGAAGGGAAAAAAAAAGAAAAAGAAAGGAAGAAAAAGAAAAGCAAGACAAGCCGGAAAAAAAAGAGGAAGTAGAGACTTTGTTTGCAAATTAAATTTCCTCATTTCCATTAAAGTTTGCCTAGATTCAATTCTGGCAGCCTAGATTAAGTTCTGGCGACTTTCTTTTCAGCTCTTATTTCAAGTTCCCTCATTTCCTTTAAAGATTGTCTAGGTTCAATTCTGGCAGCCTAGATTAACTTCTGGCGTCTTTTCATTGTGCTCTTATTTCAAGTACTCACATTTCCTTTAAAACTTGCCTAGATTCAATTCTGGCAGCCTAGATTAAGTTCTAGCAACTTTCCTTTCAGCTCTTATTTCAAGTATTCATGTTTCCTTTAAAGTTTGTCTAGATTTAATTCTGACAGCCTAGATTAAGTTCTGGCAACTTTCCTTTCAGCTCGTTAATTCAAGTTTTGCTATCTTTCAATTCCGCATTATCCTCAATATTGTCTAGATTCAATTCTAGCAAATTTCCTTTCAGCACTTACTTCAAGTTTTTCCAATTCTGCAATTTGTATTTTTTTTGTTTTCAATTCCTATCTTTTGTCCTAACACCCTTGGAAATTCTCATAGTCCACAAACGCTTATAGGGAATTGCCTCAATTCTATGTTCTTTAAAGAGCTAACTTTCGTGAGATTGAGTGTTTGAGTGAAACAGATTGTTCAATGGCGACAAGTGGAGAGGAAGCAAGACCTAGAGTATCACTTGATCAACGTGCTTTGAGACAACACTTGGAACGCATGGAAATCCGTTTTACTCAGATTATCGACAGATTAGAGAAACAAGATACAGTAATTGCTGGATTGCAACATAGTCAAGTTGGTAGAGTTTCTTCATGAAGTGCTAGACCATATAACCGTGATGACCATGATGATAATGATGATGGCGTATCTGAGGACATTGATGATAGAGCTTCAAGTGGCAGATCAGATCATGCTCGAGTTGGTGGTAGAAGAGGAAGGATGAATGATCACGTGGATAGAAACTTAGGAAATATCAAGATGAAGATTTCTTCATTTCAAGGCAAAAGTGATCCTGAAGCCTATTTGGAGTGGGAAAAGAAAGTGGAATTAGTATTTAATTGTCACAACTATTCTGAAGAGAAGAAGGTAAAACTCGCTGTCGTTGAAGCGCTTCAAAACTGCATGAAACCCCTATATACCTGCGACCTAGGGTTCCCTAATTGATTACCCAATCGATTACCACGTCAGGCTTAGCCGTTCAACGACTATTTTTTAAAACTTAATCGATTAGCCAATCGATTAAGACGATCTTAATCGATTGTTGAATCGATTCAGCACCTTTCTGTGCTTTGCGCAATTCAACTGTAATCGATTGACCAATCGATTACCATCCTCCTTAATCGATTGCCCAATCGATTAAGAGGAGGTTGAATCAATTGCCCAATCGATTAAGAGGAGGCTGAATCGATTGCCCAATCGATTCAATCTGCTTCTATTCTCGAAAACTATTTCTCCCAATCGATTACCCAATCGATTCACTCTTTCCTTAATTGATCACCCAATCAATTAAGAAGACTTCTGTTCACGAGAAACCAACACTGATCGATTACTCAATCGATTGACCTCAACTCTAATTTGTGTGCACAACTCTAACCCTGGTCAATCATGACCTGTTAGGACTTCCTCACCAAGTGTCCGATCATCCCTTTGACTGACTTGGATTTTTCCTTGCCTAGTTCCCAACTAGGACCTAATCTAGTTCCCAACCAGGTTTGTCTAACCCTCAAGTTAGGTCTAGTCTCTCGGTAGATGATGTGGACCAAGGAGGGGATACAAGCTTACAAGACAAGGCCATAGAGGAAGAGGCATTGAAAGGAATTGGAGGACCCATGACAAGATCCAAGACTAAGAGAATGAAGCAAGCTTTGGAAGGCTTAATAATGGAGCTCAAGGAGAAGAAGGATCAATGCACAATGGAGGCAACAACTAAATGGATCACATTCCTTCAAATTAAAAGTGAAATTGAGCCCACATGAAGACAAAACTTGAAGGCCCAAAACCACATGATCCAAGATGCATTCAAGGGCTACAAGTGTCCAATTTTCGTGGGTATTTTTGGGGGAATTTTCTGAAGTTATTTTTGATGTCTTTTGGTGGGTTTTTAATGCTTTTGGGAGTTCCTAAGCTAGTATTAGGGAATTGTGGGAAATAAACATCATGCATGCATGCATGCATGATAATGGTGCATAATTAGTGCTTAGTGGGAAGTGTGGTAGAGGTTAATGTTTCAACCTCCACTAAGTCTATATATAGGAGAACTCTTGTATGACCAAGGCATGTTAAGTTTGAATGAAATCAGAGTTTTCTCTATTGTGAGAGCTTCCTTTGGTTCTTAGGCAAAGAACTAATCGTGATCTTATCAAGGCAACTTGTGGCGATCGAAACCCCCCATGACTTATCACTCACCCTCTCATCTTTCTTGAGTGTGGCGTCAATATCCTTCCCTACATCTGAATTTCAAGGCGATCCATTCCAAGGTGCTTATCATTTGGTATCAGAGCCTTGGCTCCTTGATTTTCAAGTTTGCGTTTTGTTCTTGTTCATTTGTGTTCTTGTTCATCTTTGTTAATCTCTCATCCATAGTATTCCATTGGTGTTTTCCTTCTCCAACTCTATTTATCGCTTCTCTATTTGGGTCCTAAACTCAAAAAAAAAAAAAAAAAAAAGTTGTTACTTGAGTCATTGTGTTTTTTGACTGAAGAAAAAAAAAGGACAAAAAGGAAATTGGAAAAAAAAAAACAAAAAAAAAAAAAGAAGGAAGATCGGCGAATTGAAAGGACCCAATATTTCTCTCATTGCTCTTGATCGTTGCTGAATTTCTTGTTCTAACCGTTTATTTCTCTTGTTCTACTCATATTCTTTTGTTGGTTTCTTGCTCACTTGATTGTCTACTTGTTGTCTTGAGAAAATCGTTGATAAGGTTCTTTTCTTAAGGGCTTATAAAGGAAGCTGAGTGGATAAATTTGAGTGCAACCACGTGAGGCGAGTGGTGAGGTCTTTCTAACATTTCTTGTGTAATTTTCCTTGTCATCTTTTTTTTTTTTTGTTGCAAGCATGAGTGGGGAAAACTCCCCTAGGCAAGATCCTAATAGGCTTCAAATGGAGGCGCTTACTCAACACTTTGAGAGAATGCTTCAAAGACAACTTGAAGGCTTACATGAAAGGATGGACCGACTTGAAGGAGGAAGAGTTTCCAACCATGGGGGAAATTCTAATCATGAAGAATCTCATCCGGGAAGTGACCTATTCTATAGTTCTCCAAGAGAAAGGAGGCGTGAAGGGGGACGAAGACACGAAAGAGGAGGTAGAAACCATCAACATGAAGACAATCTAAGAGGGGTGAAAGTCAAGGTACCTTCCTTCCAAGGGAGGAATGACCCCGACACATATCTTGAGTGGGAAATGAAAATAGAGCAAATCTTCTCATGCCACAATTACCCTGATGCAAAGAAAGTGAAGGTGGCTGCCCTTGAGTTCACCGATTATGCTTTAATTTGGTGGGATCAAATGCAAAAGGAGAGAAGAAGGTATGGAGAGCACCCTATCAACACTTGGGGTGAAATGAAGACTTTGATGAGAAGGAGATTTGTGCCTTCCCACTACCATAGGGAGTTGCACAACAAATTGCAAAGACTCATCCAAGGGAATAGGAGTGTGGATGAGTATTACAAGGAGATGGAGGTGGCTTTGATTAGGGCCAATATTGAGGAGGAAAGAGAAGCAACTATGGCTCGATTTCTCCATGGCCTAAACCGAGATATTGGAGACATTGTAGAGCTACAACATTATGTGGAGCTTGAAGACTTAGTTCATCAAGCAATGAAAGTGGAGCAACAATTAAAGAGAAAGGGCGTTATGAAAAGACCATCTTCTTCAAACTACTCTTCAAATTGGAAGGACAAGCCAAAGAAGGAGGGTTCCTCTTCTAATTCAAAGGAGGTAACAAGCGCTAAGAAGCCTTTTCCTACTACTACTTCTTCTACTTCTAAGAGCAGGGATATCAAGTGCTTCAAGTGTTTGGGAAAAGGACATATCGCATCCGAATGCCCGAATAAGAAGACTATGGTGGTTAGGGATAATGGGAGCATCTCTAGTGAAGAAACTTCTTCTCATTCTTCTTCTTCAAGCGATGAGGAACATGATGGAGCAGCCTATGCGCAAGATGGCGATCTCTTGGTGGTTAGAAGGTTATTAGGAAGTCAAGCCAAGGAGCATGAGGAGGACCAAAGAGAGAATATTTTTCATACTCGTTGCCTTATTCAAGGTAAAACATGCTCTATGATCATTGATGGTGGAAGTTGCACCAATGTGGCAAGCACTAGGTTGGTTACCAAACTCAACCTCAAGACTACACCGCATGCAAGACCATATAAACTCCAATGGCTAAGTAATAGTGGTGAATTGGTGGTGAATCAACAAGTGATGATTAATTTCTCCATCGGAAAATATGAAGATCAAGTTCTATGTGATATTGTACCTATGGAGGCAAGCCACATTCTTCTTGGAAGACCTTGGCAGTTTGATAGGCGAGCTCACCATGATGGATTCTCCAACAAGGAGAAGAAGGATCAATGCACAATGGAGGCAACAACTAAATGGATCACATTCCTTCAAATTGAAAGTGAAATTGAGCCCACATGAAGACAAAACTTGAAGGCCCAAAACCACATGATCCAAGATGCATTCAAGGGCTACAAGTGTCCAATTTTAGTGGGTATTTTTGGGGGAATTTTCTGAAGTTATTTTTGATGTCTTTTGGTGGGTTTTTAATGCTTTTGGGAGTTCCTAATCTAGTATTAGGGAATTGTGGGAAATAAACATCATGCATGCATGCATGCATGATAATGGTGCATAATTAGTGCTTAGTGGGAAGTGTGGTAGAGGTTAATGTTTCAACCTCCACTAAGTCTATATATAGGAGAACTCTTGTATGGCCAAGGCATGTTAAGTTTGAATGAAATCATAGTTTTCTCTATTGTGAGAGCTTCCTTTGGTTCTTAGGCAAAGAACTAATCGTGATCTTATCAAGGCAACTTGTGGCGATCGAAACCCCCATGACTTATCACTCACCCTCTCATCTTTCTTGAGTGTGGCGTCAATATCCTTCCCCACATCTGAATTTCAAGGCGATCCATTCCAAGGTGCTTATCAAGATGAGTGTAAATTTTCTTCTTTTTTTTGTTTTTAAAGTAAATTGGATTTTTTTTTATTAAAAGGGCAAAATAGGAATATTATGAAGCGCACAATTAAAACAATTTATGATAAAAAATAATTGGTGGGCGTAATTTGAAAATGGGGTGGGTTGAGCAAAAGTGGGGGTGTAGATAGGCGCCACACCCTTAAAGCAATTAAGTTAATTGACACTGATATATGCCTGTGAGAAAAGAGATACCACCGGACATATATAAGCAATACACTAAAGCCACCTTTTATTGCATACATTTTGACGCAGGACAAAATAATAATAATCCCATGGACAATTGAGAAGATAAAAAGAAAAATCGCCCAAAAGTCAAAATGAAAATCATTTTCAAAATTTATAAAAAAAAAGAGAAAATTTATTAAGAATAAAAGATAATTTCTCAAATCAGTTAAATATGATGTTTATATAAAAAAAATTTAATATCAAAAATATCCTAAATACTATCAAAATAAAAATTATTAAAAATATATAAAAAAGGTTCGGATCTTTCAAAAAAGTCCTAAATAACATTTTTAGGGCTTAAAATTTGACAATTATAGATTCCTTGTAATAAACGTAGATTTCTAAATTTTGTATAGACAGAGTTTGATTCAAGTCCCGAATAAAAGTAGATATATAAGCAGGCAAAAAAGAATACAAAATATCTGATTAAATATATACAAAAATAAATATAACTGACTTGCCACATCATGCTGTGAAGGCAAGGGCAAAGAAAACTAGTATTGGGAAGTTGCAGTGTATTCGAAGAGGAGACGATTTGATGAAGCCGATGGAAAGAGACCTCGCAGCCTTCTTGTAAGCTGATACATCAATGTCCACTGCATTGCGATTTCTGAATCCTTCATCTGTCTCACAACTGAGGCCTGAAAAAATAAGTAAAACATCATAAAGTTTAAGTGGATAGATCAACAAAAACAGTCATTTAAATGCTCTGAAGCTAGTCACTAATCGATTTCAGTAATCAGAATTTGCACCTTAAGTCGCTTTCCAAGCTGAACTTCAACTTCAGTACCAAAGGAGAGATTATTGGCAAGAGATTTCAGAGGATTCACGGTAGGATTCAAAGATAGCAGATTGTGAATTCGGGCATCAACGTTTCAAGGGTCACAGTTGCAAGTGTCTTGAAGGCTACTCTGCTAATTGACTCTCAAAACCCCTAACATTTGTTGAAATGCAAAAATACCAAACTACACATACATTTAGTGGCTAAGTAAACTTTCTTATTGAGCCACGATCCAGATTAAGGAAAAAAATCTGGTACATTATAAAATATTTTGATAAATTCAGGAAGAATTTGTTGTTCTACCAAAATAATTTCTATTGAATATTAAAAAAAATGTCATAAACAATAAGCGAACAGATGACGTACAACTTTATTGACAACGAGGGCAATATTGTCATAATGTTCCTTACCTCATTGGGTGCGAGAGCATCTTGATCTACAGAGCGAGTTGAGGTCACAATCAAATTGTCCTGCCAAGTTCTAGCCCAACCCTGGATTCTAAATTGCCACTCAGATCCCATCAAGTCTAGTATTGGATCTAAGCCAAGGTCTGGTCGAATTTAGCTATGTTGAGATGATCACGTTTCAGCCTAATCTGCGATTGAAACAGCTAAAAATAAATATCTTTCATAAATTTCTTCAAAATTATCTGTCAATGTGCTTGACCTGTGTGGCAACTAAGTTAACATCTCCATTCTCAAATGTTAAAATTCCCTTTGGCCGGATATATTTGGGATGAGTCATACCATCCAACTCAAGTTCACCCCTAACAGGCTTGTTGTCATGCCCCCAGAGGCACATGCTTAATTAAAAATCGGGCAACATCATCCCTATACGGTGGACAAGTTGGGACAAATAATAGATAATCTCTCACATATAAGATGACTCAGCCATTAAAACTGAAAAATAAAATACACAACCACGCAGTTTATATCACTATGAATGATAAAGATAAAATAACTTAAACATCGCAAAATCTTTAAAGTCTTTTATCGAAAATAAAGCTTAAAGAAAGTCTGAATACAAGGAAACTCCAACATGAATCCAAAACGAGCATAACAGCTCAATAAGAGATAATACGGAAAACTGCTAAGACGATACCAGACAAGGAAAATAAATACCAGACTAAGAAGCAAATACGAAATAAATATGTACACTAAACCAATCTCAAACCGACTCAAAACTGTGGGACTAACAATTGGATCCTCTCCTGGCTCCAAGTAGTGTGTCTACCTACTATCTGAAACAAAAATAGGAAGCAGGGATGGTGAGTCCGGGCGGACTCTGTGGGTATATGAGTAGACAATTGCATGACATCATAAAGATATAAGAAAACAACAGATAACAACGATGTCCAGCCTCTAGGAAATAGAGGGCATCAAATCATGCATAAAACAACGTGAAAACATACGAGATAACACAGTATCAACAAACATACATGTCAACCAAATGTAGCAATCATAGCTCATATAAATGCAACAAACACAAGAAAATGCATAAATGCAATAGATACATATGATGCAATGACATGTGTCATCCCTGACGCCAGTCAAGCCGCCAACACACCATATCTGTGTGGCCGAGTGGATAGGGTTGTGACAATTGTACGCACTCCAATGAATACCACTGATAGATGTGGTTGAGTGGACAGGATACTGAGGAGCCAACTACAAAACCCCGATATATAGGGGGAGCTATCAACAGTTTTGATATCCCTCGAAAACAACGGTGAGGGTGTCAACTGCTTGCCTACAACTCCAACATCCACTATACATGAGTGGTCGAGTGTGGCGTAACAGGACGGTTGCTCCTACTCTAGCAACTACCACAACAAGTGGTTGAGTGGCAAAGTAACTAAATGACTGACGACGGCTTAACCATATGAAAGCCCAACATTCGTCAGCATGTAATGGTGCAGGTATGGTGCATGATACTAGTACGCACAAACAATCGAATAACAACGATGCAACAACAAAAACAACAAACCAGAAAAAACAACCAGAAAGCAACGAATATGCAACTAAACTACTAGGTAGGGTGTCTCTAATGTCAACCATCCTAGTGGTGTTTAATGAGCATTTAAGTACTCGCGTACGAGCGGTACTTTACAGAATGGAAAATCAACGAGAGACTATACGGATATGAATTTTCGATTAAACTCAAAGGTCAAACAAAGAAAGTATCAACAGGCGATATAAAATAAACAACAATAAGGAACAAGGTCAAGCAGACCTATTCAGACATAACAAGTCATGCATTTTAAGATAAAAGAACTACAAGAATACAAATGAGAAGTACCCGCCTTTTATTATAGAAGTTCATTAACGAGGACCTTCTACGATCAATCGAACGAGTCCGAATCAAGGTCCTGAGTCAATATAAAAGTTTAACTAATTATACAATTAAATAAAATTAGTTAAACTGCATATAGACAAAATAACCATAATGACAATATTTTTTTAATCAATTGTATCTATCCATTACAATTGATTAAGTCACCCAACGGAATACCATTTTGTATCCAAAGTATATCACACGATTATGGCATAGTTTGATCCAAATGACATTTGCTACAACTAGTAGTTTCAAAGTAAAATAGATTCCTAAACCAAGGGTGGATCATAATCAATAAAAAAATAACCACAAATCTAAGCTAAACTATACAGTCCTTCATTAGGTTTAAAACACAACAAACTAATAAGTAGGTAAATCTCAAAACCAAAAGAATAGAACTGCCCTCTCCAACAAAACCAGCTCCAAATCAGCTTATCCACCCTCGACAACTCAAGAACAGCATGCCCACAGCAAAGTCAACACCAAGAACCTTGGCTAGTTAAGAACACTTTCAACAAACCCCACAGTCAAAAATGGCTTACGGCGAGGTATAGGGATCAAGGAAATCAAAACTTCTAACATTGCAACAGCTGTTAGCAAACTACTCGATCCCAAAACTAGATTTCTTCACACAAGAATAGAACACCTGAACCTACTGTGAACCTCACGGCAAGGAGGATCAAAAGATCCAATCAAAGACCAATTCACGATAGCATAAGGAAGAATCCAAAGAATTCATCTACATCCAATCTGATCACACAATCCATCCTACACAATTTCATCTACAGATTATCCAAACTAAACCTAAACCAAACATGCCTTACCTGAGTTGGTGCAACGCGAACAGAGGGAACCAAAGAGGGAAGAGGCGCTCGACTTTGTTGGGACCGGGTGCATGTTGACATGGATACGGGTTCGTAATTTTAAAATTTAATTACGTGCAGCGGAAGGTTTAGCATAAATAATTTCTCAAATTATTATAACCACGTATCTAGCATGCAACCTTATGTTGTGGAGACATGATCATACATTTAAAATTTTGCAGAAAGTAAACTAATTTACTTAATACCTCGCGTAACTCGTAGAAAGGGACGAGATCCAACCGTAGCGTCCCTTGGAAGCTCCGCCTCTATTCGCGTCCACGCCGGGTTTTCTTCGGGATGACTTCGCAAAGCCACGAGTTTCATGCCGACAAGAACTACTAGATTCTCCAAAGGCACGACAAGAATACCAAGAGAGAGATGAAAAACTAACCACCAAACGAAGAACGGAATCAAGATTCCGGGAGGAAGGAAGGAGTCGCGCCCGCTTCTTCTTCTTCTTCGGCTTCTTCTTGGTGGTGGAAGCTCACGGCAAAGGGGGAGGGCTCTAGGGCCGGCGGCACTAGAAGAGGGAGAGGGAGAGAAGGAGAGGAGAGAGGCTAGGCAAGAATCCTTGATCTCTTGGATTAATTTCCAAGCCTTGCCTTGGTACCTTTATATAGTAGCCTCTTAATCGCCAAGTCTCCTCTTAACGGAATAAATTTTTCATAAGAAATGTATCTTATAAATTTTTCTATGAATTATTCCGTTATGCCAAGTTTTTATTATAACTTAATTTATAATAAAAACAACCATGTCTCCCCTTTTATTATGGAAAGAAATTTCTTTATATAAATTTCTTTATCATGGTAAATCAATCCATTATTGATTTTATAAAATAAAATAAACCATTCCAAGGTTTATTTTAATTTCCATGATAAATAAATCTCTTTATATAAATTTCTTTATACAAATTTCTTTATCCATAATTTTATAAGACAAACCACGCGCGGTTTATTTTATAAATTTGAACCAAACAATTTGGTTCTTCCCTCTTATTGTGGCCGGCCAAACAAAGAGGGTGGGGACCCTCTTTGGCCGACCAAACCCAAGTCACGATCACACGAATTAAACTCATTTAATTCGTTCAATAAGTCTTCAAAAGACTTAGCCATTTTATGCTTCCGATGCGTCTCTGAAAAATTCAGATTCGACTTATCTCTCTTGATCGGAAAATCCAATTTTCAACTCGTTTTAAATCCTTCGGACTACTCGTAGTGCGTGTGACTAAATAGGCTTTCGATTTATGTTGGCCGTCTATAATTAACCAATTACAGAACGATCATAAGTGGCACCTAGTAGTACATCATGATCCCCAATTAATCGAAAGATCAACGGTTGACCTCAGATACTATTCTGAAACCCTTCAGCAGCTTTAATGAATCGTGCCTCATTCCCTTCACCATCTTATACCCACTTGGTTCAGGACATGGTCTATATGTGTCAGTCCCCACTAGGCTGACTACGTCACACCTAGCCCAAGTAACGTTCTCTCGTCCTACGGATTCTAATTACTCTCATGTATTTAAGTGATTCATACTCTGAACATGTCATGCTCTGGCCAGAGGCTTCGAGTAACAATCCGACGATAGGCCTTGGGTATACATCCCCTCGCAAGGAGTGGTGAATCCTTTGTAGGCTGTTCAAACATCTTCGGGCACTTCGGCTTATACCCAACCATCCTGGGTCCACACCTCCTTGGAGATGCTTGCTTAAGATGTTAAAGTATAAGTCTTCATGACCAAGATGACTTGAACACCGCAAGTCAAAGGAACATCGCACTTAAGCTGCAGTAAGAACTTCATTGACATATCTATATGTAGATTACCATATGAAGTCTTACAGCTAGTCACTCCAATGAACTAGTTCCCTTAACTAGCATTCATGTTTATCTCCGGACATCCCAATGTCACCAGCCAGTGAGAATCAGCTGATTAGAGAATAACCCATGCTAGTCTCAACAGAATTGATAGTGTCCGTATTTATCAATTCATCGACTAGGGACAATTTCAATACTTCACAATTGCACATGTAGAGATAATCACTAGTTGTGAATTCATCACAAATTTACTCATGCTGTGAATTGTATTGCGGACATTCAGTAAATGAGTTTAAGATCTCAATCAAATACACGAACATGTATACTCAAATAGTGAATATTCATTTATTAAAGTAAATGATTACAATCATAAGGCGATTGCCTTAGGACACTTCTCTCATATTACTAACAAACTCCCACTTGGCCTAATGCCAATCGCTACGGTATCCAATACCACAGGCTCTAACATGACCCTCAAACTTGCTTTGAGGCAAGGCCTTAGTTAAAGGATCCGTTAAATTCATTTCAGTGGGAATTTTCTCAATTTGTATATCATTCCTACTTATAATCTCTCTGATCAGATGATAGCGGCGAAGCACGTGTTTGGATCGCTGATGAGACCTTGGTTCCTTTGCTTGTGCAATAGCTCCATTGTTGTCGCAGTAAACCGGTATTGCTTCATCAATGGTTGGAACCACACCAAGTTCCGAGACAAACTTCTTGATCCAAACTGCTTCTTTTGCTGCTTCCGAAGCCGCAATATATTCCGCTTCCGTGGTAGAATCCGCTACAGTGTCTTGCTTGGAACTCTTCCAACTTATTGCGCCTTCGTTCAAGATAAATACGTATCCGGACTGAGATTTGGAGTCATCCTTATCTGTCTGGAAACTGGCATCTGTATACCCACGTATTACCATATCACCTTCTCCATATATTAGGAACACATCCTTAGTTCTTCTTAAGTACTTAAGGATTGTCTTGACAGTCGCCCAATGATCCATTCCTGGATCAGACTGGTATCTGCTTGTGACGCTCAGAGCATACGATACATCGGGCCTAGTACATAACATAGCATACATGATAGATCCTATCGCGGATGCATAAGGAATCTTATTCATGCAAATCCTCTCGTCTTCTGTGCGCGGACACATAGACTTTGAAAGGTTGATCCCATGCCTGATGGGAAGGTAACCTTTCTTGGATTTCAACATGCTAAACCTTTTTAGCACTCGGTCTATATATGTAGACTGCAAAAGACCAAGCAACCGTTTTGATCTATCTCTATAGATTCTAATCCCAAGGATATAGGTTGCTTCTCCCAGGTCTTTCATGGAGAAAGTTTTGGACAACCAAATTTTAACCGACTGTAAGACTGATATATCGTTTCCTATAAGTAATATGTCATCGACATATAATACTAGGAATACGACTGCACTCCCACTAACCTTCTTGTACACACAAGGTTCGTCAGGATTTTGTGAGAAATCAAACTCTTTGATTGTCTTATCAAAACGGATGTTCCAGCTCCTGGATGCTTGCTTCAGTCCATATATGGATCGTCGAAGCTTGCATATTTTGGTTTTATCAACCGACGTGAAACCTTCAGGTTGTATCAAGTATACATCCTCAAGCAGGTTTCCATTAAGGAAAGCTGTTTTCACATCCATTTGCCATATCTCATAATCATAATGAGCTGCTATGGCCAGGAGCATCCGAATGGATTTAAGCATAGCTACTGGCGAATAGGTTTCGTCATAATCAATTCCTTGTTTCTGACGATATCCTTTTGCCACTAATCTAGCCTTAAAGGTAACAACATTACCTTCCATGTCGGTTTTCTTCTTGAAAACCCACTTGCACCCTATGGGCTTAATCCCTTCAGGTGGGTTAACCAAGTCTCATACTTGATTTTCGTACATGGAATCCATTTCCGACTTCATGGCTTCAAGCCATTTGTCCCTTTCTGAACTTTTCAGAAAATCATTATAACTGATAGGTTCGTCATTGTTAATGAGTAACACGTCGTTCGATTCACTTATGAGAAATCCGTATCTCTCTGGAATATTGCGTGTCCTATCAGATCTACGAAGAAGTGGTGTTGTTTTAGGTTCAACTGACAGCTCATCATTATGAGTTATTGGTTGTGGGTCTAGACTAGGTGTCTCTGTAATGTCTATTGGAGTTTCTTGAACTTCTTCAAGTTCAATACTACTCCCACTGTTTTCTTGTAAAAGAAATTCTTTTCCCAGAAATACAGCATGTCTTGAAACAAACACCTTTTGTTCCAAGGGATGATAGAATTGGTAACCCTTTGTTTCCTTAGGGTATCCAATAAATAGACATTTATCAGACTTAGCATCCAATTTTTCTGATACAGTCCGCTTCACATAAGCAGGACAACCCCATATCTTAAGGTGAGTTAAGTGAGGTTTCTTACTATTCCACGTCTCATATGGAGTAGTAGAGACTACCTTGGTCGGGACTCTGTTTAGCAAGTAAACAGCTGTCTTAAGCGCATAACCCCAAAAGGATTTTGGAAGAGTTGCATGATTCATCATAGATCTAACCATGTCCATCAAGGATCGGTTACGCCTCTCAGATACACCGTTATGCTGTGGTGTATACGACGAAGTCCATTGAGACAATATCCCATTGTCTCTAAGATAATCTTGAAACTTTGACTTAAGTATTCACCACCCCGATCGGATCAAAGTATCTTAATACTTTTGCCAAGCTGTTTCTCTACTTCATTTCTGAACTCTTTGAATTTCTCAAAAGCTTCAGATTTGTGTTCATCAAGAACACATACCCGAATCATGAGTGATCATCGATAAAGGTAATGAAGTAGTTATAGCATCCTTGTGCAAGAGTTGACATTTGTCCACATACATCAGTATGTATTAGACCAAGCAATTCTCCCACTTGATTACCTTTTCCGGAAAAGGGTAATTTGGCCATCTTCCCTTTTAAGCTTGATTCGCATGTATCAAATGAACCGGGTTCAAATGATTCTAGAATTCCACATCGGTGTAATTTGGTCATGCGTTTCTTACTTATATGGCCAAGATGACAATGTCACGTATAGGAGTCTATTTGATTATCTATTCGAGCACGTTTGTTGCTAACTTTGATATTGAAAATATCACCGGATAAATCTAACGTGTAGATATCATTACACAAAGTTCCGGTCCCATAAAGAACACCACTTAAAGTTATGTAACAACAATTGTTACTAAAAGTTAAATGATAACCCTTTTCATTCAAGCATGAAATAGATACAATGTTCTTTATTAACGAAGGAACAAAATAACAATTATCCAATTCTAAGACACGTCCAGTAGGGAGCTTTAGCAAATATGTTCCGATGGCAACAACAGCAATCTTTGCTCCATTTCCAACTCGCAGATTCGTTTCTCCCTTGACGAGTCTTCTTCTATTCCTTAGCCCCTGTATGTCATTGCATGTATGTGAGCTACACCCAGTATCAAGTACCCAGGTATCTGAGGAAATAGAGTGACATTCAATAACGAAGATACCTGAAGAGGATGGGGCATCGGATGCCTTCTTCTTCAAAGACTCAAGATAAACCTTGCAGTTTCTTCGCCAGTGACCCTCCTTGCCACAATGATGGCAAGTGCCTTTTGGTGTCTTTTCAGTCTTTTTGGCCTTTTCTTCTTTCCTTTATTCTGTTCTTTGGCCTTCCTCTTAGAGCCTTTCTTCGAGGAACCAACTAACAGTACCGTCTTCTGATCCTGCTTCACAGAAGGCTGTACAGTCTTCAGCAGGTTGAGCAACTCGAGAATGGTAGTCTCCAGCTTGTTCATCCGATAGTTCATCACAAATTGTGAATAACTTTTGGGCAAACAATGCAGAATTAAGTCAATACTTAGTTCGTGATCCATTGCAAATCCGAGTGTGCTTAGTTGCTCAATGTACCCCAACATCTTCAACACAAACTGTGAGACAGAAGTGTCTTCCTGCATCTTAGAGGTGAAGAGGAGTCTGGAGACCTCGAACCTTTCGGATCTCGCCTGCTCGTCAAACGGATCATGAAGATGGAAGATGATGGTATAAGCATCCATATGCTCATGTTGCTTTTGCAGCTCAGGTACCATAGCGGCTAGCATGATGCAACTCGCAAGTTCAGAATTGGTCACATGTTTCTGATAGGCCACTAACTGGTCTGGAGTTGCATTTTCGGGAGGACGGTTGGGAAGTTGATCTTCAAGGACATAAGCAAGCTTTTCTGCCTTGAGGACTATCCTCAGGTTTCGAAGCCAGTCCATGAAGTTTGGCCCAGTCAGCTTATTGGTGTCCAAAATGGAACGCAAATTCAGAGAAGACATGATCAAGTGATTATCCTAGAAATACAAATTGAGCTTATGTGATAAGAATGATAAAGAATGCATCAACATACATTAATTAAATCCTATTTATTTTTCGAATTGAATAACCCTTTTCATCAATTCGGGAGATCGTAAGAACATCTCCAAATAGGTTAATATCCAACCATAGATAAGAACAACCATGGCTGTGGCCATCAAGTTATTCTTAGCTATGAAGGTAGGTAATTATACCGATTACATATTACATATATGTAACTATCACTTTATGCTATCAACTAATTGAATGTTTGCATAAATCATTGGGTTGTTAACTCATTAACAAGTATGCAACAATATACATAGCACCCAACTGCACCTCTCTTTACATCGACCTTGGTTGTGGCACAACAAATCGATGCTCCAAGCTTAAGGTTGACCCATTAATCAAGAAATAGTTTTAATATGGTTGGAACTCATTCAACCGTTTAGTCAGGCTTGGATGTGTCCAACAACCAAAACTAAGGATTGACCTCTGACTCCAACTATATTAATCATAAACTAATTCCATGGTTTGAACATGTTGAGTTTCAAGCCGGGCATGGATGTGTCCATCAACCCAAACGAGAAACATAACTCCGGTTCTAACCATATTAATAGAAGGTGTTGGCCTTAATATTTTGTAAGGGGTTTTGGGTCTCATCCTTTTCTTTCTAAGCACATTCATGACACATATTTATGTCATGTACTAACGATTTCCTTAATAAAGTATGTATGTGACTTAATTTATCAAGTCTCATTAATTGAATTAGGAACCGGATTTCCTTATTCCAATTTCATACTTTATTCAAGGAATTGTTTTGGGAAACAATTTCCTAAATTGTCATAATCAATTTCGGAAATAATATGTTTAAGACTTTGATTTCTCTAAATCAAATCTTATTAAATTAAGAGACAGATTCCCTTAATTCAACCACATATTATTTTCATGAAAATCTTATTTAAGGAAATAAACTCTATAGGAAATAATTTTCCTAATTAATTTTAGAGACAACAATATGTAAGAAATTAAATAAGGAAATTATCGTTTGAGAATCACCTCAAAATTTTGCAAGATTTGATCACATATTTTATTTATGGACTAATTAATTACAACAAATTATTTTCTTTGGGTGGCTCCCCGAGGCTCAGATACCCAAAGAAAAGAAATTTGTTGTAAATCTAATTTGGCCCGCTCCCCGAGGCGTAGCCAAAATTAAACTTGACAATTCTTATTCAAAATATGAAATTAAATTACAACAACTAACTTTAATTTGGGTGGCTCCCCGAGGCACTCCCCAAAGTAAAGAATTTTGTTAATAATTTAAAACCAATTCGAATTTAATTGTCAATTAATTATCCATAAATTTGTCTAGACTTTCTTGAAAGAAAGTGCCCAAAATTGCGAGCTTTCCATAATAGGTTTTCAGAATAATTGTAAGTTTCTGGTACAAAGAAAACTTACATATTTCCAAAATTGGAAAATTTTCAAAATAGAAAATTTCCAAAATTGGAAAGTTTCCAAAAATGGGAAGTTTTCACAATTATCATAAAATTTCAGAAACTAGGATATTTCAAAAGTTTGCAAAATTTCATGAGGATTTCCAAACTTTGAAATTCCTAAATCTAAAATTTATCATAATTGGAAAGTTTCCATAATTAGAAAATTTTCCAAAATTGAGTTTATGACAAAGTTTTCCGCAAAACAATTATATGATTATGTCGAACACTAACCGGCTCTGATACCACTGTTGGGACCGGGTGTATGTTGACATGGATATGGGTTCGTAATTTTAAAATTTAATTACGTGCAGCGGAAGGTTTAGCAAAAATAATTTCTCAAATTATTATAATCATGTATCTAGCATGCAACCTTATGTTGTGGAGACATGATCATATATTTAAAATTTTGCAGAAAGTAAACTAATTTACTTAATACCTCGCGTAACTCGTAGAAAGGGACGAGATCCAACCGTAGCGTCCCTTGGAAGCTCCGCCTCTATTCGCGTCCACGCCGGGTTTTCTTCGGGATGACTTCGCAAAGCCACGAGTTTCGTGCCGACAAGAACTACTAGATTCTCCAAAGGCACGACAAGAATACCAAGAGAGAGATGAAAAACTAACCACCAAACGAAGAACGGAATCAAGATTCCGGGAAGAAGGAAGGAGTCGCGCCCGCTTCTTCTTCTTCTTCGGCTTCTTCTTGGTGGTGGAAGCTCACGGCAAAGGGGAGGGCTCTAGGGCCGGCGGCACTAGAAGAGGGAGAGGGAGAGAAGGAGAGGGAGAGAGGCTAGGCAAGAATCCTTGATCTCTTGGATTAATTTCCAAGCCTTGCCTTGGTACCTTTATATAGTAGCCTCTTAATCGCCAAGTCTCCTCTTAACAGAATAAATTTTTCATAAGAAATTTATCTTATAAATTTTTCTATGAATTATTCCGTTATACCAAGTTTTTATTATAACTTAATTTATAATAAAAACAACCATGTCTCCCCTTTTATTATGGAAAGAAATTTCTTTATATAAATTTCTTTATCATGGTAAATCAATCCATTATTGATTTTATAAAATAAAATAAACCATTCCAAGGTTTATTTTAATTTCCATGATAAATAAATCTCTTTATATAAATTTCTTTATACAAATTTCTTTATCCATAATTTTATAAGACAAACCACGCGCATTTTACTTTATAAATTTGAACCAAACAATTTGGTTCTTCCCTCTTATTGTGGCCGGCCAAACAAAGAGGGTGGGGACCCTCTTTGGCCGGCCAAACCCAAGTCACGATCTCACGAATTAAACTCATTTAATTCGTTCAATAAGTCTTCAAAAGACTTAGCCATTTTATGCTTCCGATGCGTCTCTGAAAAATTCAGATTCGACTTATCTCTCTTGATCGGAAAATCCAATTTTCAACTCGTTTTAAATCCTTCGGACTACTCGTAGTGCGTGTGACTAAATAGGCTTTCGATTTATGTTGGCCGTCTATAATTAACCAATTATAGAACGATCATAAGTGGCACCTAGTAGTACATCATGATCCCCAATTAATCGAAAGATCAACGGTTGACCTCAGATACTATTCTGAAACCCTTCAGCAGCTTTAATGAATCGTGCCTCATTCCCTTCACCATCTTATACCCACTTGGTTCAGGACATGGTCTATGTGTGTCAGTCCCCACTAGGCTGACTACGTCACACCTAGCCCAAGTAACGTTCTCTCGTCCTACGAATTCTAATTACTCTCATGTATTTAAGAGATTCATACTCTGAACATGTCATGCTCTGGCCAGAGGCTTCGAGTAACAATCTGACGATAGACCTTGGGTATACATCCCCTCGCAAGGAGTGGTGAATCCTTTGTAGGCTGTTCAAACATCTTCGGGTACTTCGGCTTATACCCAACCATCCTGGATCCACACCTCCTTGGAGATGCTTGCTTAAGATGTCAAAGTATAAGTCTTCATGACCAAGATGACTTGAACACCGCAAGTCAAAGGAACATCGCACTTAAGCTGCAGTAAGAACTTCATTGACATATCTATATGTAGATTACCATATGAAGTCTTACAGCTAGTCACTCCAATGAACTAGTTCCCTTAACTAGCATTCATGTTTATCTCCGGACATCCCAATGTCACCAGCCAGTGAGAATCAGCTGATTAGAGAATAACCCATGTTAATCTCAACAGAATTGATAGTGTCCGTATTTATCAATTCATCGACTAGGGACAATTTCAATACTTCACAATTGCACATGTAGAGATAATCACTAGTTGTGAATTCATCACAAATTCTCTCATGTTGTGAATTGTATTGCGGACATTCAGTAAATGAGTTTAAGATCTCAATCAAATACACGAACATGTATACTCAAATAGTGAATATTCATTTATTAAAGTAAATGATTACAATCATAAGGCGATTGCCTTAGGACACTTCTCTCATATTACTAACAGACTTCTCCTTCGTGTGCGCTGAGGGAAGAGGCGCTCGACTTCTCCTTCGTGTGCGCCGAAGTGGAGGTCGGAGAAGAAGGAGAAAAATATGGAGAAGAACTCATGCGAAGGGGAAAGCACGGCGGCATCGGCTAGGGTTCCATGCGAGGCAGTGGCGCTATCCAGGAGACGGGCGTCGGATCACGCGAAGGAGAAGATGGAGAAGGAGACGAACGTCGGCGACAGGTCGGCGCGGCGCAAGAAGAAACCGCTCGCGCGGTGGTTCGGTGGCGTCGGGTCGGAAACGGGAGAAGAGAAGAAATGGGTTTTTGGGAGGAATTTAGTGTTTTATTTGATTTTTGGCTTTTTGCAAAAAGGTCCTCCATGTTTACCTATTTACATTCCGCTCCTTAATTTTTGAATTTTCCATTTGAGCCCCTTAACTTTCAATATTTAATATTCTCCCCCACTAACAAAAATTTATCCCTAAATTTCGCTAATAACCACAACAAATACTCGTCAACCATAACAGGTACTAGTCAACCGCAACAGGTGTCAACAACTCAGATATAATATAAATACTGAATGCAACACAACTATATGCACCTCAGTAAAATAGATGAGGATAGTGAGCTCTGATCATATCTTCGAGCTCCCAAGTAGCTTCCTCATCAGAGTGGCGCTGTCAACCAACTTTGACCAACCGAACTGTCTTGTTCCTCAACCGATGTTCCTTGCGGTCCAGAAACTGCATAGGTATCTCCTCGTAGGTCGCGTCTGGCTGGAGTGAGATCGACACCTCCAATAAAATGTGTAGGATCTGGTATATATTTCCTCAGCATGGAAACATGAAATACGTCGTGAACTCCAGCCAAAGACAGTGGTAATGCCAGACAATAAGCTACTGCTCTAATCCGTTCCAAAATCTAGAAAGGCCCAATGTAACGTGGAGCTAGCTTACCTCGTAACCCAAACCGCTTCACCCCTTTCGTGGGTGATACTCGTAAGAACATGTGATCACGCATGGAGAACTCTAAGGGATGACGTCTCCGATTTGCATAACTCTTCTGACAATCTTGAGCCTCTGACAGACGGCGTCTGATAGTACGGACTAACTCTACATCACGCTGAATACTCTGAGATCCTAGCAACTGAGATTCTCCAACCTCCTCCTAGAGGGTGGGTGTCCTGTAAGCCCAACCATATAACGTCTCGAATGGTGTCATCTGAATAGCTGAATGATAGCTATTATTATAAACAAACTCAATCAAGTGCAGGTGATCCTCCCAGTTGCCTCCAAAGTCCATAACGCAGGATCTCAACAAATCCTCTAGCATTTAAATAGTACACTCTGACTGTCCGTCCATCTGCGGATGAAAGGTTGTACTGAATCGAAGCTCGGTACTACAAACTCTGCCAAAACCAGGAGAATCACATCATCACTGTTTGCATATTTTTATTAGTTATGTGCATATTGTCTAATACTTTACATTGTAGAGTGCATGATGTGTGGTGTCACACAGAAGATCATGTTATCAGTCCCTTGTAAAGTATAAGTAGAAGCTCACAACCGAGATGGATTTGGACAAACTATCAGGATGGTTGTAGTGTAATTTGATATTAGTTTATCTTGACCATAGAATTACACTAGTGCACTTTGTGTGTTTGAGCAGGACCGATATAGAGGTGATTTAATTTATAATGACTTTATAATTGAATCAAACCTCAGTTATTATAGAGTACATGCTCTTAATCCCAATATAATAACGGACACTTGTACTTAATATTTATTTCTTTGATTGACCAATGGGCGAGATTTATTTGTTAAATGATAGGCCCGATAAGTTAGGAAATAATCTTATTTACATGATGTGTCGTTGATTATAGAAGGAAACTGTGTCCTGGTGAGTCGGATTGATGATGTCCCCTTGTGGAGCTCATAAAGTTCATCATGTTAAATCCTGCAGATGGACTTGGTCCGACATGATGATAAGGTTGAGTGGTATTACTCAAGGAGTTAAATGTTAATTAATTAAATTGTCAGTAATTTAATTAATTAACGGACATTCGATATCTTAAACATGGGGAGATTCTTGTACGTAATTTGTGGAGCTCATATTTAAATATAGGGTTGGTGAGATAGATCAATGATGATCCTCTAGTGGAATGGATCATCATTAATGGATTGGGCTTTGATTCATTGGGTGACCAAGACCCAACTCCTCTTCATGGTTCTTATTGTAACCTATAAATATCTCATGAGTCATCAAGAGAAAAATCCTAAGTCTTTATTTTCTTTTCTCTCTCCCTGTCGGGTGTGCGGTGTCGACCATCACGATGGTGTGGTTGTTTCTTCTCCACGCAAAACGTGGCTGGCTGTTTCTTCTCCATGCGTGGACAGGTGTGGCTTCACGTCTTGGTGTGGCTTCTCTTCATGTTGCTGTGGCGTCACAATTTGTTGTGGCGTCACAATTTGTTGTGGCATCTCCAAAGCGTGGACATTTGTCCACGAAATTGCTGCGGCTTTGCAGCATGCAAACCGAACAGCAAAGCTGGGGCCGTGCATGCAAACGAAACAGTGAGTCATGGACAGCAACACGTTGGCACAAGCAAATCGAACAGCAACTCAGGGAGAGGAAAAGGGTGAAGGAAGAGGGGAGAATATCATCTTCCTTTGGTTGGCGATATCATCTTCCTTTGATTAGCACAATCAAGAAAGGAAGAGGTGGTGGTTTTGGTGGCTTCATTTCTTGGAAGATCGTCGCCCACACGACATCCAAAAAGAGGTTGGATCATACAATAGAAGATCGCGATGTAAACAAGAGGTATAACATCTTGTTTTGGTTCCTTTGATCTTGCTTAACTATTATCATGTGTTGATAATTATTGAATGATAGTTTTGTCATGGACCCCGATGATAAACACAAAAACCGGCGATCCACTCATCGTCTATTCCGTGGCTAATCGATTGGACGAGATTGATTTCTAGAACAACACGTTTGTTCAAGCGGTCGCTCGAATCAATTAGCACAATGATAAGACGGTCGTTTGGGAGATTGTTCTCCATTCGGATTAAAAATGTTAATCCATAGACAGAGAGGTTTCCCATGCGCGACCCGGAATCTCTGTGGGGAAACCCAACAGGTGATACTCGTAAAAACACGTGATCGCTCACGGAGAACTCCAAGGGATGGCGTCTCCGATCTGCATAACTCTTCTGACGATCCTGAGCCTCTGACAGACGATGTCTGATAGTACAGACTAACTCTACGTCACGTTGAATACTCTGAGGTCCTAGCAACTGAGATTCCCCAACCTCCTCCTAGAGGGTGGGTGTCCTGCAAGCCCTACCATACAACGCCTCAAATGGTGTCATCTAAATAGCCGAATGATAGCTATTATTATAGGCAAACTCAACCAAGTGCAGGTGATCCTCCCAGTTGCCTCCAAAGTCCATAACGCAGGATCTCAACAAATCCTCTAGCGTCTGAATGGTACGCTCTGATTGTCTGTCCGTCTGCGGATGAAAGGTTGTACTGAATCGAAGCTCAGTACCCATGGCTTGTTGCAAACTCTGCCAAAACCGTGAAGTGAAACGTGGGTCTTTATCTGATATGATGCTCAGAGGGACATCGTGTAGTCTGATAATCTCACGGCAGTATAGCTCTGCTAGCTTGTCCAGTGAGTCTGTCCTCTGAATCCCCAAGAAATGAGCAGATTTGGTTAATCGATCAACGATCACCCAAATCGCGTCGTGTCTTCTCCGAGACCCCGATAATCCCACAATAAAATTCATAGTGATGTGCTCTCATTTCCACTCAGGAATAGGGATCTTGCGCAATAATCCAGCAGGTCTCTGATGCTCCGCCTTCACCTGCTGGCACACTAGACATCTAGCAACAAAATCTGTGATGTCTTTCTTCATACCGTTCCACCAGTAAGAACGTCTCAAAATTCGGTACATACAGGTTCTGCCAGGATGTATAGGAAACCGAGATCGATGAGCCTCCTGAAGCAACTCATTCATGACCGGATGTGACTTAGGTATACACAATCTCCCTCGGAAATATAGAATACCCTCGTCATCACGTATAAAGTCAGTCTGCTGCTCTGAGGCTATCCGGCTGCCTAGGAACTGCAGATGTTGATCACTAGCCTGATCATCTCTTATCCTCGTCTTGATCGAAGACTGAGCAACCATAGTCACCAACAACCCTTTCTCTATCTGACACTGCTCCTCTATGTTGGGACTTTGTCGTTTGCTAAAGAGGGGGTGAATAGCAACATTTCTGATTTTGTCTACAAAATTGTTAGCTAAAGCACAAGAACAAAATTAAAAGAAATAAGAAACAATGTTAACTCCCTGATTTACTTGGTATCCACCTCCAAGAGGTGACTAATCCAAGGATCCACACAGCACGCACAAGCTCCACTATGAACTTCTCCTTCAAGGTGGAGAAACCTTCACAAGATCTTCCCTTCCACTTGTACAAGATGAAAATTAAAGTAGGAGGAAGAGAATGAGACTTGGAACACTTAGAATAGGATTTTACACTTCAAAAATGTAACCCTATTCTGCTCCAAAGTCACCCTTTAAATAGTGGACAGAATTGTTCCTTAAACAGTTCAGTCTCGACGCCAGACGACTGCTACCCAGCGAGTCGCTAGCCAACGGCTAGTTTTTCGAACTGATCAGTCGACTAGTCCTGGACCAGTCAACTGATCTTTCTGTGAGTTCTGGCAATCGATTGGCCCAAGGGCAGTCGACTGCCTAGCTTACAATTTCACTCACACTCACTCCGAAGACCACCCTTCGCGTATGTAAGTACCCCTGGTTGATTTTAATGTGATCAACCGATTTAAGTTAGGTCCTGATATGTTTAATCCCTCTGCTAAGTGTGCAGGAGCTTAGGTACGAAAGAAGTCGAGCGTAAGACATAGCGGACGAGAAGGATTGTGCGGGGAAGTGAGCCAACGGGCTTGATACAATCCGAGGGATGCGGAAGCTGCGGAAGAGTATACCGGTGGATCGAAAAGGACGTACGCGACGCCCGAGGGACGGGAAATCGGGAGGAAGCACACTCGAGGGGCGAAAGGCCGGATTCAGGTTTGGGTGAGCCTAACTCCGGTTGGCCGAAAATCACCCAGAAGATGAACCAAAAGACTGGTCAGTTTGACCATGTCAAACCAGGCGCTCGAAAAAAAGAAAATTTAATTATTGCTAAGAAGACTCGAACTCTAGACCTCGACAGCATATGTTGCCATGGTTACCAGTTGGGATAACAGTTAATGACATTGAGATGTTGCCGATGATTCTACTTGAAGATGATAACATCGAAGTCTAAAGCAGATGATAAAATCTTAAAGGATAAAATTTTATCCTTGAATAAGATCCAATGGATGCAGTTTAATCCCATCCAAGATCAACCATCCAGATTACATCCATGGATCAACGGCCAAGAGAAAATTCCTCAATAATCAACAATCCAAATTTATTCTCTTAGGCTATAAATAGACTTAGAGTTTTAACCTTTTGATTCAATCAATTAATTCATTCTTGTAAACTCTCTAAAAGTCTAGCGTGCTATTTTTGTAAGGCTTCTCCGCCACAAGGAGATTTTTATTGAGCGTCAACTGCCTTGGAAGCAACGTTCTCAGTTGCGACCAAGTTTCTTTTTTAAAGACGAGTGCCTCCACTTTCATAATTTTTTTTACTGTCTATTCACCCCCCCTCTAGCCGGTCCAACCCGATCCAACAAATGGTATCAGAGCCAAGGTCGCCGCAGACTAACCGCCAACTGCAGCAATTTCAAGAAAATGGTTGGAGTCGTAATCTACCCGCCGAAATTTGAGGGGGAGTTCGCGATGTGGAAGCGCCGAATGTAGCTATTTTTTAAAATTGATATTGAATTGCTAATAATTATGAAAAATGGTTTTTCAGTTCCTAAAGACAACAACGGCAAGGATAAAGAAATAGAGTCGTGGACCAAGAAGGAGAAATCAGACTTTGAAGCAAACGACAAAGCTGAATTTCATCTACTAGTCATTCTTCCCGCGCAAGAAGTTAACTGCATCGAGAATTACAACTCGGCAAAAGAGCTCTGGGAGAAATTCCTAGAATTGTATGAAGAGAAGAATAAGAAATCAGACATCGCCGCACTGAACACAAGGAATATCCAACTCGACGATGAGTCCTCGTCAGAAGAGTCGAAAGGTCAAGAATACGCGGGACATGCGCTGATGGCAAATCATCAAGAATGGAGCACTGATGAAGGGGGAGAGACGTCAGAAGAAAGCGATGACGAAAGAGGAACCTCGCTTTTCGAAAGCGACCCGGTAAGTGAGGTTTGTTTTCTTCCTCATGATCAATTATATGCAGGAGTTTAAGTCTTGCTCAAATCTAAATGTAAATTAGAAAAAGAAATTTTAAAATTAAAAAATGAATTAACACATACATCCTCTTTTGATATTTTGAAAAATGAAAATGATAATTTGAAAAACTTAGTGCAAAAATTAGAACTTGATATTGCATATTTATGCCAAAAGAAAAATAGCTTTCCTGATAATTTAAATTGGTATTTTAAAAATCATAAGGGTCAATTTAAAAAAGTGCGCCCAAAAGCTATATTCCGCCTAAGTTTTTAATTAATCCTATAGACAGAAACTTATTTTGGGTTCCAAAATTTGTTTTAAATAATAAGTTTTTTTATTATTTATGTGCAGATTTTTTTTCAAAAATTATGTTTTTTTTTTGCACAATTATGTTATCCATCTATTGAGAATTTTTCAAAAAAATTTTGAATATTTTTTTATGATTTTTTGCTCGAAATTTGAAATTTATTTTCATAGATCTAATTTTTCATGATTCAGATATATTGGAAAGAACTCAATATAATTTTTTTTCTTCTTTTCAAAGAATTTTTCAAATTTTTTAAAATTTATTCCTCAAAAACTCTTAACTATTGCTTTTTCATTTATTTTTGGACTTGACCAACCAATTTAAAGCTCAAAATTTTTATCTAAACTCATATCATCATCTTCGACTTTGACAAAAACAATCAGAATTTTTCATAGATGTTCGATTTTTTATGAATCATTTATTGAAATCTATTTTTTCGATATAAAAAAATGGAATTAACTTCGAAAAAAATATGCCATTTTAAATTTGAAAATTTTGTGGTAATGCGATTTTTTTCACTTAGAATATTTTTTATCGCACTTAAAATTTTTCTTCTTCCCTAATTATATTTCCCCATTTTTTGATGTGATCAAAGGGGGAAGAATAGTATTAAGTTAAGGGGTAAAATTTTAATTTACTCGAAATTTAAGTTTTTTTTGAACTTAAACTGTTTACATTATTATGCATGTTTTTTTTTATTTTGATTACCCTAACTTAACTCTGATTGATGCACATCAAAAAGGGGAGATTGTAAGTACCCCTGGTTGATTTTGATGTGATCAACCGATTTAAGTTAGGTCCTGATATGTTTAATCCCTCTGCTAAGTGTGCAGGAGCTTAGGTACGGACGAAATCGAGCGTAAGACGTAGCGGACGAGAAGGATTGTGTGGGGAAGTGAGTCGTCGGGCTCGGTACAATCCGAGGGATGCGGAAGCTACGGAAGAGTACACCGGGGGATCGAGAAGGACGTATGCGACGCCCAAGGGACGGGAAACCCGGAGGAAGCACGCTCGAGGGGCGAAAGGCCGGATTCGGGTTCGGGTGAGCCTAACTCCGGTTGGCCGGAAATCACCCAGAAGATGAACCAAAAGACTGGTCAGTATGACCATGTCAAACTAGGCGCTCGAAAAAAAGAAAATTTAATTATTGCTAAGAAGACTCAAACTCTAGACCTCGGCAACATATGTTGTCATGGTTACCAGTTGAGATAACAATTAATGACATTGAGCTGCTGTCGATGATTCTACTTGAAGATGATAACATCGAAGTCTAAAGCAGATAATAAAATCTTAAAGGATAAAACCTTATCCTTGAATAAGATCCATTGGATACAGTTTAATCCCATCCAAGATCAACCATTCAGATTACATCCATGGAACAACGGCCAAGAGAAAATTCCTCAACAATCAACAATCCAGATTTATTCTCTTAGGCTATAAATAGGCTTAGAGTTTCAACCTTTTGATTCAATCAATTAATTCATTCTTGTAAACTCTCTAAAAGTCTAGCGTGCTATTTTTGTAAGGCTTCTCCGCCACAAGGAGATTTTTATTGAGCGCCCACTGCCTTGCAAGCAACGTTCTCAGTTGCGACCAAGTTTCTTTTTTAAAGACGAGTGCCTCCACTTTCATAATTTTTTTTTTACTGTCTATTCACCCCCCTCTAGCCGGTCCAACCCGATCCAACAGCGTATGCCTTGAAGTCCACTCCCTTAGCTCGCCCCTTAAAATTCTCTTCCTTGGCTTTCGTCCCTTGGATGCGCACACAAGCTCATGGCTTGCCTCCATGCCATCCTTCGCGTATGCTCTTCAAGTCTACTTCCCCGGCTTTCCCTTGGAGTCGTCTTCCTTCGGCTTTCGCCCCTCGGATGCATACTTCATGTGTGATTCACCAAGTCCTGCATGATTCAAACACAAAAACCAACATGACAACCTAACTTAATCATATTGGCACACACACATCAAAACCTATGATCCACTTGATCATACTTGGGTCGATTGCCGCAACAATCTCCCCCTTTTTGATGTGTGTCAATATGTTTAAGTTAGGTATAATAATAACAATTGAAAATTAAAGACATAGTAAGAAGCATAAACATGCATCCTCCCCCTTAACCTATGTCTTTCACATAATTTTCAATTTTCCACAAGTTAAGTTACAAAACTAACTTAAACCTCCCAATTCTCCCCCTTTGACACCATCAAAAGGATTGCCCCAAGCAATATTAACCATTAGCAATAAACATGAATCCCTTTCTTTTCCTGAAAAACCCCAAGAAATTAGAAATCAGAAGGACCAGTCAACTGAGACAGTTATCAGTTGACTGGTGCCTTTGTATTGCTAACTTACAGAAACATCAGTCGACTGCCCCCAGGGACAGTCGACTAATACATTACAGTCTGAACATTGCAGTTTCTGAGCCGAAATTCAGAAATGCAATACAAATTCCACACAATTCTAAAAATCATGAAACTTTGCAAACATGTTTCTTATGATGTATTCTAACAGTGAAAAATATATTTTCATGAAAATTCTAAACATGATTGACTTTTTGACCAAAACTCAAATCCTTTGAAAACATCCAATTTTATACCAAACTTTTATCTTAGTTTTGAAATCATGTGTTTCACAAACATATGTCATAGCAAATAAAATACAGAAATATTTTTAAATTATTTGAAATGTCCAACTATGATCTTTGGGCAAGATGTCCATTAATTAAACATTTGCTTTTCTCATAGTTGGTCTATTTTCAATAATGTGATACCTCTAACAACCCAACAATATGCCATAAGCATAAGTGAGTTATTTGTATCATCCTATCTCATGCACTACCTTATTTTTCCATTACCCCAAGGCCAACTTTATATTTCCATAAAACACATACCAAGTCCTCTTCTTAGAGAAGTGAATTCTGTTTTGGGTAGAGGCTTGGTAAATATGTCGGCAAGGTTGGACTTTGATTCAACATAATGTAATTCAATGTTACCCCTTGCCACATGATCCCTAATGAAGTGATATTTCACTTCAATGGGTATGTCCTAGAGTGATGCACCGGATTTTTGATCAAATTAATAGTACTCACATTATCACATAAGACTTTGACCTTGGAGTAATGAAGCTCATAATACTCTAAGGTGTGCATGATCCAAAGTAATTGAGCTACACAACCACCCATTGCTACATATTCGGCCTTGGTTGTTGACAATGCAACACATGGTTGTTTTTTACTACTCCAACTAACTAAGGATGACACCCACCATTAGTACTCTTTCTATCCAATTTGCAACCCGCATAATCGGAGTCGGTGTACCCAAATAAATCAATATTTGAAGTTCTAGGGTACCAAAGACCGACATTAAGAGTGGCCTTAATATACCTTAAAATCCTTTTTACTACTACTAAGTAAGACTCTTTGGCACAAGATTGATATCTTGCACATATTCCTGCTGCAAATAATATATCCGATCTACTAGCGGTGAGGTACAACAAACTACCAATCATACTTCTATATTGTTTTGGATCAACTACCTTCCCCTCATGATCACTATCCATTTTGACATTTGTTCCAATGGGAGTAGATGCTACCTTAGCAGTTTCTAATCCAAATTTCTTGATAATTTCCCTAGCATATTTTGTTTGATATACATGAGTTCCTTCATTTGTTTGTTTGACTTGCAATCCTAAAAAGAAAGTCAACTCCCCAACAAGACTCATTTCAAACTCATTTTCCATATGTTTGATAAATTCATGAAGAAATTCATTATTTATGGACCCAAAAATGATGTCATCTGTAGGACCGGTGTCGTCGATAGAGGGGGGGTGAATATCGACCGTGAAAAATCTTTCGGAATTCTTCGTAAAACTTTCGTTCTAGACTTAGAATATTAGTAGCGCAGCGGAAAATAAATAGAACGAAAAACAAAGCAAAGGACAATGACACGTGGGATTTATTGACTTGGTTCCCGACCCCCCTGGGTCAGTACGTCCAAGGCCTATGTACTCGGCGTGAGTCCACTATTGGTCTCCTTTCCGGAATTTCCAGAGGCGGAGAAATCCCGTCTTACAGTTTACAATTACAAGCAATAATATGAAAGTTAAGTGCGGAATAAATAAAAGCGAACCGAACAAAAATCTGAAACTCGGCCGATCTGGACCTCCGAAGTGCCGCACACTTCCTCCTGGAGCCTCCCAGTCGTAGAGCCTCGTTTCTAGCGCGTTGTCGTCGGTCAGAATGCTTGGAATGGTACTTGGAAGTTGTGTCTGAAGCAGAGGCGTCGAGGCCCCTTATATAGGCCTCCTGGGGGCGCCCTGGACGCTGGGGGCGCCCCGGAAGACTCGGTCAAACTTTATCCCTGCGCCTACCTCGCCGCAGCTGATAACAGCTTTGACCAGGGCGCCCCGGATGCTCCGGGCGCCCCCGTGAGGGCTTATCCTGTGTTCTGACTTCGAAACAGCAAAACAGCTTCGAATCCAGGCGCCCCGGACGCTCCGGGCGCCCCGGTTGACACCTGTTCTGCCTGCTTCACCATAACATCATCAACATAAACTTGGGCTACAAAAATGTCCTTATCCTTAGACTTAAGAAATAGAGTTGGATCAATTGATCCTCTTCTAAACCCCTTGGAAACTAAGAAAGATGAAAGTCTCTCATACCAAGCTCGGGGAGCTTGTTTCAATCCATATAAGGCTTTCCTCAATTTATAAACATGATTAGGGTAGTCTATGTTTTTAAAACCGGGTGATTGTTCAACATATACTTCCTCCTTAATAAACCCATTAAGAAATATCGATTTCACATCTATTTGATGAAGTTTAAATCCCATGTGAGCGGCATATCCTAACAAAATCCGGATGGACTCTAATCTAGCTACAGGAGCATAAGTTTCATCATAGTCAACCCCCTCAACTTGGTTGAAACCTCTAGCTACCAATCTAGCCTTGTTCCTAGTAACTTTCCCTTGATCATCCAATTTGTTCCTAAAGACCCATCTTGTTATGACAATTGTACTATCATTGGGCCTTGGAACTAATTCTCATACTTTATTTCTTTCAAATTGGTTTAACTCTTCTTGCATTGCTAGAATCCAATCCGCGTCAACTAAGGCTTCATCAATAGACTTTGGCTCTAGTTGTGATATTAATGCAATTTGACTAGCATGCTCTCTAAAATAGGATCGGTCTGGTGATCGATCCACAACCTGGGATCGGTCTGGTGATCGATCCAGGAGAGTACCAAAGAAATCGCGATTTCTAATTGAGCGTTGGGGACCGATCAGGACGGAGCCTGATCGGTCTGGATCCAGCCTGATCGGTCTGGTGACCGATTAGGAGGCTCTCTGATCGATCTGGTGACCGATCACTTTAATTCAAAATGCACTGTCAGACACTCTGATCGCGTCTGAACGTATCCGATTCTCTGCGCTTAACATCTGATATATGATTTACTGTTTGATATGATGCTCTAACACTCTGATTAAGCTGCAGGTGACAGGGAAGGATTCAAACACTCAAGGAGAAATCAATGGAGACTTTCCTTGGAGCAGGTTTGCCCGTTTTCCATCTCAAGTTGCAACGGCTGGAGCTGCAAACTGGAGCTACCGACTGGAGCTTAGCTGAGGGGAGCTCAGGAAGTCCAGGGAGGGCTCAGTGGTAGCTGGCGTTGGCAGGGGAGAAGCTGGAGGTTGCAGGAGATGCTGTCACCTGGTGCTGAGTGGAGAAACAAAAGGGCGGAAGAAAGCTTCGTTGAAGAAGGGTGTTCAAAAGAGTTCTTGAGTTCGCTGAACTGAGTTCTTGCTGCGCCTTTGTGTTCTCCACATCTTGCTTGCGTGTTCTGAAGTTCCATCATCTTGTGCAAGCAACTACAATCTGTGAAGCGACCATTCATTACTTGAGCGCTTGAAGGAGAGAACAAGAAGCTCCGAGTCCAACAGCGAGAAGACACGAGGAGAGGGCTCTTGCGTGAGATCGTCGCTGGGTGGAGCTCTGAGGAAGCTTGCTGTGTTCTTGTCTTTGCTAAGTGCTAAGTAAGATCTTTCTTGTTGTTTCATTGTGCTTAAACATATATCTGTGATTGAAACGATGTGGAGAGGTTTCTCCACCGAGAAGGAGGTTGCTTTCTATCCGGTGATAACCGGGGCTTGATCTGCCGACGATCAAGGGATCGCCCACCTTAAGGGCACGCCAAGAAGTAGGGGCAAGTTATCCCTGAACCTTGTAAACCCTCCTTGTTAGCGATCTTGCTAGTTGTGTTTGTTTATCTTCATTTTCTGTCTTTGTTTTCTGCACTGCTTTGTTTCCTTTGTTTCTTCCGCTGTGCTACTGATAAGGTTGAGTGCAGAAATTTGATAAGTGTCAAAGGTCAAAGTGTTTGGCTATATTCACCCCCCCCCTCTCTAGCCATCCAGGATCAAGTGGTATCAGAGCTTGGGGCTCTGTTTTTGCGGATTAACAACCGAGAGCTACATCCATGGCTTTGAGAGAAGGCTTCTCCACCACCCGACCTCCATCCTTCGATGGCGCTGATTTCCCTTAGTAACTTCCTGCTTGATCTGTGGTACGAGGAAAATAAGACTATAAGCACACAGGCTTAGTAAGACCCTTTCCTACTCACTAAAATCATACGTCGCTTAAACATAAACATATCAAGCATCTGACATAACATAATTCTGAAGATGAAACATAAGCATAGTCTTGGCGTAAATCATAAGCATATGACATGATTCTTAACATAAACATAAACTTAACACATACCTAGCATGGCACAATTCCTAACGTACATGAGCATGAACATACTTAGCATAGCATAATTCTTAACATACATGAGCATGAAAACATACTTAGCATAGCATAATTCTTAACATACATGAGCATGAAAACATACTTAGCATAGCATAATTCTTTTCATACATCAGCATAAGCACAATCTTATCATAAGCATAAGCATAGAACATACTTACCCTAGCGTGATGCATAACATGAATGAATGCATGAGTCGAAATGTGTATACATAGGGATGCTTAATTTAAAATCATACTTTTAAATACTTAAACATAAACATAACATCATTGGGGTCCCCGGCTTGTACCACATACATACATCATAAGCGCGCATCCCTAAGTAGATACGAGGTAGCGAGCCCCGACCTACTAGGGTAGGAATAGCTACGGTAGTTCCAAACACTGGGGCGTTCTTAAGGTGTCCATCCCTGTTGGACAGCTGCGGTAGTCCCAGAACCGTGGACAGCTTCGGTAGTCCAGAACCGGGGCGTTCTTAAGGTACCCATCCCTTGGACCCTTACTTCGGTCCGGTACAAGCCCATTCATAAAGTAAAATAACTTTGCATGCTTCATCATTCATAGACATTCATGACATAAACATAATCTTGTTTCATGAAACATAACCTAAGAGTAGGAACAGCTGCGGTAGTTCCAGAACCGTGGACAGCTACGGTAGTCCAGAACCGAGGCGTTCTTAAGGTGCCCATCCCTTAGCATGACATAAACATACTTAACATTTCATCATTCATACTTAACATCATGATGCCTTAAAGACATGAACATTCATCATCATTCCTTATCTTCATCCATAAGGGTATGTCATGCTTACATCATTTTATCTTAGGGTCATGGTTATCATTTTCGTTCATCATCTTCATTCTTAAACATGGCATACGTACATATCATTCCTAAAGCATGGCATACATACATAGCATTCATAAACATGGCTTACATACATACTGTTCATAAAACATGGCATACATACATGTCATCCATAAGCATGGCATACATACATATCATTCATAAAACATGGCATACATACATATCCTTCATACACATACATCTATTATAAGTATTTAACCTTCTACATGCATCATTCTATTTAACATAACATACCCCTACATTAATTACATATCATGGTATATGATCTAAATATTCATGAGTAAAGCATAGCATAGAACCTAACATACAAGGTCATGTTACATAATACATAAACTAAGATTTTTGTAATATGAAGATCCTTACATCATGCTTAACTATGTACTTACATCATGGTAACTTATAAACATGTATCCTTGAGACCTTAGCCCAATTCAAACCCTAGTTTTGGGTCTTGGCCGAAAACCCTAAGGGACCATAAAGCCATAGAAAATTTACCTAGGTCATGATTAACATCCCATACCTTACATATCATGCCATGGAAAACCATTTGAACCCTTGGTTGGATTAACCCTAAGTCCTAGGCCCAAACCATGAGTTGGCCGAAACCCTAGAAGGGTAATAATCCTTAGGAAAATTCATATAAATCACCATTATTACCCATAAGATATCATGAGAAACATACTAATCATGCCTGGAAAAGTTGGAGTTTACCCTAGCCCTTTAGCCTTGATGTGGCTGAAACCCTAGTGGGGTTCTAGGGTGCTACAAAAACTTCAAACATCATACTTTATTGCTTAACCTATCATGAGTAAACATTTGAAAACATAAGAGAGGTTTTTAACATGATTTTTAGCCCAAAACCTTGCTTGGCCGAAATCTTTACAAGCCCTAACCATGGATTTTTCAACATAGCGTGCCAATAAAAACTTAGATCATGATAAATAACTTGGAAGCTATCATACCACAGGTGAGGGGGTCTTACCTTCCCTTATCTTGGATTAAATCCTTGAATAAAGAAATAGAAAGAACCTTCTTGACTCCAAACTTCTCCTTAGCCCTTGTAACCTAGTAGAGAGCCTTGAGTCTTCAAGATGGAGTCCTTGGTGGAAATTTTCCTAAGGGGAGAACCCTTGTGGGTTTCGGCTAGAGCAAGGAGGAAGAGGAAGAAATGAAGAAGAGAAGGGAAAATGAAACTCTCATGCCACCTTTATACCACATTAAGGAGGGCAAGTGAAGAGTCATGGTGTCTCTTCCCTTGATAACTCTTCATTTTCCCTAAGCCTTAACCAAAATCCACTTCATCCTCTACTAGCACTCCCTTGCTAGGTGAATTGGTTAGTACATGCATGGTGGTACCCTAGGTCCAAGGTTCAATCCTTAGTGCATGCACTTTATTTTTATATTTTATTTTATTTTATATTATTTTCGAAAATTCCCCAAAATTCCCCCATGATCATGCTAATACTCCTAATTAAAACCCATTTATATTTATATTAAATTTCACCTAAAATCCACTAATAACCATGGTCTTAGAAAAGCCCATTAGTACTTAGCTTCTCGATTTAAATGAGAAATTATGGATAATTAGGCTAAGGTTTGTACTAGTATCTCTAAATTCCTTCAAAACTATCTAGACATGATCAATATTTTAAAGAAAATATTGAGGAGATTTTTCGGGTCATTACAGAAGATGGAATATTACTTGAAGATGGATATCCACACTTGGTTCGCGGTGAAGGAGGGCTTCACCCCTCCGAAGGATGATGAAGGCAAAGAACTTGAGTCGTGGAGATGGACTGCCGAACAAACTCGAAAGAGTGAAGCCGACGCGAAGGCGGTTGTCACTCTACAATGCGGCATGAACAAAGACCAACTCATCAAGGTTGGTCCTTTCACAAGTGCAAAGGACTTGTGGAACAAGCTCATTAAACTCCACGAGGGCACCCGAGACTCAAGAATCGCCAAGAGGGACTTGTTCCTCAATCAACTCCAAAATCTCTCCATGAAGGAGAATGAAACGGTAAGTGAGCTTCATAGCCGGTTCAAGGAAATCCTCAATGGGCTTCATTCGATTGATGAAAAGGTCGAGAATCGCAACCTTGTGAGGTATGTACTAAAAGCATTTCCAAGGAATGCTTTGTGGTCATCCATGGTGGATGCCTACAAAGTATCCAAGGATTTATTCATTGTTAAGTTAGATGATTTGTTTTGTGAAATGGAATTGCATGAAATGGCTAACAAAGACCCCAAGGAGAAGGGGATTGCCTTAGTTGCAGGGGATCGATCCAATAAGAAGAAGAAGGAGAAGAAGAAAGAGAAGGAGGTCTCTTCATCTTCATCCTCTTCCGAATCCGAGTCTGATTCCGAAGAAGATGGCAGCGGCTCCTCATCCTCCGAGATGGCAAACTTTGTGAGAAGGATGATGAGAAGGGGTCGACGCTTCAAGAGTAGAGGTAACTCTAGTGAAGCTAAACTTGATAAGACTAATGCCTCTTGCTTTGAGTGTGGTAGGAAAGGGCATTTCAAGAATGAATGCCCAAAACTAAAGAAGAAGGAGGAGAAATCCAAAAAGAAAGAAGAAAAAATAAAGAAGAAGAAGAAGGCCTTGAAGGTCACTTGGGATGAGTCATCCTCAAGCTCATCCGATGAAGAGAAGGAGGAGAAGAGCACAAGGCATGTGGCACTCATGGCATTGGGAGATCAAGAGAGCAGTGATGAATCTTCCAACTCATCAAACGTGGCTTCATCATCTTCGGATGATGAAGAGGTAACTTCTCCCGAACTTGAAAAGTGTTATAGAGCAATTGCATGTTTAACTAGTATGCTTAAGAAGTCAAAAAAATAAGGTTAAAGCATTGCAATTAGAAATTGATCAATTGAAATTATCTAGGGATGATAACATTGATGATTTGCATGTTGAATTGTTAGAGGATGAGATTAAGTCATTGAAGCTTGAGGTTGAAAAATTGAAATCCTCTAAGGTTGAGGATGTAAATGATTTGCATGATGACTTGCTAGTAGAAGAGAATAAATCATTGAAGAGTGAAGTTGAGAGACTCAAGAATATTCTTGAGAAGTTCTCAACTAGCTCTAAGACCCTAGACATGATCTTGAATGCCCAAAGGGCAGTCTACAATAGGGTCGGTATTGGTTACCGACCCAAAGAACCCTCATTCGTGTCCTTAATGTCTAGGACTAATATGAGACAATCTAGGACACCCAAGGGTCAAAAGAAAGTGGTCAAGGCATGGGTGCCTAAGTCTTGTTTAGTTGGTACTTTAGGTCCTAAGGTTTGGGTACCTAAAACTTCTATTTTTCGAATTGTGTAGGTTATGATTGAGGGGGAGCATCTATCAACTTGGTTCGTTGATAGTGGATGCTCTAAACACATGACCGGGGATAGATCATTGTTTACCACACTTCACAAGAAAAGTAGAGATAATGTTTCATTTGGTAACAATGGTAGTCTTAGGGTCATAGGAATAGGAGACATTCAAATATCCGAATGTCTTAGAATTTCAAATGTCCTTCTAGTCAAGGGGATGAAATTTAATCTCCTAAGTGTCAGTCAATTGTGTGACACGGGTTACACAATTGATTTTCAACCAAGTCAATGTCTAGTTAGACAACATGACACCTTGGACACGGTACTAGTAGGAGCAAGAGTAGACAATATTTATCAAGTTTCATTTAAAAGTGCTACTAATGTTTCTGCTAAGTGTTTCATGTCAAAAAAAGAAGAGTCCACCCTTTGGCACTGGAGGCTAGCACATGTGAACATGAAGAACATCCGGAAGTTGGCCAACAAGGGGTTAGTCCGTGGCTTACCAAGCATCAAGTATGAGAAAGATAAACTTTGTGATGCATGTCAAATGGGTAAGCAAACAAAATCTGCACATAAAGGTAAAAGCGCTGTAAGTACCTCTACTGCATTAGATTTACTCCACATGGATCTATTTGATTGTAGTACTATCATATCATTGAATGGAAGTAGATATTGCTTTGTGATCATTGATGATTTCACTAGATATACATGGACCTACTTTTTAAAATATAAGGATCAAACCTTAGATGTTTTCATTTCTTTTTGTAGGAGGGTAGAAAATGAGAAATCATTAACAATTAAGACAATTAGAAGTGATCATGGAGGTGAATTTCAAAATCAAAGGTTTTTAGAATTTTGTCAAGATAGAGGGTATAGACATGAGTTCTCTACTCCTAGAACACCACAACAAAATGGTGTTATAGAGAGGAAGAACCGTATTCTACAAGAGGCTGCACGAAGCATGCTTAATGAGTACTCACTCCCGAGTTACTTATAGGTCAAAGCTGTAAATACAGCTTGCTGTGTGCAAAACCGGGTCCTCATTCATAGGTTTTTAGGAAAGACTCCCCATGAACTTTAGTTTGGGAAACCACCTACGGTTAAACACCTTAGGGTGTTTGGTTGTAAGGTGTTCATCCTAAACACCAAAGACCACCATGGAAAGTTCACGGCAAAGGCTGATGAAGGGATACTAGTCGGGTATTCCCTCGTTAGCAAAGCCTACCGAGTCTACAATAAGAAGTCTAGATTAGTTGAAGAGTCTTCTGATGTTGTCTTTGAAGAAATTTCAAAAGTCAATGGTCAACCAGAAGATGAAGTCCAATTCGAACTTAGGAGACTAAGTTTGAATGAAAGTCCAAATGTTGTTGATGGTGATGAATCCGATGACGGTGAGACTAGACAATCCATAGATTAGCCGGATCCTGAGGCTGAACTTGTGTCTAGTGAGCCCATTCACGAAGCACCACCAACACCAAGGCAAACTAGGTTAGCCTCTAGTCATCCCCAAGACCAGATCGTTGGAGACATCCATCATGGGGTTAGAACTAGATCATTCTTCCGGAATGAGGCTAATGAAGTTGCCTTAATTTCCGAAATTGAACCTAGAAAAATTGATGAAGCATTAAATGATCCCGATTGGATCATAGCAATGCAAGATGAACTAGGTTAATTCGAAAGGAGTCAAGTTTGGGACTTAGTCCCTAGACCTAAGAAGACCACCATCATTGAAACCAAATGGGTCTTCAAAATCAAATTGAACCATAAGGGAGAAATCATTAGAAACAAGGCACGCTTGGTAGCCAAGGGCTATAGTCAAGTTGAAGGCCTTGATTATGATGAGACATATGCTCCTGTGGCACGATTAGAATCCATTCGATTGATGCTAGCATTTGCAGCACATCGTGGCTTCGAATTATACCAAATGGATGTCAAATCGGCCTTTCTAAATGGTCTAATAAGAGAAGAGGTCTACGTCGAACAACCACCGGGGTTTGAGAATTCCGAATTTCCAAACCACGTGTTCAAGCTCAAAAAGGCACTTTATAGCCTTAAACAAGCACCCCGGGCTTGGTATGAGCGGTTGTCGATATTTCTAATTGAGAAGGGCTTCGTTAGAGGCCAAATAGACCCTACACTATTTCTACGAAGAGATAGTGACAATATTTTTGTAGCCCAAGTATATGTCGATGACATAATTTGTGGCTCAAACAATAAGGGCTATTTAAATGAGTTCATTGGACACATGGAGAGTGAATTTGAAATGAGTCTAGTGGGAGAGTTGACTTTCTTCCTTGGACTTGAAATCAAGCAAACTTGCGATGGTATCCATGTGCACCAATCAAAGTATACACAAGAAATGCTTCAAAAATTTAACATGAGTGATTCAAAAGAGGTAACCACTCCCATGGCTACAAATACAAGATTAGACAATGATGAGAGTGGTAAACCCATCGATTTGACTCAATATCGAAGCATGATAGGTAGTTTGCTATACCTCACAGCTAGTCGACCGGATATCCTATTTGCTATGGGTATGTGCGCTAGGTATCAAGTGTGTGCCAAGGAATCTCATTTGATCGCTGTTAAGCGAATTTTGAGATATCTCAAAGGCACAATTGGAGTCGGTCTATGGTACCCCCGTACCGAATCATTTGATCTAATTGGATATACGGATTCCGACTACGCTGGATGTAAGTTGGACCGGAAGAGCACAAGTGGGGGTTGCCAATTCTTAGGTTCGTCCTTAGTGAGTTGGTCAAGTCGGAAGCAACATTGTGTTGCTCTCTCCACGACCGAGGCAGAATACATCGCCATGGGAGAGAGTGTATCGCATATTGTTGTGGATGATACATACTTTAGAGGACTATGGATTGAGTTACAAGGGTGTGCAAGTGTTATGTGATAACATTAGCATAATTAACCTAACCAAAAATCCAGTCCATCACTCTAGGACCAAACATATTGAAGTGCGTCACCACTTCATTAGAGATCATGTAGCTAGGGGAGATATTGTCCTCTCACATGTAGAGTCCAAATCAAACCTAGCTGACATTTTCACTAAACCACTCCCCGAAAATGAGTTTAGTTTCCTAAGACGGGAGTTGGGAATGTGTCGCGCTTCATAGTTTTCCTAAATGCATACAAAACCCTTCATGATTATTTCGAATTGTTGGGAAACAATTGGGTAACTTTGGGGACATCTCACACAAACTATAAGGTTTACCAAAACATTTTTGTTTGCTAGAAATGGGGTGAGATGTTAGGATCAACTCAATTTCTCAAAATGTCAATGCATCCCTTGAGAAATTAAGTTGACGAGATAATAATCACTTCGGTGACCAAGTATGGGGAAAATCAATGCATAACATATGTGTATTTGGCTCCATGGTCATACTTGGACATTCCAATCAAGGAAACTTGATTGGAACCTTGGATTTGGCACAAATTGTTTGAATGATTGTTGTTTGAGTTTGACTCCACTTTGGTGGAGCAAAGTGACTTGTTCAAACCCTAAGGACCTTTGATCCTTGATTGGGGATTAATTATAGACAAGAGACGGCTTCCAAGTTCGATATCCTTCACTAAATCCCTATGGAAATCATGTAACAATCTGAAACTGAAAGTTTCAGATCGTATCTGAAGGTTTCAGGAACCCTGATCGATCACTGGACCGATCAGGAATAGGGCTGATCGGTCCCCGGACCGATCTGGCTCCATTCTGTAATGATCGGTCCACAGACCGATCGGAGGGGCAGCAATGACTTTACGAAATCTTGACCAAACTTACTGAGCTAGCCTAGATCGGTCCCCCGACCGATCTGACACCCTATGGTGATCGGTCCACAGACCAATCAGGGGGCTCACAAGTTTCCCTCCAAATCCTACTGTTCGTGTCCTGATCGATCAGCCGATCGATCAGGAGAGCTCCTGATCGGTCACCCGACCGATCAGGCCCAGGTCATCCGATCAGGCTAGCCTGATCGGTCTGGGGCCATCAGATCGAACGGTGATCCGTTCAAACGCATTAAATTGTGGTTGGTGGACCGATCCACCAACCGATTAATTCCTTCGAAACCTTTCATTGCCGAACCCTAGGCCGAAACCTCCCACTTGCGCGACTTCACTTCGTGCGAGAGCTTCCCAGTGCCTTCGTCTTCCTTCGTGAGTGTGCGCGTGCGGTTCTAAGAGGGTTCTTCCGAGCTCTGTCTTCTCCTGCGTCCTGCGACGTTCTCTCTTGCTGAGGGGCTTTGCGATCTCTCTTGCGCCGAAGGTTTCCCTGCGCAAGCCTTTCTTCCTTCAGATCAAGAACTTCACCAATGGCACCAAAGTGAGTTTTGTCTCAGTTTTCCTTCAAATCAGTTCATAGATTATGTTTTGAGCTAACCATGTTTTTGTGTTGTGCCGTGACCTTCTTGTGTTGGCGTGACCTTTCTCTCCATGCTTCACCTTATGATTATGTTCAAATCTCTCTTTCACCTCATTATTGTCCTCTTTTTGATCTAATGTCTACCTTGTGATTACTCTTTGTATGATCAACTCTTGAATTTTTGATTCAACCTATGTTCGTGTCAACATTGCCCCAATTGATTCAAACTATGTGTATGATCAATTCACTCAATTCAATTCTTTAGAAAATCTTCCAAGGGCAAGGAAGCTACTGAGGGCAGTTCGAGGGGGAAAACCCCTTCTTCATCTGCACCTTCCAGAAGGCCACAGCCTTCTTCAAGCTCCCGTTTCCAAATGCGGCCTGTGAACAGGCCTTCCAATCGAGGACCTTCAAATTATTAACCTGCCGATCCATTAATGTTCCTTTTCTGACTGAGTACTGCCCTCCGTCTTGGAGATTGTCACTTTTTACAACCTGGGCTTCCTTCTTTCCTTGGAACGGACTATCAATTACGACCTAGTTTCCGAGTTCTATAACAACCTTCAGCAGGGACCTCAAGGAGGCTTCGAGTTCACCACTCGAGTCGCCAAGAGGAACCTTGATTTTTCTTACGAGATTTTGGCAGAGATTTGGGTGGTCGACGATCACCGAATCTGTATTCGATCTACCCCGAGCTTCCTAATCCTTTACTAGCTCCTTTTGCGGACACTACTCCTGATGATATCTATCAGTACTTCTTTGGTCATCCCCGCCCAGCTGGTCTCGATGAGCTGGGTCCTGATTTTCCTACTTTTGCAGCCCTACGACTTGCTCCAGTTGACTACATCCTTTTCAAGATAATCACAAATTGCATCTTGCCCATCACCTCAAAGCCTTTGACCGAGATCCGACCCTACCATTGCCTTATGCCCTACGGCATGCACCGTCGAATGGACTTCGATATCATGGAGAGCATCTTCCAGTCTATCCTATCCTATCGAGAGCCGAGCCGTCGCACGGTCTACATGCCATTTGGTCATGTCATCACTGACTGGCTTATGTCAGTTGGTGTTGATGTCACCAAGGGCAGGACCGTGCCCATGGTCGGGCAGGATTGTCGGCTGGGTCGGCGTTCTTTTGCAAATCTGGCATTATTATTCGTGAGCGCGATGGGGCCTTGGTTTGGAAGGATGGGAGAGGACTCGGTGACCTACCTGGCGGAGCACCACATTTTCAGGCACCACCCGAGGCTGCTGCACCTCATGAGGCTCCTGCTGCTGACGCTGAGTACGACTATGAGCCTGACCCAGATCTACGATGGAAGATCTCTGAGCTGGATCGGATCCTCCAGGAGGATATTCATTTGAGGGAGCTCCATCGAGAGGAGGCCCGCTCGGATTTCCGTTCCTTTGATCGCCGATTGACCGGCGTAGAGTCTACTGTCTCTGGGGTCCAGGCATTGCAGTAGACTTGGTATGCAGAGTGGCACCGCCATACATTTCCAGGGGATGCTCCTTCAGGCAGTGCTGCACCAGGGTCTGCT
>JAGFNQ010006005.1:105192-309723 GCA_024364735.1 Boesenbergia rotunda
TGGAGAGCATCTTCCAGTCTATCCTATCCTATCGAGAGCCGAGTCGTCGCACGGTCTACATGCCATTTGGTCATGTCATCACTGATTGGCTTATGTCAGTTGGTGTTGATGTCACCAAAGGCAGGACCGTGCCCATGGTCAAACAGGATTGTCGGCTCGGTCGGCGGGCTTTTGCGAAATCTGGCATTATTATTCGTGAGCGCGATGGGGCCATGGTTTGGAAGGATGGGAGAGGACTCGGTGACCTACCTGGCGGAGCACCACATTTTCAGGCACCACCCGAGGCTGCTGCACCTCATGAGGCTCCTGCTGCTGACGCTGAGTACGACTATGAGCCTGACCCAGATCTACGATGGAAGATCTCTGAGCTGGATCGGATCCTCCAGGAGGATATTCATTTGAGGGAGCTCCATCGAGAGGAGGCCCGCTCGGATTTCCGTTCCTTTGATCGCCGATTGACCGGCGTAGAGTCTACTGTCTCTGGGGTCCAGGCATTGCAGTAGACTTGGTATGCAGAGTGGCACCGCCATACATTTCCAGGGGATGCTCCTTCAGGCAGTGCTGCACCAGGGTCTGCTGATGCCACGATGGATGATCTCGTGTGCGATGACGACCCCCCCCCCCCCCCGCTGACGGTTGAGTTTGGATGTCCGTTGCCTCTCCTGGTGATCAGTGTATTTGACTGTTTAGTTGTGTGACTTTTGGGCTGTATGCCCCATGACTTATCTGTTGTGGCCTTGTGCCACACGTATTTTGACTTTGATGCATGTGTCTTGCGTCTTATTATTTCTCTGGATGGTTTATGCTTTGATTTTTCTGAGTTTGTCTTGCATGTCTATTTTACTTGCGTATGCTTATTGTTGATGATATGCTGTACTATCTGCATATTTAATACATATCTATGTTCATGCTTATGATGTCATGCTCATATGATCCATATGCTGGTTTTGCCATGCCTATATCTGTTTGTCATATGTATTCATATGCTTATCAAAGATCAATCAAATCTTTATTGTTTTGGGATACCCCTAGGGTTGAGGGGGAGTATGGTTTAAACTTAACAGCCCTTCTAGACCCCTTTTCGGTGTTCGACAAAGGGGGAGAGTGTTGGTTGGTTAAGTTTAGGATGATTATATTGTAGGGGGAGGATCTTGATTCCCCTATGATTCTGGAAGTTGAGAAATTGATTGAGAATCCCTAAACTTAAAATCGGATTGTCAAACAACAAAAAGGGGGAGATTGTTGATGTAGTCTGACCCTGATTGTTGTTTTGGTGTTGACATCGATTTTAGTTTAGGTTGATTATGATGATTATGATTAAGTCCTGGTCGGGGATCAGGCATGGTATGAAAAATCCTAACTTGGAGGGGTAGGTGTTGGATAATCCTAACCTGGAGGGTTAGGTGTTGAAAATCCTAGCTTGGAGGGCTAGGTGTGTGAAAAGTCCTAATTCGGAAGAGGTGGGTGAAAAGTCCTAGCTTGGAGGGCTAGGTGAAAAGTCCTAACTTGGAGGGTTAGGTGAAAATTTCCATCTTGGAGAGTTAGGTGAAAAAGTCCTGGCTTGGAGGGTCAGGTCCTAGCTTGGAGGGCTAGGTTTGAAAAATCCTAATCCGGAAGAGTTGGGTGAAAAGTCCTAGCTTGGAGGGCTAGGTGAAAAGTCCTAACTTGGAGGGTTAGGTGCAAATTCCCAACTTGGAGGGTTAGGTGAAAAATCCTTAGCTTGGAGGGCTAAGGTGGATGAAACCCTAGCTTGGAGAGCTAGGTTGGAGCCCCTGGATCGGTCTGGTGACCGATCAGGGAGTTGGCATGGTACTCCTTCGTGGATCCGTCTGGTGATCGATCCAGCGATGACTGATCGGTCTGGTGACCGATCAGGGAGTATCCGTTTCACCCATTGCTTTGCCCCTGATCAGTCTGGTGACCGATCAGGGAGCAAACAGTGAGGTTGAGTTCCCTTGCTGAACTACTCCTGATCGGTCTGGTGACCGATCAAGATCACTGTGCAGATCATTTTGGAGAACGATCCAGCATCGCAAGTTCCTCTCTATGATCGATCAGGACGGAGCCTGATCGGTCTGGTCACGACCTGATCGGTCCGGTGATCGATCAGGAGGTCTGGACTGCGAAGCTCAGAAATTGCCCGATAAAGGGGTGGATCGGTCGGGTGATCAATCCACAACCTGGGATCGGTCTGGTGATCGATCCAGGAGAGTCCCAAAGAAATTGCGATTTCTAATTAAGCGTTGGGGACCGATCAGGACGGAGCCTGATCGGTCTGGACCCAACCTGATCGGTCTGGTGACCGATCAGGAGGCTCTCTGATCGGTCTGGTGACCGATCACTTTAATTCAAAATGCACTGTCAGACGCTCTGATCGCGTCTGAACGTATCCGATTCTCTGCGCTTAACTTCTGATTCTTGATTTAGTGAGTGATATGCTGTCTAATACTCTGATCAAGCTGCAGGTGACAGGGAAGGATTCAAACACTCAAGGAGAAGTCAATGGAGGCTTTCCTTGGAGCAGGTTTGTCCGTTTTCCATCTCAGGTTTCAACGGCTGGAGCTGCAGACTGGAGCTGCTGACTGGAGCTTGGCTGAGGGGAGCTCAGGAAGTCCAGGGAGGGTTCAGTGGTAGCTGGCGTTGGCAGGGAAGCAGCTGGAGGTTGCAGGAGATGCTGTCACCTGGTGCTGAGTGGAGAAACAAAAGGGCGGAAGAAGGTGTCACGCCCCGAGGGGCTGCCCGTCCGATACCGACCGGACTGCCACTCCCTCGACCGACGGACAATTCGGAAACCAAGCATCTATGACCACCTCAGTCGACTGTACCACAACCTATAGGGTTGGGACAAGGGTCTGAATAAAAAGAAACCGAAAACGTCGACGAAAGCTGCGTACCGGTACGACTTACGACAAAACACAAAGCACAAGGCCTCCATGGCTCACAAAAGTACAACTATACCATCGTATAAAAGGACATGACCAAACACGAATACAGCAGCGGAAAAGTAAAGTAAAAGAACAGAGAATGGGTACCAACAAGTACCACTACAAAGTAAAAGAAACATGCCGAAGTCATCTCGAAGAAATACGCGAACTGGCACAGGCTGCCGGGCATTCCAGACAATCATCCTGAAATAAAAACAGGGAGCTAACGGGGTGAGTCACAGAACTCAGTGGATATCTCATCAGATATACAAGATAGTCTAAGCTAGCAATAGTGTAACAAGCTATCGAAATAAACATAGGTACGAGCAGTGGTAAGCATAACTGGAATAGGAATAGAAATACCATACCAATCTAGATGAGTCGTCGAAACCAGACATAAGGGTCTCCTGTATGTGTATATCAATCAAATGCAACATCCAAGTATAACAAGCACGGCAAGTGCAAAAGATGCGTATGCACATGGTGCAATGACATGGTCACCTCTGTCGCCGGTCAGACATCGTCACCTATGTACGGGAGGAAGCTGAGCGGAGGCCACCCTCCGGCGTAGAGCTGTGACTGCCGTCCGTACTCTGACGTCGCTACTCCTGAGCAACCGAATAGGCGGTATGCTGTCGGCGTAACACCCCTACTCCATGACCTATCCTGGCGATATCGCTAATAGCCCCAGGCTGAAACCTATCCTGGCGATATCTCTATCAGCCCCAGGCCATCACCTATCCTAGCTATAGCACTATCAGCCCCAGGCCATCGCTGGAGGATATCACTATCTGAGTGTTAAACACCTACCCCATATATATAAATGGGGGAGAGATCCCTCTCTCTCAACTCCTGGTATATGGGCTACTCAAGGAGGGACCTCTGCCTGCTACCACGCTCCGATTCACTACCCATGAGTGCATGAGCGGAGCAGCACAGAGCACACTACCCATACCCCGTCAACCACTAACCCATGAGTGGCTGTATGGATAGGTCAGTATGACTGTTGACCTGACTCACCCATGAGGGGCCACTGATCGACAGTGATGCACAGTGCACGATGATGCATGACTCTGGTCAAACAGCATCCACTATCTAATCCACCTATATCAACATGATATGCAAGGATCATAAATAATGCACCATAGCCTAGATCGTAATGGTGTAGGTATCACATGCCAGGTATATCATAAACAGTATCATCAAAGGTAGAGCAGATATAAAATACTACATTACCCTACCGCTAAACATAACATATCAAGCATATCAACTATGACTAATCTAAAAGATAAGTCAGAGATACCCGCCTCGATATGTAGAAGACCGTGTGACGAGAACCGCCCGTCCAAAATAATAGTCGTGACGCGCACGCCAATTCCCTGCATCCAACACCAATAACAGATACAACTTAGCTAATTGTATAATTTACAAATCAGCTAAGCTACACACCACCAATATTTGTATCAACTCCTAAAATGGCTCAAGGCATGATCTCCTAACAGAGCAGAGCAGTTTCATCTACATGGACCAAATCATCTCACGGCACAAACAACACGAGCACAAAACATAAGGGTGGAAGCACAAATCCAACACCATATCAGAATTCCACAATCTGATCAGTACACTATTAACATTCCAAAATTCGAATCAACCACCAGAAAACATCCAGACAAAACCTATCATCTTCTACCGAGCTCACAGCAGCAAGAACACAACGAAACAGTGATCTAATTACTTCTTTAATCACACTGATACAGAACACAAACCACCGAAATCGTGCCATCCCATAGAAACCCAAGTTCACGATCGAACTAGAACAACGCAGATCAATCCAAATCCTGCGATCAAAACCTACAGTAGAAGCGGAACAAAACCTACAGGATCGCAACACCAAATGCTCACGGTATTAATCCAGATCAAGCACAGAGATTCGAAAACCCAAATTTCGGATCGAAACCAACCATCCACAGCAAAACAGAATACAATCTCGGTGGTGGAAAGGAGGATACAATCTACGCAAGAACAGAAACTTCACTTAGGAATTTGAATCCCAAATTCGAAATCAAGGTATGAATTACTATCAAACTCCTACTCCTCGGATCGGAACTAGCAGAAACCGACCCACACACCTCAATCAAAAGCAACGACACTGATTGAATCAATCTCATACCTCTTACCTTGATTGTGATCGGTGAAATCAATTGCTCATTTCCAGGTGTAGCTGAGATCCCCAAAACGAACCCTAGATCCAAAAGCCTCTTCTCCGCAACCCTCAAAGAATCCCTCCTTGTGATACCGGCGATGGCGAGATCTGCCAGAGATATGTGATCAGGCTCCTCCTAACGTCGTCGTCCACCCACTGTGGTCCGAGCCAGAGCCTCGCCGCCGCCGGTTGAAAGACCCGGAGGCGAAATCGTGAAGCCGAAACAGACGAAGAAGAAGGGGAAAAATGGAGACTCGGCTCGACTCCTCATCACTCGGCGACGATGGCTCGTACTCACGGTGGGGCATCGGGCGGAGGCTACGGGCGAATGAAGAGGAGGAGAAGAGATCGGCGCTTGGCTGCGATCCATGGCGCGCGAGGAAGAAGATGAATTGTTGCTTGGCGGCGCTAGGGCTCGCGAAGAAAGAAAGGAAAGGAAGTGGATTGGGGGCGACTGCGGGTCTGCGACAGGGGAGAAAAAGAATTTATATATACAAGGGAATCTTGCATTTTACCCCTCTCTTCGATCTTTCTCACGGACCCCTTCAAGTTTCAAAATCTTACATTTTAGTCCCTCAAAATTTTCTGTATTTTTACAGAAGGCTTCGTTGAAGCAGAGTTTTAGAGTTCGCGAACTGAGTTCTTGCTGCGCCTTTGTGTTCTCCACATCTTGCTTGCGTGTTCTGAAGTTCCATCATCTTGTGCAAGCAACTACAATCTATGAAGCAACCATTCATTACTTGAGCGCTTGAAGGAGGGAACAAGAAGCTCCGAGTCCAACAGCGAGAAGACACGAGGAGAGGGCTCTTGCGTGAGATCGTCGCTGGGTGGAGCTCTGAGGGAGTTTGCTGTGTTCTTGTCTTTGCTAAGTGCTAAGTAAGATCTTTCTTGTTGTTTCATTGTGCTTAAACATATATCTGTGATTGAAACGCTGTGGAGAGGTTTCTCCACCGAGAAGGAGGTTGCTTTCTATCCGGTGATAACCGGGGCTTGATCTGCCGACGATCAAGGGATCGCCCACCTTAAGGGCATGCCAAGGAGTAGGGGCAAGTTATCCCCGAACCTTGTAAACCCGGCCTCCTTGTTAGCGATCTTGCTAGTTGTGTTTGTTTGCCTTCGTTTTCTATTTCTATTTTCTGCACTGCTTTGTTTCCATTATTTAATCCGCTGTCCTACTGATAAGGTTGAGTGCAGAAATTTGATAAGTGCCAAAGGTCAAAGTGTTTGACTATATTCACCCCCCCTCTCTAGCCATCCGGGTTCCAACACTCTTTTTTATGTACATTGACCAAAGTTAAGATTAGGGTAAATAAACAAAAATTAAGATAATTAAAAAACCAATCAAGTAGAAGCAAGATTATGCATATAAACTCCCCCTAAATTTAACCCCTATAATTTTTAGAGTAATGAAGAAAAATTTGAAAAACTTTCTTGTGGTAGGTACATTATTGATAAAGAAATTCAAAATGTTATTGCCAATAAGATAATTTTTTTAAGACTTAAACCACATATTTATAAAAATAATTTGAAATTTATTTTTATTTTTTGAAAAATACCAAAAAGTTTTGTCAAGACTAATAATTATTATCCTGATTAAGATTAAAATTTCAATAAGAAAATTAATTTTCTTTGCATGATAAAAATTCTTTTCTTTATGGACACAGAAATTTTTAAAATTAAATCTTAAAAATAAACATTGACTCTAATTTTTATTTGTGAACCGTTAAAATATAATGGTCATTTCTTGGAATATTAGATTTTCCAAAATTAATCTCCAATAAATTTATTAATGTAAAATTTCATTTTTATTCAACAATTCATAAAAAAATTATATAATTGTAAAAGAAAACTCCTTTATTTTTTCTATCAGTAGATAACTCAATTTTTTATCACAAAAAAATATTAAGCATAAAAATCAAAGAAATAGGCTAAGAAAAAGTCACTTTGCAAATAATATTTATAAAAAAAATCTAGCAATATTTTCTAGCAGTATTTTCTAACAACAAAATCAAAAAAAATATAATAGGTCAAAATAGATTTTGGAATTCAATACAAATTTTTATCTACAGAATTTATCAAGTATTTTCATGAAATATCATATTTTAACACTTTTAGAATTTGACTCCTATAATTTCTAATATACCAATTAAGTCCTCCTGAATATTTAATATTTCTTTTTGAACATATAAATTTGGACATTTATGTTCTTTTCTAACATTTCTATTTTATCTTTTAATTTTATATTTTCAACTTTTATTTTATCATATACTTCTAGTGGGCATGTATAGGGTTTCTTTGATTTTATATATTTTGTCCTTGACAAAGTGTCTAGACAACATTTTAATACAATGAGATAATTGATCGGAGAGAAGGTTACTTACCTCACTTACCATGTCGGACTCATAAGTGTAGGATCATTGGAAACTAAGAGGAGGAGGGGGGGAGGCTCGATTATTCAAAAATCTTTCTTTTTTGTAGCGTAAAACAAAAACAAAGTAGAGTAAGCAGCAGAAATTAAATAACACTTTTTTTTTTACTTGGTTTGAAGCCTTCAGTGACTCCTACTCCAAGGCTCGTAGTCCTCGACCACTCTCGATGGCAATCACTATAATCTTTTTTTCGAAAACCTTTCGAAGAAAGCAATGACGTACAAAATGTAAGACAGTTAGTAACACCTACTAAATTCCTTTTAAGATACAAGTACAGTACGAACAAAAAGTAAATCTACCGACACTATAAGGTAGGCTTGAGCGTAGCATGTCAATGATCTTCCCGACGTCAGAGTAGTAGAATCTAAGGACTTGATTGACGCAGAGAATAAGTGTAGAGCAAGTGGAAGAGGTTATCTGAGCACTGGTCTCGAGCTCCTTATATAAGGCAAAACCTATCGGTCAATCGACAAAACCTATCGATCGACTCATATTTAGTAGATAGATCCCCGCGCCTTTCCTTATATTAGTTGCTCAGCTGTACTCGGTTGTCACTGTAATAATGTGATCCGTCGACCAATCCTCCTGATCAGTCGACGGATAAAGCTACCATCTGTGACCCCGCGCCATACCATATATGTATCCGTCGACATATCCCAATGATCCGTCGACCGATCCCTCTAAATATGCTGAATCTGGCGCAGTCTAGTTGATTCAGTCGACTGATACCTATGTTCAGTCAACCGATCTACATGAAAGTTAGCACAATAATATGTAAAGGAGTTGACCCTACAAAACAGAGTTAGCATAAGTATTTATGATGGTATGCATCAGTAATTGACAGTAGTAATTGTTCTAATCTTAACTTAAAAATCTTCGTAGATTTCTCTAATTGGATCAACGCCTAAGGTCGTCCCGTCGGGACACGACCTCACAGCACTCTCCTCCAGAAGCTTACCTCACTCACCTGCCAGACATTGGGTCTCCCAGACCTACCTGAACTTCACTGCTTGGCATCAGATCAACTCCCTAGGATTTCCACTTGCTCAATATCAGGTTCACCAGACCTACCGAGACTTCCTGTCAGATGTTAACCCATATGGGTTTCCTTCCTAGTTTCCATGATCTGCCAAGACTTCTGTCCAGCCTTAATCAGGACTTCATTGAGGTAATCTTGTTGCACACTAGATTAATCTATCAGATAACAACAAGACTCATCAAAACATAGGTTCAACTGTGGTGCATCTTGTACCAATAATCTGTTGGGGCAATCGACCCAAGTATGATCGGGAAGATCATGGTTTTGATGTGTGTGTCAATATGCTTAAGGTTAGGGTGTTGTGTTGTTATTTGATATGTGTGATTGAGTTTGCAGGATTTGGAGAGTCACACATGGAGGACACATCCGAGGGACGAGAGCCGAGGGAAGAGAACTCCAAGGGCAAGCAACCATGTGTTAGTTGGAGTAGTAGGAAGCAACCATGTGTTGCCTTATCAACAACGGAGGTCAAATATGTAGCAATGGGTGGTTGTGTGTCTCAACTACTTTGGATCATGCATACCTAAGAGGATTATGAGTTACATTACTCCAAGGCCAAGGTTTTGTGTGATAATGTAAGCACTATTAACTTGACTAAAAATCCGGTTCATCATTCTAGAACAAAACACATTGAAGTGAAGCATCACTTCATTAGGGATCATGTGGCAAGGGGTGACATAGAATTACATTATGTTGAGTCAAAGTCAAACCTTGCCGACATATTTACCAAGCTTCTTCCCGAAGCGGAGTTCACATCCTTAAGAAGGGGCCTTGGTATAAGTTTTGTAGAAGTATAGGATGGACCTTGGAGTAATACAATAGCAAGGTGATGCATGATTCATTAGAATGATACAAATGAATCACTTATGCTTATGACATATTGTTGGGTCATTAGATGTATCAAATTATTGAAAATATATCAACCATGGGGAAAGCAAATGTTTAATTAATGGACATCTTGCCCAAAGATCATGGTTGGACATTTTAAACAATTTGAAAACATTTCTGTGTTTTATTTGTAATGTCATAAGTTTGAAAAGTGAATGGTTTCAAATCTAAGTTGGAACTTTGATACAAAGTTACATGTTTTCAAGGAGTTTGAATTTTTATCAAAAAGTCAAACATGTTTGAATTTATCATGAAGTTATATTTTTCTCTGTTAGAGTATATCATATGAAACATGTTTGCAAATTTTCTGGAATTTTTGGGGAGTTTTTGAAATTCTGCCTAGAAGTTGAAAATTCTGACTGACAGAGTATCAGTCGACTGCCCTCTATCGCAGTCAACTGATACTCCTAATTTCAGAATTCTGGAAGTTTTTTAGAAATGAGTGGTTCTCTCATTTGATGTCATGGGTTAATAATGCTTCGGGCAATTGTTTTGATGGTATCAAAGGGGGAGAATTGGGAGGTTTAAGTTAGGTTTGTAACTTAAATTTTGGTTTAACTTTGGTTATGATGAAAATTGAAAATGGAAGAAGGCATAGATTAAGGGGGAGGTTACCTCTTTGTGTTTTTACTATATCTTGTATTTTCAATTGTTGTTATTTGTTGTGTTTTCTCCCTAACTTAAATATATTGTCACACATCAAAAAGGAGGAGATTCTTGGGGCAATCGACCCAAGTATGGTCGGGAAGATCATGATTTTGATGTGTGTGTCAATATGCTTAAGGTTAGAGTGTTGTGTTGTTATTTGATATGTGTGATTGAGTTTGCAGGACTTGGAGAGTCACACATGGAGAACACATCCGAGGGACGAGAGCCGAGGGAAGAGAACTCCAAAGGCAAGCCGGGAAGTGGACTTCAAAGGGTACACGTGAAGGGTGGCATGGAGGCAAGCCAAGGGCTTGCGTGCGCATCCGAGGGATGATAGCCAAAGGAAGAAGACTTCAAGGGGCAAGCCAAGGGAGTACACTTGAAGGCACACGTGAAAGAGGGTTGACGGAGTGAGGGGGAGTGCTTTTGTAAGCTGGGCAGTCGACTGGGAATGAACCAGTCGACTGCCAGCAAGAGACTCGAACTCACAGTAACATCAGTGGACTGCTCCAAGAGCAGTCCACTAGTAACCCCGAAAACTAGTCGTTCGGTTAGCCGTTAGGTTAGCCGTTGGCTAGCAATTAAGGTTTGATCAGTCGACTGCCCCTAGGGCAGTCGACTGGTATCGAGCTGGACAACTTTTGGAGTTGTCCTTTACCCTTTTAAAGGGTGACTTGTTGGTACGTCAAAGATACGGTTCTTGGGGGTACTTTTGTGCTGTTAGTGCTAAAATTCTCCAGCTCTTCCTCTCATTCTTAATTCCATCTTGTAAGAGGAAGAGGACAATCTTGTAAAAGTTTTCTCCACCTTGAAGGAGGCTTTTCATAGTGGAGATTGTGCGCGTTTGTGAATCCTTGGATTAGTCACCTCTCTGAGATAGATACTAAGTAAACGAAGGTTTTAGCATTGATCTTGTTGTTTTCATTGTTTTTCTTGTGCTTTGCTAATCTTTCTTGTAGAGAAAATCAAAAATTGTTATTCACTCCCCCCTCCCCCTCTAGCAAGACACCACGATCTAACATAATCTCCCCCTTTTTTATTTTGACAACTTGATTCACAATTATGTTAAAGCATATATATATATATATATATATATATATATATATATGCAGAAATGAATAGATCCCCCTTAAAATAAACCTCCTTTGCATGTGATATCTCTTCTCATTTGACTAACATCAAAATAAGGGATTACGAAATAAAGGGTTGCAAAAGGTTGTAAAATAAGTTTTAAATTTCAAAAAGGTGACTTAGTAATAGTCTTAAGGTTTAAGTTTTAATATTTAGGTTGTAGTTAATTTTTAGTAAATTAAGATTCATGTTCTAAATAAAACTTAGTTTAAGTTTTCTTGGTTTTGAGCTTAGACAAACATAAAAAAAAAATTAATTTTATGTCAATCCGATCTCGTTTAGTCATAATCAATTTCATCTAAAATTGACTTTAATACATAAATATATCGATTCAGCTAATTTTTATTATCAATTACTGATTTGTTTGAAATTGTGATATAAAAAATAAATGGATTCAACTAGTATTAAAAATTAGTCGACTGATTTTCAAATAGAGATCAATTCGACTAATTTTTTTTATCAATCAATTGATTTTTAAATGAGAGGTAAAATATAAAATAGATCTTTAGTCATTGATAAAAATCTTTATTCATTTATTAACTTACCTAGCGATTTGATAATTTCAAAAACATGTGTATGGTTTGATAAAAAGGTGAAAAAATAAAGGTGGCGCAGAAACGACGATGTTTCTTTGTTTCCAATTTATATTTTTAGGAGGCAAATAAAGCCAGCTCAGCCACGGGCACCACCAATGCCAGCCAGCTTCTCCTCTGTCCCGAGATTCTCTCTGTCCCGTGTCCCAACTCGCCGGCGATGGTCGGTGAGTCTTCCAATCGTCAATATATCGGACACCATCATTAGTCTCTGATCGTCGTCCCGAATCAAACGATATCCTGAGAGAACAGTAAATCGGTCGAGATCGTCGCAATTGCGATCTCGTCGGATTCGACGGTGAATCCGGCGAGATCGCAATTGCGATGATCCCCGACGGGTTCATTGTACCCCCTAGTGTATAGTTTTGTTCTGGGCGGCGGCCGGAGGCTGGTGGTGTCCGATCGACGATCGGAGGACTCACCGGCCATCACCGCCAAGTTGGGACACGGGGATAGAGAGAATTTTAGGACAGAGGATCTATTCTCCGATTGGGCGGGTCTCCGCCTGCCAAACCAGGTTAGAGTCATCTTTTATAAATCAAAACTCCTTGTTGTGGGTCCCGCCCGGAATGTACTTAGTCCAGTTAAACGACCGGTCGGATATTCGACGCCCGCAGGTCGTGCACGCACACGAGTTCACTTGGTTCAGTACAAATCCGAGCCCTGAATTTGCACACCCCCTGCGCACTGTCGCATGAGAGAGAGTCTCTCCCCTAGTATTTGTTCACAACTAACATACTTGTGAAACAATATAAACCAACCATTTAGCCTTAAAACTCTCAATGTGGGACTAAAGCCTCACTCATAAGGGAGTCTCTTTATTCTCCACCTCACTTTCTACCCACTAGAAAGTCTCAATATGGGACTAAAGTCCCATCACCTCCCTTTCCATTCACATGATATCTAACATCCTTTTTATTCATTTCTCTTTTCTTTTTAGTCTCTTTTTCTTTTTCACTTGAAACTATTCCATTTTACTATTTATCCAAAAAAAAAAATCTAAATCATTTTTTGGCTTTTTACTATAGTATGGATTTTCAAAAATCGATAACAAAATAGTGATTTCCAAAGTATTATTAATTTTCAAAAATAAAAATATAATGTTAATTTTTGAAAATCAGTAATACTTAGCAACACAGCGTTGCTATTTTTCATAAATCAACAACACCTAGTGTTGTGTTGCTAATTTTTGAAAATCAACCAATCAATTTTGCTTATTAAGAAACAAACAATAATGTTTTGCTAATTGAAATATTGAGAAATCATAACTTTTAATTTGGATTGAATCACGAGATACATAATAATCAAATTAAAAATCTCAAATATTCGATTTAATATATTGTGCGTCTCACGGTTCAATCACAGTCAAAAGTTATAATTTTTCAAAGTTAAGTCAGAATAACATTGTTACTGGTCTTTGCGTTAAAAAAAATTCTTCATACTTAAATTGAGTTGAAAAAAAAAATCGTTACTCTCAATATAGTATATTGTGATAGTGTTTGACGGCATAGGTGTAATAAGGAGACTGAATCGAGCACATAGACTTTATTTGAAGTGAATCAGACATCTCTAGGTCTATCAATCATTTTAGATTCGAAATCGGCTTATGGTTACTGGTTTGCATGTAGCGATCTCGGCCTCTATGGTCCCCGCAGGCAACCCTCTAGGCCCGAGACCCTACGGGTCTTCCCACCCCTGGCCAGTGGATTTTTGTCTTTCCCAGAATTCGAACTCTAGACCTCCAGGCCAAATACTAAAGTTCCTGAATCCTGGTACCAAGTGAAATAAATTGTCACGCCCCGAGGAGCTGCCCGTCCGATACCGACCGGACTGCCACTCCCTCGACCGACGGACAATTCAGAAACCTAACCTCTACGACCACCTCAGATGGTTGTACCACAGCCTATAGGGCTAGAACAACCGTCTGAAATCAACGAAAACGGAAAACGACGACAAAAACTGTGTACCGGTACGACTTACGACAAACATAAAGCACAAGGTCTCCATGGCTCACAAAAGTACAACTATACCGCTGTATAAAAAGACACGACCAGTCATGAATACAGCAGCGGAAAAGTAAAGTAACGGAAACAGAAAATAGGTACCAACATGTACCACTACAAAGTAAAAGAAACATCCTGGAGTCATCTCGAAGAAATACGCGAACTGGGACAGGCTGCCGGGCACACCAGACAATCATCCTGAAATAAAAACAGGGAGCTGACGGGGTGAGTAACAGTACTCAGCGAATATCTCATCAGATATACAGGATAGTCTAAGCTAGCAATAGAGTAACAGACAATCGAAATAACACAGGTACATGCAGTGGTAAGCATAACTAGAACAGGAATAAAGATACCATACCAATCTAGCTGAGTCGTCGAAACCAGACATAAGGGTCTCCTGTATGTGCATGTCAATCAAATGCAACATCCAAGTAATACAAGCATGGCAAGTTCACAAGATGCGTATGCACATGGTGCAATGACATGGTCACCTCTGTCGCCGGTCAGACATCGTCACCTATGTACGGGAGGAAGCTGAGCGGAGGCCACCCTCCGGCGTAGAGCTGTGACTGCCGTCCGTACTCTGCCGTTGCTACTCCTGAGCAACCGAGTAGACGGTATGCTGCCGGCGTAACACCCCTACTCCATGACCTATCCTGGCGATATCACTAATAGCCCCAGGCCAAGACCTATCCTGGCGATATCTCTATCAGCCCCAGGCCATCACCTATCCTGGCTATATCACTAATAGCCCTAGGCCAAAACCTATTCTGGCGATATCTCTATCAGCCCCAGGCCATCACCTATCCTAGCTATATCACTATCAGTCCCAGGCCATCTCTGGAGGATATCTCTATCTGAGTGTTAACACCTACCCCATGTGTATAAATGGGGGAGAGACCTCTCTCTCTCTCTACTCCTGGTATATGGACTACTCCAGGAGGGACCTCTGTCTGCTACCACGCTCCGATTCACTAACCCATGAGTGCATAAGCGGAGCAGCACAGAGCACACTACCCATACTCCGTCAACCACTAACCCATGAGTGGCCGTATGGATAGGTCAGTATGACTGTTGACCTGACTCACCCAAAGGGGGCCCCTGATCGACAGTGATGCACAGTGCACGATGATGCATGACTCTGGTCAAACAACATCCACTATCTAGTCCACCTATATCTACATGATATGCAAGGATCATAGATAATGCACCATAGCCTAGGTCCTAAAGGTATAGGTATCACATGTCAGGTACATCATAAACAGTATCAGCCAAGGTAGAGCAGGTATAAAATACTACATTACCCTACCGCTAAACATAGCATATCAAGCATATCAACTATGACTAATCTAAAAGATAAGTCAGAGGTACCCGCCTCGATATGAAGAAGTCCGTGCATGTAGGAACCCCCCCCCCCCCCCCCCCCGTCCAAAAATAATATCCGCAACGAGGTATCCAAGCCAATCAACATCCTGTATCATAGACATACGTTTAGCTACACACAATATTTAGCTAAACAAATTATTAAGCCGCATCAAGATAACACCCAAATTACCCCGAACCCTCAAGATATAGCTCAAGTTTTAAGGTATAAACTCACAAATGGGCTTATCTAGATACACTCTAAAAATTCAAAGAGGCAGCTAAACCCCTACCAATATTAGGATCAAATCCAGATCTAAACTAGGGTTAGACTACACCTTTCAAACCACATGGGGTCAATTCTATCCAGAACCTACCAAGGTGACACAACAATCACCTAGAGCTACACCACTCAGAGCATCCATTCCCCCCTGTGAGCTCACGACAACACAAGTCAACACCAGATCAAAGATGACCTCTAAGCATGATCTCGTGACCACAGATCAACCAAACTGTATCTGAATCCCATTACCAAAGCAAAACATCAACCCATGACAGATCAACAACACCAAAACCTAAACCGTGAATACATCTCAATCCCAAATGATAAAGCTAACAAGTTCCTAATCCAAGAATTTCTGATCTAACACTAAATCAACAATATGGCCACGAAAATCCTAATGCATTCAAAACACAAGAAATTAAAGAGCAAAACCAAACAGGACTCTACCAATCCGACCAAGAACCTAAAGCAGAAACCACAACACCAAGTTTATCTCCAATTGAAACTCACGACCAGAGCTCAAAACAGAGAATCAGAACTTGAAATTAAAGCCTCCATGACCGAGCAGAATGATAGGAGAAGATCCAAGAGAAACATCAAAACTCTAGATCACACATAGAACGAAAACCAAATAGAAAGTACTCTACAACATCCAAGGCACACGTATGGTCAAAGAACTACCAATTCAAACACAATACTCACATCCAAGAGCATCATTATCAAGTTCATACTCAGATCCTATGCTGATAGAAGAGTTCTGCTCACAACTAGCACGATCGGCCTCAGCAAGGAACTCCACCACGATCGGACCCAAACTCTAAGCTGAACGCCTCTCCCAAACCCTAAATCATCCATGGCGCGTCCAAGAACACTCGGAATCAGGGAATCAAATCCACAACAATCGCCAATACCTTGGCATGAATGGAAAGAAAAGAGAAGGTATGCAACATACAGTACACCCACCTTCCACCTGCCTGGATTGGAGATCGATCCGAGCTCCGGAAGAAAACGACGACCACCGATGATTACGCGATCTGCAGAATCTCCACTCGGCGAAGATCCCAACCACAAATGAGGGAAACAAGGATGCACATCGTTGATCGGAGAGAGGCAAACCCAAGCTTTTCCGTTGGCTTCGATCGCATGGAATAGGAGGAGAAACAGATCGAGAGAGAGTGAAAGGAGAAGTTCCGGCGAGGCGATTTGCTGCGCTAGGGCTCGCGAAGGAGAAAGGGTCGGCTTGGTTTTGGCTTGGGCTGCAGCAATATGGGTTTAGATTTTTATTAGTGGGTGGCTTGTTACAGAAAAGCCCTAAATTTCCCAGAATTTCAATCCCTACCCTTAGGGTAAGGGTTTTTAACATTTAAGCCCTCCAAGTTTCTGTATTTTAACATTGTAGAAGACTGTATTGCTGGTCTTTAAAAAATCAATAGCATAGTGGCTATGATTTCGTAGTTGCTACAACTATATGTTATAATTTTAAGATATCATAACTTTTGATTTGAGTTGAACTATAGAACACATAATACATTAAATCAAAGCTCATTCATAAATCTTTGATTTGATATATTTTGTGTCTCATAGTTTAATCAAAATCAAAGTCATCACTTCTTCAAGTTGAACTTATAGTTGTAGCAGTTACGGCTTCATAGCTGCTACAAATGTGTATGCTAAGTAAACTTTGAGATGTCATAACTTTTGACTTAGATTAAACTACGAGACACATAATATATCAAATTGAAGATCTTTGGACAAGTTTCGATTTGATTTGTTGTGCATTCTATGATTCAATTCCAGACAAAAGTTATAGTGAAAATATCCCATATTAGTTTTGATGTGTCAACCGAGTTAAGTCTTGTGTTGATTTGATACTTCGTGTCAAAGTGTGCAGGAAATTAGGAATACAACAAGTTGGGTGGAGGACACAGCAAGCGAGAAGTATAGCATGAGAAGGGAGTCGACAAGTTCGGTGCATCCGAGGGACGAGTAGCTGTGGAAGAGTACACCAATGAAGTGAGAAGGGTGTGTGTGGCACATCCGATGGACAATAAGCCGGGGAGGAAACATGCTCACGGATAAGATCGGGGTTTGGGTGAGCTTAACTCCAGATGACTGGAATATCACCCAAGCGACCAGAATGAATGGTCAACTTCTGAGTTGACCATTTCAGATACCTGGATCAAATCTAGGCGATCGATTTTAGGCGCCTAAATTCCAAGTGCCTGGATTTTCTAGGTGCCTAGATCCAATCCAGCTGCCTCAGAAAGGGTTGCCACATCAGATAGTCGTTGTCAATCACATAGTCCACGTCAGCAAACTCCAGGCATCCAGATTGCTTCCAAGCACCCAGACCGTCTGAAGTCATCTGGACCCGTTGGATGACCATTGCCATGTGGATCAGCCTTAAACCAATCCAGGTGCTTGGACCATTCTAGGCACCCTGAATACTCCACGTCAGCAAATGACTAATTATTAGAAGACTATAAATAGAGCCCCTTAAGCTTTGAATTAGGATGACACACTCTGTATTTTATTCCTACATCTTGTACGTTCTATGCTTGTTCTCAATTTGTGTAAGTGGTTACTCCACCATCGATGTTTTACTCGAAGGAGTTTTAGTGATGTTTTTATATAGTTCTTGGATTAGCAACTATCCAGTTGCAAACCAAGTAATCGTCAGTCTCTTACTTTAGTTTTATGAATTTTATTAATTAATGTGTGTATCCTTTCTAAGTTAGATGTAAAAGATTTGATATTTAAAATTATAGGCTATTCACCCCCCTAGCCGATCCAACACAATCTTACAATTGGTATCAAAACCCAACCGCTTCAAAAGGACTAACTACATACTAAAGCAATAAATGGATGGCCAAATCTAGCATCTACCCACCAAAGTTTGAGGGGAGTTAGTGCTTTGGAAGCGAAAATGGAGCTATACTTTACAATCAACATTGGCATTCTTCTTACAAACAAATATGGTTTTGTAGCACCCAAAGATTAACACAGAAAAAAAAGGAAGAACATTTCTAGAGCAAAAAGGAGCAAACTGACTTTATGGCCAACGATAAAATACAATTTCATCTGCTAAGTATATTACCGCCCCAAGAAGTCAACATGATTTACTAAAAAATTCTGGAGGAAGTTCCTGGAGCTTCATGAAGGAACATCGAAAGCCAAGATAGCAAAATGGGACATCCTCCGAATCAGCTAATGAACCTCTACATGGAAAAAGGAGAAACAGTGACTCAACTACATGCAAAGATTAAGGAGCTAATTACCGGACTAACCAACCTTGAAGAAATGGTAACTAATCGGGACTCAATCAAATACGCTCTGAATTCTATTCCAAGAACTCAAGAGTGGGCCTCAATTGTGGACTTGTATTACGTTTCGAAAGATCTTGAGGTAAGTAGTTTAGAAGAGTTATTTTCTACTTTCAAATTACACGAGTTTAGATACGTTGACTTAAAAAAGAAAAGGAGCTAAATAAGAACCTAGAGCTAAAAGCCCAGAAAGAAGAGGATGAAAAAGCTTACATGGTCAGAAAATTTTTGAAGTTTTCTAAATCTAATAACATTCACAAGGGACAGGCAACAAAGCTACTTCGAAGTAAAAGAAAAAGAAGGTCCTTTAACTACCAAAAATAAGGGTATATTAAGGACAATTGACCTAAATTGAAAAGAAAGGAAAAAGAAAAAGTTAAAGGATCAAGACGGTTCAAGCAAAAGAACCTCAAAGCAACATGGAACGAGTCATCATCAGAAGAGCCTGAGCTTGAGAAGTACGTTGAACTAGCACTAATGGCGAGTCACCAAGAAAAAGATGACGAAGCCACTTCAAGAGAAAGCACCGATGAAGGGGGAGCATCTACCTAATATTGGTGCAGGATGCACCATAATTGAACTTGTATTTTGATATTGATAAAGGTTTACAGTTAAGTTTTGGTGTTATCTGATGGATTGATCTAGTATGCAGCAAGATTATCTCAGTGAAGTCCTAGTTGAGGCTAGGCAGAAGTCTTAATAGATTAAGGAAACCAGGAAGGAAGTCCAGATGGGTTGACATCTGACAAGAAGTCTCGGTAGGTCTGGAGGACTCGATACCGAGCAGGTGGAAGTCCCGGCGGACCAATCCGATGCCAAGCAGTGAAGTCCAAGTAGGTCTGGGAGACCCGATGTCTACCAGCTGAGTGAAGTAAGCTTCTAGAGAAGAGTATTATGAGGTCATCTCCTGACAGGACAGCCTTAGGCGCTCATCCAACTAGAGAAATCTATGAAGGTTTTTAAGTTGAGATCAGGACAATTACTACTTGTTAGTGTTAACCCTGGAGCCAATTATGAGATTATTGTTTAGGGAACATTTTGTCTTATATTCTTTTTAATAAATGCAAAGTTTGATTATTATATTTATTTCCTGATTATGCCCAGTGAATAGTACAATAATGTCCTAAGGTAGTAGGTTATGATCTACATTATATTAATTACTTGAATTAATAGTGAGATGATGTAGAGAATACTACTCTTAACTATTTATAGTCAAATATTAATATTCAAGGATAACATAATGCTTTGAGACTAGCATGTAGATTAATTGATGACTTGTTCTCACAAGTCATGAATATGAGATATCAAGTTGACACATGGTATACATTAGAGAATGTGTATTGAATTGATCCGCTATAAGAAAGTTTTATGGATTATTATATGAGTGTCATAAACTTTCTCATGTGGCTATTAGTATGAATAGTCCTTAGATCTGAAGTCACTATAGTTTCCTATATAAGAGTTGTGTACTTTGGTATCGTCAAACATCACCCGTAACAAGGTAGACTATAAAGGCGATCACTGAGTATGCAACAAATTATGCAGAGGGATGTGAGTGATATAGATAGGATCTATCCCTCCCATATGACGAGAGTGATATATGTGGGCTCCTTGATCGAGTAAGACTACTAAATGCATGACCATGCTCAAATAAGTCAATATAAGATATTAAGCTCATTTGCTTGAGTGAGTCTACTGAGGCATCAAGAAATACAAAAGATTGATTAGAGAATGACACAGCCTATGCCTTATTGATCAATCTAGATATCGAGGAGAGAAGGACAAAGTCATATATTATAATAGTCACAAAAGGTTATGTCGGATCTAAGCATTCTCATTACTTGGATAACAATGATGCATTATTAGAGTCGTTCATTGTTTATATATCTAAAGTGGTTTAGATACATTGTAAATGTTATGAGAACCTATTAGGTCACACACAAAGGATACGATATCTCGAAGATAAATTGAATTTAGTTCGACAAATTATGATTTGAAATTGAATTAATTAAGTTAGACTCAAATGAATCCAATTGAATTGAGGGATTGAGTCTAATATGAGTTAGACTCATTTAGATTAGATTCAACCACTTGAGAATGAAATAATATTCATTAAAAGGTTAATGAATATTATTATTATAGAAAGATCAAGAATTATTCTCTTCATTGGATGAAGAGAAGATGAAAAAATCAAAATGAATATCATAATGTTTTGGTGTTCATTGAGTTATTGACATTCATACTAGGTAAGCTCAAGGGATAAAAACCCTTAGTATTCATTGGATGAATATAAAAAGGGTCTCTTGTCATTTTGAAAAAAAAACTAGTGTTCATTGTTCTTCTTCCTCCTTCCTCCATCTCTTGGCCGAAACTCTCTTGGTGGGTTTTGTTGGAACTTGGATGGCTAGAGAGGGGGGTGAATATAGCCAGACACTTCAGTTTTAGCACTTATCGAAATTTCTGCGACTCAAAGGTTTAGTAGCACAGCGGAAGCAATAAAACAGAGTATGTAGTAAACTAAACCCTAAGTTAATCACAAGAACAAGAACGCTAACAAGAGGATTTACAAGGTTCGGGGATAACTTGCCCCTACTCCTTGGCGTGCCCGTAAGGTGGGTGATCCCTTGATCGTCGGCAGATCAAGCCCCGGAAAATCCGGATAATAAGCAACCTCCTTCTCGGTGGAGTAACCTCTCCACAGCGTTTCAACAAGGATAAAGTGTTAAGCACAATGAAACAAAAGAAGGATCTTACAGAGCACTTAGGATAGCAAGAACTCAGACAAACTTCTCTCGAGCTCCACTCAGTGCAGATCTCACGCAAGAATCTCCTTCTTCGTGTCTTCTCGTTGATGGACTCACCAACCTTTCTGATTCTTCTTCCCAATGCTCAAGTAACAGATGGTTGCTTCAAAGATCGCAGTTGCTTGCTCAAGATGATGGAACAACAGATCGCACAAGCAAAGTGTGGAGAACTGATCACGCGTATGCAGTATAGCTGTTGGAGTAAGAGTTGTGGAGACTTGTTTGCCACCAAGCCTTTAAGTCTCCTCTGCTGATCTCAGGTTAAGCCATCTCACTGCAGCCTCCAGCTGCTCACCTGCCAATGCTAGCTACCACTGAGCTCTCTCTGGAATCCCTGAGCTTCCCTCAGCCATGCTCCAGTCAGCAGCTCAAGCCGTTGCAACCTGAGATGGCAAATGGACAAACTTGCTCCAAGGAAAGCCTTCCATTGACTCTCCTTGAGTGTTTGAATCCATCCCTGTCACCTGCACACTTAATCAGAGCATTAGCACAGCATATCAAGTATCAGAGATCAAGCGCAGAGAATCAAATGTGTTCAGACGCTATTAGAGCGTCTGACAGTGTATTTTGAATTAAAGTGATCGGTCACCGGACCGATCAGGACTATCCCAGACCGATCAGGCTCCAACCTGATCGGTCCCCAGTGAGAAACTTGGGATCGCAAGCTCGTATGATCAGTCACCCTGACCGGTCACCAGATCGGTCACCAAACCGATCCGAAAATCAGCTTGCCACAATCCCGCTCGGAATCCACTGGCTGATCGGTCACCAGACCGATCAGGCTGATCCCAGACCGATCAGGCTCCATCCTGATCAGTCAGGGTGAGAAACCTCGCGACAGTTGATCGTTCAGATTGATCGGTCACGGTTTCTCCCTGATCGGTCACCAAACTGATCAGGAGCCGATCAGTAGGTTTGCCAAAGTTTCTGGAAGCTCCCTGATTGGTCACCAGACCGATCAGACATCGCTGGATCGGTCACCAGACCGATCCAAGAGGGAACTTCGTGCCAACTTCCCTGATCGGTCACCAGACCGATCCAGGCAAGGCCAAACCCACTCTAAGTCAAGAGAACCAGCCTCCGGCCCATCTCCGACTCGTGCTTGATCCCTCGGACCAAGACTCCATGCCCAGCTTCACTAACTGGGACTTTAACCTAGCCCTCCAAGCTAGGACCTGGCCCTCCAAGCTGGGATTTCATCAACCTAGCCCTCCAAGCTAGGACCTGGCCCTCCAAGCCAGGATTTCATCAACCTAGCCCTCCAAGCTAGGACCTGACCCTCCAAGCTGGGATTTCACATTTCACCTAACCCTCCAAGTTGGGACTTTTCACCTAACCCTCCAAGTTAGGACTTTTCACCTAGCCCTCCAAGCTAGGACTTTTCACCCAACCCTCCAAGAACCTAGTCCCACTAGGTATGCCTAGTCCACGACCAGGACTTAATCATAATCATTATCATCAACCTAAACTAAAATCGGTGTCAACACCAAAACAACAATTAGGGTCAGACTGCATCAACAGGTTTTTGGTGTTTTGTAAACCATCCCAAGTTGCTAGCACAACTAAGGTGGTTCTTCTCCGAGCGTAGATCGTGTTCATGTGGATACTACTAGAGGCACGGACACTTGAACATGTAAGAGATTCGACGAACCGAGGATGAGCGGGACAAGCGAAGGACACACACCAAAGGTCTTAGTTAGATAGATAAAATTTCGTACGAGTTTTTCTTTTGCATGGTTCACTCAAAGAGATCTCAAATTTTCGCTGTGTTTTGAGTGTTTTTGCTTAGAGATCCCTACACTACTATCATTTACTCATGCATACTTTCATATATACTTGTGCTAACTTTGATTTGCAGGGTCAACTCCTTTACATGTTATCGGTCTGTTAACTTTCATGTAGATCGATCGACTGAACATAAGTATCGGTCAACTGAACCAACCAGACTGCACCAGATTCAGTATATTTAGAGGGATCAGTCGACAGATCATGGGGATCGGTCAATAGATACATATATGGTATGGCACAAGGTCACAGATGGTAGCTTTATCCATCGATTGATCTTGTACCAAAAGATTTCATCTAAACCAAAACTAGAAAATTGGCAGTGTACCTTGACTACTTCCCATAATAGTGTTGATGTAGTCTGACATTATTGTTGTTTTGATGTTGACGCCGATTTAAGTTCGGTTGAGTGAGAATTGAGATCAGATAGTTAAGTTCGGATTAAGTGTACTGGTCAGAGAGGGCTCGGTGGCTCGTTCTCTGGACCGGGATGAGTCGGAGAGGGCTCGGTAGCTTGTTCTCCGAACTCTGGTCAAAGAGGGCTCGGTAGTTCGTTCTCTGGACCGAGATGAGTCAAAGAGACTCAGTAGCTCGTTCTCCGAACTCTGGTCAAAGAGGGCTCGGTAGCTCATTCTCTGGACCGAGATGAGTCGGAGAGAGCTCGGTAGCTCATTCTCCGGACTCTGGTCAGAGAGGACTCGGTAGCTCGTTCTCTGGATCGAGATGAGTCGGAGAGGGCTCGGTAGCTCGTTCTCCAGACTCTGGTCAAAAAAGGCTCGGTAGATCGTTCTCTGGACCCTAGTCAGAGAGGGCTCGGTAGCTCATTCTCTGGACCGGGATGAGTCGGAGAGAGCTCGGTAGCTCATTCTCCGGACTTTGGTCAGAGAGGGCTCAGTAGCTCATTCTCTGGACCGAGATGAGTCGGAGAGGGCTCGGTAGCTCATTCTCCGGACTTTGGTCACAGAGGGCTCAGTAGCTCGTTCTCTGGACCGAGATGAGTCGGAGAGGGCTCGGTAGCTCGTTCTCTGGACCGAGATGGGTCGGAGAGGGCTCGGTAGCTCATTCTCCGGACTCTGGTCAAAGAGGGCTCGGTAGCTCGTTTTCTGGACCGGGATAAGTCGGAGAGGGCTCGGTAGCTCATTTTCCAGACCAAACTGAGTCAGAGAGGGCTGTTCGCTGGACTCAGGGTCTAACTTGAGTTAGTCATGGTCAGAATTGGCCATGAATTAATCAAATGATCAGAGCAAAGTTGGCTGGATCAGTTTGAAATCCGATCAGGGAGTTGGCACAAACTCTCTTGATAGTAGATCGGTCATAAGACCGATCTAGGATGTCTGATCGGTCTGTTGACCGATCCAGAAAGCTTCTGAGGAAACAGAAGGTTTTTTGAACGGTCTGGTGACCAATAAGAAAACATTCTGTGTGGTCACAAAAAGATTGTGATCGATCAATGGATCGATCACACGAATCTCTGATCGGTCAGTGCGACCGATCAGAACAGACCTGGACCGCCTGATCGGTCAGACACTTGCCTAATCGGTCACCTTGACCGATCAGGTACTTCCCTGATCGGTCACCTTGATCGATCAAGTGCTTTGACTGAAATTCCAGTGAATTTAGGGATCGGTCTGGTGATCGATCCCCTGGTCTCTGATCAGTCAGTGAGACCGATCAGAACATCACTGGACCAATCAGGATAGAGTCTGATGGGTCAGGAGGTTGTCTGATCGGTCAAGGTGACCGATCAACACCTTTGAATATTAATTCAAATTGTTGTCAGCGCAGTTCTGATTTCTGATTTCTGATTTGCTTCGCTAATGAATATGTAAGTATGCATACAACACAGAGCTTTGAAATTTAAATGAAGGAGCAAGAAGAAGGGTCAAGGGTGACTTTCTATGGTGCTATTTTGTTTGATACACACTTGTAGGTTTCAACAGCACCAGACCTGAAGCGGCACCAGACCTGAAGCTTCAGCTGAAGAGGATGACTTCAGTATGCTGAGAGCTCAGAAGGGGTCAGTGGGTGACGACGCCTGTAGGTGTGCAGAAGAAAGGCTTAAGAAGAAGAAGTAGGCGAAGCAGAGAGGTAAAACGGAGAACAGTGATTAGAAAATCTGCGAAGGGTTTTGCTGTTGAGTAAGTGCGCGGCGGAAATAGAGGGGGGGTGAATGTCGCAAATCGTTCGGATTAAAAAAAGAGTAAGTGCGCGGCGGAAATAGAGACAAAGCAACACAACGCTAACAAGGTCGTTTTACTTGGTTCGGAGCCTGGGTCGACTCCTACTCCAAGGCCCACGGTCGTTGACCGTTTACTTTGAGCAATTCTATAATGCGTAGAATGAATACAGAAGAGAAATACAGTTTGCAATAAGAAAGATTACACTTCTGTATTTACCAACTCCCGGGGTAGGCTCAAGTTTCGGTGCAGCGGGAGGTCGACGGCGCTTCGGACTTGAGTCGGGAAGTTCCTGGAGCAGAGCGCGGTCGTCGGAGCGTTTGGATGCGTTGAATGAAAGCTGTAGAGCGTGGAAGCGTCGCAGTAATTGATGCTCTGAAGAAGGAGGTCGAGGGCCCTTTATATAGGGCCTGGGGGCGCCCTGGTCGACGGGGGCGCCCCCCCCCCCCACGTGGCGCTTGATCCCCAAAAGGCGCGGTCAAGGGTTTATCCCTAAGAACTCGGGATAACCCTTTGACGGGGGCGCCCTGGACGCTGGGGGCGCCCTGGTTGACTCGGCCAGCTCTTATCCACAGCGCTGAGGTCTCCTCGGCAAGTCTGGCTGGGGGCGCCCGGGACAGCGGGGGCGCCCTGGGCATGTAGCGCAGATGCGGCAGAGTTGGTTTGCAATGGGGGCGCCCGGGACAGCGGGGGCGCCCTGGGTATGTACTGTCGAAGTCCTTGTCTTGTTGTGTTTTGTGTTCACCATGGGGGCGCCCGGGACACTCCGGGCGCCCTGGTCAGCTGTTGCCTCACTCCTTTGAGGCACTCTGAGCTGCAGACACTCGTTCCTTCGGTCCTGCATCCAGGGTTAGTCCAAAACACAATAAAACAAAATAATAGGTTATACAGCCTCAGCTGTCTTGGTTTTGACTTTGGTCTCCAAAATGGAGCCCTAAGTCGAACCGACGCCTAATGTTCCCTCGAAGGGGAACACGTCCTCACCTACTCCTCTCGGGAGAGTTTACCTGGTGCCAACCGGCTCCTCCAGTTGGACTTTTGCCCGGCAGTCCTTCGCCAGGTCTTGAGTTTCGCCCAGCAGCCCTTCGCCAGGACTTGGTTTTTGCCCAGCAGCCCTTCGCCAGGTCTTGAGTTTCGCCCAGCAGCCCTTCGCCAGGACTTGGTTTTTGCCCAGCAGCCCTTCGCCAGGACTTGGTTTCCTGACAGCCCTTCGTCAGGTGCCTAGCAGCCCTTCGCTAGGACTTGTTTTCCTGGCAGCCCTTCGTCAGGTGCCTAGCAGCCCTTCGCTAGGACTTGTTTTCCTGACAACCCTTCGTCAGGTGCCTAGCAGCCCTTCGCTAGGACTTGGTTTCCTGCACACTCAAGCAGCATTGTTAGATACCAAACAACCCTTAACTTTGAATCCTTTGTCAATATCAAAACAAGGTTCGATCTGGTGCTTCCTGCACCAACAAAAATGACTTCGACATTAAATCCGAAAACACCCACAAGACCCCAAGGTATCTCGAGAACCTGGCTCTGATACCAAATAAATTGTCACGCCCCGAGGAGTCGCCCGTCCGCTACGGACCGGGCTGCCACTCCCTCAGCCCGGTGGACAATTCAAAAACCTAACCTCTACAATAACTTCAGCCGCTTGTACCGTAGCCTGTAGGGCTGGAACAAACGTCTGCATACAAGGGAAACAAAAACAACGTCAAAAGCTGCGTACCGATACGACTTACAACAAAGCATAATGCACAAGAGGCAACCACGGCTCACAAAAATACAACTAACCGCAGTATAGAATGACAAAACCCAACACAAATACAACAGCGGAAATGTAAAGTATAAAAGTATAGAAAATGGTACCAACATGTACCACCAACAAAATAGAAGAAAATCCCTAAATCGTCTCGATGAATATGCGAACTGGGACAGGCTGCCGGGCACTCCAGTTGATCATCCTGAAATAAAAACAAGGAGCTAACGGGGTGAGTCATAGAACTCAGCGGCTATCTCATCATATATGCAGGATAGTCTAAGCTAGCAACAGTGTAACAGACTATCGAAATAACACGTGTATAGACAGTGGTAAGTACAACTGAAAGAGGAAATAGGAAATACCATACCAATGTAGCAGAGTCGCCAAAACCATACACAAGGTCTCCTGTAAGTGCATGTCAATCATATGCAGCATCCAAGTAGAGTAAGCACAAGTAAGTGCAAAATATACGTAAACACAAGCTGCAATGACATAGTCACCCCTGCCGTTGGTCAGACATCGTCACCTATGTATGGGAGGAAGCTGAGCGGAGGTCACCCTCCGACGTAGGGCTGTGACGATCGTCCTGTTAGTAGGAGCCCTAGAGCCAATTATGTGATGATTGACTAGGGGCATTTTGTATCATATTCTATTATTAATAAAGGCATGTTTGGTTATTATACTTACTTTGTATTCTGTGCCGAATGACTAAGTATAATAATGTCCTTGTGTAGTAGGTTCTTATCTATATTATATCGATTGGTTGAATCGATAGTGAGATAATATAGAGAACACTACACTAAATTATTCCTAGTCAAGCATCAATTATTCAGGGACAATATTGATGCATGGAGACTAGCATGTAGGTCAACTGATGACTTGAGCTCACAAGTAATGGATATGTGATATCAAGTTGACACATGAGTATACATTGAAGAATGTGTACTGAATGACCCGCCATGAGAAAGTTTCATAGATTGTCATATGAGTGTCATAGACTTTCTCATGTGACTATTGGTATGAATAGTCCTTAGACCTGAAGTCACTACGGTTCCCTACATAAGGAGTTATGTACTTTGGTATCGTCAAACGTCACCCGTAACAGGGTGGACTATAAAGGCGATCACTGGGTATGTAATGAATTATGCGGAGGGATGTGAGTGATGTAGATGGGATCTATCCCTCCCATATGACGGGAGTGATATTTGTGGGCCCCTTGATCGAGTAGGACTACTGAAACGCATGGCCATGCTCAAATAAGTCAATATGAGATATTGAGCTCATTTGTTTGAGTGAGTCTACTTGGGGATCAAGAAATACAAGATTGACTGAGGATGACACGGTCTATGCCTCATTGGTCAATCTAGATATCAAGGATATAAGGACAAGGTCATACACTATCATAGTCACAGAGGTTTAGTCGGATCTCGACTTTTCTTGTTACTTGGGTAGCAATGATGCATTGCTAGATGCCGCTCATTGCTTATGTGTCTAAAGTGTTTAGGCGCATTGCCAACGTCACAAGAACCTATTGGGTCACACACAAAGAACACAATACTTCGGGAAAGTTGATCGGCAGATCTGAGCCCGAGTTGGGAACTCGGGAGATCTGAGCCCGAGTTGGGAACTCAGAAGACCTGAGCCCGAGTTGGGAACACGGGAGGTCAGTTCGGAGGACTCGAGTTGGGAACTCGAGAGAGACCGAGTCGGAGCTCGGCGGATCGAGTCGGAGCTCGGCGGATCGAGTCGGAGCTCGGCAGAACGAGTCAGAGCTCGGCAGACCGAGTCGGAGCTCGGCAGACCGGGTCGGCACTCGGCAGACCGGGTCGGAGCTCGGCAGACTGGGTCGGGAGCTCGCCACTCGGGAGACTTGGTCGGGAGACCGAGTCGGAAGCCCGAGAGCCCGGTCGGAGTTGCATGAAGAAAAGAGAAAAGTCTCTCTTCATTGGCTGAAAATATTCTTTTCTTGCATGAGAAATGATAAAGAGCCACATAAAAAGATGTGCTCTTTATTGGGAAGCCAAAGAGACACAAACCTCTTCATATTCATGGGATGATTATAAAAGAGGGGCTTGTGACTTTGGATGAGGTCTTCTTCTTGTCTTAGCTTTTCCCCTTCCCTTCCTCTCTTCTTCCTCTCCTCTACTCTTGGTCGAAACCTTACTGTAAGGTTCTTGGTGTTTTCAAGCTACCTCAAGTTGCTAGCACAACTAAGGTAGTTCTCCCGAAGTTGAGAGATTATGTCCGTGTGGATACGAATAGAGGCACGGACGTTTGAACGTGCAAGAGATCCGGCGCATCTTGGACGAGCGGGATAACCGAAGGGCACGCTTCAAAGGTATATCTTCTTTAGAAGTAGATGTAGATCAACTTTGTACGAGTTTTTCTTTCGCATGGATCGCTCGTGGGTTCTTGTTTCTGCTACGTTTTTATTGTTTTGTGCCGGGAGAACCCAACACGTCCATACTCTGCCATCACTACTCCTGAACGATCGAGTAGACGGAATACTGCCGGTGTAACACCCCTACTCCATGCCCTATCCGGGGGGCATCTCTGTCTACCCCAGGCCATCTCTGGAGGATATCTCTGTCTGAGTGTTACCCCTACCCCATGTATATAAATGGGGAAGAGACCTCTCCCTCTCATCTCCTGGTATATGGACTACTCAAACCTCTGCCTGCTACCACGCTCCGATTCACTAACCCATGAGTGCATGAGCAGAGCAGCACAGAGCACACTACCCAATACTCCATCAACCATTAACCCATGAGTGGTCGTATGGGTAAGTCAATATGACTGTCGACCTGACTCACCCACAAAGGGGGCCCCTAATCGACAGTGATGCACAGTGTATGACGATGCATGACATTGGTCAAACAGCATCCACTATCTAGTCCACCTATATCAACATGATATGCAAGGATCGTAGATAATGCACCATAACCTAAGTCCTACAAGTATAGGTATCACATGCTAGGTATAGCATAAACAGTATCAACAAGACCAATAGAAGAGTTATACCATAATCTATTACTCTATTGCTAAACAAAATATATCAAGTATATATATGCGACTAATCTAAAAGAAGAGTCAAAGATACCCACCTCCGATGTAGTAGTCCGAACGACGAGAACCCCCCGTCCAAAAGAATATATGCAACCAGGAAACCAAATCAACACCCTGCATCAAAAACATAATTTTTAAGTTAAGATTCCAACGATTCATAACCAAACATACCCTCTAGATTAATTAGGGTTGATTTAAATTAATCAATCCCAATTAATCCCTCAATTCCTAACCACCCACTCTAAGCTAGAACTCCGTTCTCACACGCATAACCACAACAACCAAACAGGCCAAAACTCAAATAAATCCACACACAAAGCTAATCAAAGAAATACCCCTATAATCACCATCACATCTCATGATATCAAGCTGATCAAACATTACCTCATTCCAACATAAGATCACACACCAACTCCGAGAGCATGAACACAGAACCCTAACAGAGCAAATGCAACCAAGGAAACTGATACAACTCCTTCGACCATCACTGATCAAGGATAACAAATTACCCAGCCCATGAACAAACAGATTAAGACACTACACAGAACCAAAATCAACAAGAACACCTATCCAAAACCAAGATCACAGGAAGCCAACCTGAAATCAAACCATTCCAATTCATCCAAAACAATCACCACTAAACTCCACTAGAAATGATACCAATCCCTTACCTTTGCCAGATATCGGTGCCCCTGTTCCAAATCCGACGATCCCAACGACTGATCAGAGAGATCAACTGACCGCAATCTGGACCCAAGGTTCTATCATGCAAACTCAAACCAATGGAAGATCCTCAGCCCTGAGTCCCTCTTCTTCCTTGCCAAAACCAACAACAAAATCACAAGCTATTGCTTGCCCAAAGAAAACCATCACATAGAGATCTGACACTCACCGATCGAAGAAGGAGATCGCGAGGAGGAAACGAGTCAGACTCAGCAAAGATCGCTAGGGCAAAGGGGCGTCGACTCCCGATCTCAGTCGTGCGAGGAAAAGAAGAGGGAAGGAGGAAGAAAAAGTAGGTCCTGATCTTGCCTGTGATCGCACGGAGAAGACGCAGCCGCTCGGCTTCAACCGCGGCTAGGGTTTGCAGAGAGAAGAAGATGAAGAAAGGGGAAGTCGATCGGCCTGGCTTCCGCTAGGGTTCGTGAAGGAGAAGGAATGTTTCGGCTCTGGTTGTGATCGGCGAGGAAAAAAAACAAAAAAAGATGATATAAGTGTGGTAATTAACGAAAAGGCCCTTAAAGTTCAACCCCTTCTCAACTCGCCCTTAATTTAGTTTTCTTTTTCCATTTAGCCGTCTGAGTTTTCATATTTTAACACGCCAAGGAGTAGGGGCAAGTTATCCCCGAACCTTGTAAACGCTGTGTTAGTTTCTGTTTTAGTTTATTTCTGCTTTGGTTGTTTTTCGCTGCTAATCTAATTGTAGGAAGAAGCGATTTTTGGTGGGTGGCTATTCACACCCCCCCCCCTCTCTAGACATCCCAAGATCCTAATAAATAGGTGTTTCTTCCACTGCTTGCCCATCTCTATGTTAAATAATTTCAAGGCCCTATACATCTCATAAGAGATTATATACTTTTATTGCATCTAGTATACAAGGATAAATTATAATAAATAATCACAATATTTTCCTAATAAAGCTTACATATTCACAACATTTTTCCAAAACTCATCACGATTGCGATGATTGAGAGGATCCAATAATGAAACAACCACTTTATGAGAGTCGATGACCGTCAAAATCCAACGACAACTACATATATATACACAATATTAATGCATGTAGTTAAGTGTTAAACAACGAAGAATGAGTATTCCATCTCTATTTTACATACTTTGCATTAACTTGAACCAAAATAGGTTGGTTCGGTGGTGTGTCATTCAGCCTATTTGCCAACCCATGGGCCCTCTTTTCAGCTAGCATGAAGTGACACCCAACAACCCATGGATCCACAAATTTAAACCTCTCAAGCTTCTTTTCCACATTCAACTTTCCATACAAATGTCTACCATTTAAATATACAAGTAAATTCATCAGGCGAGGATGAATTAGCAGTATAACATTCAGCTATACAACTTTCAGGTCGATTATGGTTTTGTACACAACCTTTCAATGTTTTCATGAATCTTTCAAATACGTACATTCATCTATACAAAATTGGTCCACACAATTTAACCTCCCGCATAAGGTGAACAGTCAAATGGACCATGACATCAAAAAATGGCAGAGGAAAATATTTTTTAAGTAAGCACAATGTTGTCACAATATCACTTTGCATATCATCCCAACTTCGAAACATCTATCACTTTGCTACATAACATATTGAAGAAGAAGCACAATCGAGTGATAGCATATCTAACATGTGTTGGTAACACACCACGAATGACAACTAGAAGTAACTATTGCATCAAAATGTAATAATCGTGTGATTTCATACCAACAAGTTTCAACTCCTTCATCGATATAAGGCCTCTAATATTGGATGAATAACCTGTAGGAACCTTCATTCCCAACAAGGAGCTGCAAAGTTTCCTTTTCTCATCTTTGCTTAATGTATAACAAGCCACTAGCAAAAAGTTTTATTTTTCCCCTCCTGTGGTCCCAATTCCAACTGACATTCATATCTACAAGATCTAGTCGTGTTGCTGGTCTATCTTTTATTTTCCCTGCAATGCCTAGTAATGTACCAGATTTTCACATATATTTTTTTTGATGTGCATCACATCAAGAACATGTCGGACATGTAGATGGTCCCAATACGCGAGTTCGAAGAATATTGATTTCTTCTTCCAATATGGCCGACTACTATCCTCTAATGCTTGACCTTTTTGCTTATTTTTCCCCAAGGACAACTAATTTTATCAACTATTCTGAAAATAACACGACTGGTCAATGGTCTTGGTGTAATGTTAAAGCCTTGCTTCCCGTAAAATGTTTTCTTTTGCCTTCGATAAGGATGGTTACAGGAAGAAACCATCTATGACCTATGAATGACATTTTTCTACTATATTTTAACCTCCTCGTACATGTGTTTTCACCACATATAGGACATGCCTTATATCCTTTCACGCAACATCCTGAAATGTTTCCATATACTGGAAAGTCATTAATTGTCCATAGTAAGCTGCCTTGAGTGTGAAACTTTCTTGTCAATATGCTTCATATGCTTTAACATCTTCTTCCCATAAGTGCTTTAAGTCATCAATCAAATGTGCTAAGTAAACATCAATATCATTCCCTGGTTGTTTAGGACCCGAATCAATAAAGTAAGCATCATAAATTTCTCTTTATAGACAAAAATAGAGGAAGATTGTAAGTGATCTGCAGAACTGGCCAACAACTATATGTAGAACTCATCAATCTATAAGGATTTATTCCATTTGCATATAAGGTCAATCTTAAATTTCTTGCCTCACAAGCAAAATCTGGCCACTTATGGTTGACTACCTTTCAAGAGGGTGAATCTACTGGATGACGCAAATGACCATCACACACTCTACTATCAGTAGGTTAGGTTAATACCTTCAAGGTTTTGTGGTTTCGAAATATTTTTCAAAATCTTGGAATAGGTGGAAAGTACCATTAGACCTTTATAGGAACTCCTTCATTTATTTTGGAATTCTTGCATATTTTTCATCTTGAAATCTCACAAGTAGGGCAATTGATACAATCCACATATTCCTTTTGATATAAGATACAATCATTGGGGCATGCATGGATTTTTGCATAGTCCATACCCAATGCAACCAAGGATTTTTTTTTTTCATAGCATACAATGATAAACGCAATTCATTAGCATTTCTCCAAACAAAGAAAGAATGTCTATGAATGCATTATCACTCTAACTATATTTGACTTTCAGATTGTACAATTTAATAATGATTGATAACTATGTCAATTGTACATCCTGGATATAAAGGTTTCTTGACATCGTGGAGTAAGTTATTGAATGTAGTTAGATTCTCATCATATTCATATGTCGGATTTACCATATCTATAAGGCTCTCATCAAAGAAACTATGTTCGCTTCATTAGGTTTGTTCAGTATCATTTTTTGAGTTACTAAATAATGGTTTTCACAGAATCATATTCACACTACGTATGTTAAATCCATACCATTACTTCATAAATGAGCCCTTGTGTACTATTCCTTTTTAAATTACCAAACTTGGTACATGGACAAGATATTGTATTAGAACTACTAGAATTTTTCTGTGTAAATTGCAAGAATGACTCTACTCCAACCGCATATTCATGTGATAATCTATCCTTATATATCCATTCTTTTGTCTATTCTAGTACATAAAAAAATAAATAAGAAACTAGTAATGATGATGCTTATAAAAAAAAATACATAACATGCATGATAAACTAATTAATGACTAAATTGAAATTCAAGCTTAGCTGCAATAATTTTTTATTATTATTATTTGACGATATGACATAATAAATATGAAACTAGTTATATGAATGAGAACTCTTACGAATTATGTTACCTAAAAGTTGTGATGAAAAATTCATGCTCAGTCACAACATCATTATACCTAAAAGTCTAACCTAACTAAAAACTATTCCTTCCAAAGGGGAGTTAGGTTTCTAACTGAGAACTTCTTATGAATTTTAATTTTGAGAAATAAATTTTCATAATTCCAATGTTGTCTAGGTATTTTTTGACTTGCTTATCAATATTAGTTCACAAACTCTATTTAGATTTAAAAAACCATCTTATACCTCAAAAATGGCAAATAGCTCTTCATACTTGAGGCTATAGGTTTGTCAAAGTGAAGCAAGTTATGTAAGTGATGGATTACCAATTACGTAAGTTAGTCATGGAATAACAACACAAATATGAGAATAGAAAATAACATTATAGGAGGCAAAAATCGTGCAACCACTACAAGAATTTTAGGATTCAACAAACCTAATAGACAATGGGTTTTTGAAAAATCGTTGTCTTTTTTCCATTTAACAATGGTTTTATTAAAAACCATTGTAGTTGATCATTTTTTAAATAAAAAAAGACAACTATTTTTAAAAAATCGTTGTCCTATGAATGTCAAAGACAACAGTTTTTTAAAACTAATGTTTATAAACTTGTTTTTTGAACCTACGACAATGGGTTTAATTAACCGTTGTCTATTAGTGTTGCTTACATGGTAATACACAATAGTTTTATTGAACTAATATTTGTGTGAAATATATTTTTTGTCAAAATCGAGAACGGGGGAGAGGTATTGTAAAACTATGGATAATTAATAATATAATAATTATAATTATAAATATATAAAATAAAATAAAATATGTATATAAATATATATATGGTTATATATAAAAACTTATATATAATCATCATAAATAGGAGTTAAAAATTGGAAACAATCAGATGGAAAATTTTGGAATGATTTTCTGAAATATTTGGAAAGTTTTGCGGGAATAATTGGGCACAAGATAAGTTAGTTTGAAATTATTTAAGGAAAAGTTTAATTTCAGAATTTAATATATATATATATTTATTTATTTATTTATATAAAACTTTTTCCCTGTAAATATCTCCTCCTCGCCGTGCCCTAAGAGCCGATTCGCCTCCCTCTCGCAGTCGCCACTTTTTTATCTTCTCCTTCATTTCATCGCCGCAACCTCTTCTTCTTCCTCTCCCACGCGCACTCGCGTGCGTGCCTTGTCATCGGCCTTTTGGCCCAGAGCAGAAGCCCATCGGCCTTCAAGTGATGGCACCGTCGCCGATTTGATTCACCATCGCCGGAGCAGAGCTCTCCCTCTCCCCGATCAGCTCTTCGCTCTCCGTCTCTCCTCACACTACCACAGGCGCCTCTCGCCGCTTCCTCGTGACCATCGGAGCTCCTCTGTGACGGACACCATCAGCCACGTCTCCGGCTGCTTCCTCGCAATAGCTCACGCTCACGAGAGATGCTGCCGCAGAGCCCTCATGTCAGCGCCCCCACCGTCAAACCCGAGTAGCCGGGCACCACCGCTGCCAGATACAATCATTCGGCACCCCTGCTTTCAAATTCGACCTTGAACCAGTGTAGAAATTTGGTATATATTTGTTAGTGATATGAGAGAAGTGTCCTAAGGCAATCGCCTTATGATGTAAACATTTATATTAATAAATGATAATTCACTATTTGAGTATACATGTTTTGTGTATTTGATTGGGATCTTGAACTCATCTACTGAATGTCCGCAATACAATTCACAGCATAAGAGAATTTGTGATGGGATCACAACTAGTGACTATCTCTAAATGTGCAATTGTGAAGTATTGAAAATATCCCTAGTCGATGAATTGATAAATACGGACACTATCAATTCTGTTAAGACTAGCATGGGTTATTCTCTAATCAGCTGATTCTCACTGGCTAGTGACATTGGGATGTCCGGAGATAAACATGGATGCTAGTTAAGGGAACTAGTTCATTGGAGTGACTAGCTGTAAGACTTCATATGGGAATCTACATGTAGATATGTCAATGAAGTTTTTACTGCAGCTTAAGTGCGATGTTCCTTTGACTTGCGGTGTTCAAGTCATCTTGGTCATGGAGACTTATACTTTAACATCTTAAGCAAGCATCTCCAAGGAGGTGTGGACCCAGGATGATTGGGTATAAGCCGAAGTGCCCGAAGATGTTTGAATAGCCTACAAAGGATTCACCACTCCTTGCGAGGAGATGTATACCCAGGCCTATCGTCGGATTGTTACTCAAAACCTCTGGCCAGAGTATATCATGTTTAGAGTGCGAGTCTCTTAAATACATGAGAGTAATTAGAAATCCAAAGGACGAGAAAGACACTACTTGGGCTAGGTGTGACGTAGTCAGCCTAGTGGGGACTGACACAAATAGACCGTGTCCTGAACCAAGTGGGTGTAAGGTGGTGAAGGGAATGGGGCACGATTCATTAGAGCTGCTGAAGGGTTTCAGAATTACTTCTGAGGTCAAACCGTTGATCTTTCGATTAATTGGGGGTCATGATGTACTACTAGGTGCCACTCATGACCGTTCTATAATTGGTTGATTATAGACAGCCAACATAAATCGAAAGCCTATTTAGTCACACGCACTACGAGTAATCCGAGGGATTTAAAATGAGTTGAAAATTGGATTTTCCGATCAAGAGAAATAAGTCGAATCTGAGTTAATCAGAGGCGCAATGGAAGCTAAAATTGGCTAAGTCTTTTGAAGGCTTATTGGGCGAATTAAATGAGTTTAATTCGCGATGGATGCGGCTTGATTGGCCGGCCAAGGAGGGTGCCAAACCCCCTTGGTTTGGCCGGCCACTTAAAAGGGAGAAAACCAATTAATTTGGTTTAATTAATAAAATAAATCTAGCGCGATTTGTTTTATAAATTATGGATAAATAAATTTGTATAAAGAAATTTATATAAATAAATTTATAGAAATTTATTTCTTTTTTGGAAATTAAAATAATCCGTGGAATGGTTTATTTTAATTTTATAAAATCAATTATGAATTGATTTTTCCATTAAAAGAAAAATTATAAATTTCTTATAAAATTTATTCCATAATTAAAGAAGAGAATTAATTGTTTTATTATAAAGTTAGTTATAATAAAACTAGGCCTAACGGAATAATTTATAAGAAAATTTATAAGATAAATTTCTTATGAAAATTAATTCCGTTAATTCCGTTAAAGAGGAGACTTAGCAAGGGAGAGGTTGCTATATAAAGTAACCAAAGGCTAGCCTTCAATTCAAATCAATTGAGTTGATTAAGAGTTAATCCTCTCCCTCTCTCTCTCTTATTCTCTTCTCCTTCACCCTCCCATCTAGGGCCGGCGCCCAACCTAGATCTCCTAGGGCCGACGCACCTTCATTGTTCTCCAAGGAGTTGGCGTGAGCAATCTACACTAAGGAAAAGTCAACCAAGAAGAAGAAGAAGCGGATCACATCTCCTTCCTTCTCAGAATTCGATTCCGTTTCTCGGGTGGTTAGTTTCCTATCTTTTCTCTTGTTCTTCTAGTTGTGTCTTCGGAGAATCTAGTAGTTCTCGTCGGCACAAAACTCGTGGCTTTGCGAAGTCATCCCGAAGAGAACTCGGCGTGGACGCGAATAGAGGCGGAGCTTCCAAGGGACGCTACGGTTGGATCTCGTCCCTTACTTCGAGTTACGAGAGGTACTTAGTAAATCAGTTTACTTATTCCGCAAAGTTTTAATTTATGATTATGTCAACACATCATAAGGTTGCATGCTAGATACGTGGTTAAAATAATTTAGGAAATTATTTTATGCTAATTCTTCCGCTGCACGTAAAAATTTATATTTCCACCCACTTGAACCTTTGAAGATACAAGCTGGAGCTGAAAGAAGAAAAAAAAAAGGAGAGAAGACTAATTAAGGTATAAGCTTAATTACAAATTAATTAGATAAATCATAATCCTTATTAGTTGATATAGTTTTTCATGTTAACTCAATCAGTGATTAGACTTATGGGATAGTTGGATTATGTAAATCGAAGGGATAGTATGTTAATTTGTGATGAGATGAAAATGGGTTAAGAGTTGTTAATCAATTATGTTGATTAAAGTAATAGATGAGTGTATAATTGGATAATGAGAGGATTGATAAATTATTTTGCTCAATGTGTACAAAAGAGTTGGTGGAGGCTAGAAAATTAATTCAAGAACAAGATGCACGTATTTAAAAACTTGAAGTAATTGTCTATAAAAATGGTGCATGGGGAAGTGATATTGATGATAAAAGCAGTTGCTCGATAAAGTTACCTCAACAAAATGATAATGAAATGAAAATTGACAAGATTTCCCCTAGTTATGAAGAGTTTAATGATATCGAAATGCAAGTTGTGGACAAAGCAGTTGCTTTACAGGTATATAAGTTATTATGGTTATATATATTACTGAAATAAAGAGTTAGTACAATTCAATGACACAACTATTTATCTTTTAGGGTAAATCAGTGATTTTGATATTAGATTCTAGCACAGACATTACTGCATATGGAACAGTTATTGAGGTCAATGGAGTTAATCACTTTATCCATGGTATTCCATTACCCAAGAATTGTATGCGTGTTTCCATCGATGAAGCAATGCAAAAATCAACACGTTTGCCAGTTCCAATTCCCAATGAATGTAAAACTATTGGTGATGCTGTTGGAACACATGTGGCTTAGCCAAAACACTTGCTAATGCTACGACACGAGGTGCATCTAAGCTAATATTTCAAAGTAAATATTTGTAAAATTATTTAGTATTGCACCTATCTAATAAGCTAACGTTTCTAATTGTTCAAAGCATCAAATGAAGAAAATTGCCCGTGTAGAAAACAACCTAACTTTGTCATCAAGTGTGCCAAGATCGTTGCACATGTTATATTGTTATTCAAAGCGTGCTCTTGAAAATGGAAGGAAATTGTCAATTTCTTTACATCATGAGGTATTTCAAGATAATTATGAATTGAACATGCACTTTGAGGACATCAGTCCTTTGTATCACTTAGAGCCTATTTCAGGAAATTATGTGGTTGTTTGCATATGGTAAGTTTTCGAATTACCTTAAACTTTATTTGTTCTTTTATTAATTTAGTATATAAGAAGCACATACTTTATTTGTTTAGTATTTAGTATTTAATATAGTTTTGATTTTCTTTTATTTCAAATGGTAGGCATCTTTATAAAAAGTTGGTGAAAGAAAACAAGACTGATAAATTCAGATTTGTAAATCCGCACAGCATCCCAAACTTTCAAAAAACCACATAGGACAAAATAGGTAAAACTAAACGGTTGAACCAGAGGGCGAGTTTTTTAGTGGATAGGATGAGTGGTGCATCAGTTAATCAATTGATTTTGGTGGCAAGTTGCAACGGGTAATTAACATCCATAATATCATTTTCAATTATTTGTTTTAGTGAATTACACTGATTATGTGTTTGTGTAGTTTCCATTGGAATCTCACTGTTATTGAACCTCATAAAGAGATTGTTTACTTCTTGAATTCCCTAAGTCATCGCATTCGCGATGAGGATTGGAAATATGTTTTGGAAATGTGAGTTCATATATTGTTTTTATTATACAGTTAATTTAGTCAGAAAACAAATCATATATCACCTATATTGAATGTATACATGAAGGGCGTTAAGATTGTTTAATTCAAACAAAGGAAGGAAAGGAAGAAAGCATGTACAATGGGAAGTAATCAAGGTATGTGTACTTCTATTTCAATCAAATATTTTAATATGTATATTGGTCATTAACCATATGAATTGTCTTTAACGTAGGTTTCTAGGTAGCCAGATGTTAAACAATGTGGTTATTATGTAATGAGATTTATGAGACAAATTACTGAAGAAATTGCAACAATTGAGGGGGATGCATTGCGATCGATAGTAATATTATCTTTATTATCTCAAATAATTAGAAGTTATTTTGTTATCATTTTTTAAATAATTATGTTTTGTTCTTTAAGATTATATAATTTATGTGCGCTCACAGTTCACAAAATGGAGTACTCTCAAAAAGAAATTGATGAAGTGCACTTTGAGGTAGCCGAATGCATACAAGATTATATTTATGAATAGGTATGTACATGTTAGTTGTTTGTCACAACGTTAATTAAGTAGGATAACTTATGGTTTTTATGTTATAGGGCACTTCAATTTTTAACTTTAATTAAAATTTTATGCATTAATTCTGTATTGGAATCCACCCAAGTTTTATCTTTAATAATTGGTAATTGTTAGCAGCTTTAAAATTTTGTTAGATAATGTGAAAAAATGTACTTGAATACGCGCCCCTTTTTTTAGAGCACCTCATCGAGCATTAATAATGTGCGTATAATACCTTAACTTGAATTAAAATTTTGTACATGTCAACCTTTCTTATGTTACTACATGATCTGTGTGTGGCTGCAAGTTGTAATGCCAAGATAAGTCTGAACATATCAAAATGTATATTCCTTGAATTTGTTGAACAAACCTTTTATGCCACAGAGCTTAATAAGTGAGAACTATTTTTCAGCAAAAGTTAGAATTGCAACATACAACATTTTAGTTAATGGATTTTTCACACAGATATATATATCAACTTAACTAGCAGCTTGACTTATGGAAAAGCCTCTGCCTGTTGTTAAGTAAACTTTTTATATATAGAATCATTCTAAACCAAGAAGAAATATAAACTCAAAGCAGCTTCATCAGATTTTAATTTTTGTCATCTTATTTCATAGGATAATAATAGCAATAGTAGTAGCAGTATAAGAAAAAGAAAAAGCTGCAGTAGTTCAAATAATAATAATGATAATTGGTTCTACAAGAGGATTGTTGTATGTGCTGGGTAGGAACTATTCCTGGAATTACTTTATTGTTGATACAACACCCATGTCTTGCATGTTCTTCCACTACTTTCGACCTATCAATGAAACTAACAAAACTTGAATGCATTTGTATGATAGTGTGTATCTTTCTATTAAGCTGCAGAATTATCTTCTAGAATCTTTTGTTCTAATATTTTAGTTGTGAATGCTCAATTTATATTTCTATTTGTTTTATTGTTTGATAATTCATATCCAAGGGAATGAATCAGCATCTGGTGCAAAGCTAAGCGGCTCTCTTCATCTGGTTGATCTTGCGGGAAGTTAGAGGGTAGAAAAATCTAAAGCTACTGGGATAGATTAAAAGAAGCTCAATACATAAATCGGTCATTATCTGGACTTGGAAATGTTATCTCAGCACTTGCACAGTTGAATCAAATACATGATTCTTGATCAATGATATTTTGATGATGTTTGGACTAATTTTATATAAAGTTTGATTGATACATAGTTTGAAGTGTGTTTGATTGATAAATAGTTTGAAGTGTGATTGATATATAGTTTGAAGTGTGTTTTAAAATGATGTTAAACATAATCCCTAATTCAATGATTTTAAATTGTTGTAAAACTATTGCCTTTTAATTGAAACACAATGGTTTTTTTCCATTGTTAAACTGTTAGCTACCTCAAACAAAAGACAACGATTTTTATTTATTGTCAAACAGTTGTTTAAATCACAAAAAAACAACGGTTAATACTATTGTTAAACAACTGTTTTTTTAGCCTACAATAACGGTGAAAACCCATTTTTAATAAGTATTTTTTCTTGTAGTGAATGATGATTACCTTGATGAAGATGTTGACCTTATGCTTTACCCTCCTTTTTTAAAACTTCAAAAGTTGTTAATGTTCAACAAACGTTGATAATTTGCAAAATCATGATTGACACTGAAAAATATAGCAATAACTAACAAGAATTTGATAGAATCAAAAAATCATCATTCTATAAAAGTATATATAGGAAAAAACTAACCAACATCATTATGAGTGTTCACCAGGTTTATCAAGAAATTGAACTTAATTACACAACAGCAAGACAATCTAAGGATTGCTAGGTCGACAGAGATAGCTATGTTGACAAAGAGTCAGTGAAACAAAATCCCTAATAAGTTTGTGAACAAATATTAACAAGAAAAACAAACCAACCCCTCAAAAACCCTAAAAAGTGACTAACCCAGTGAACTTTCTCTGTAGCTTTTTAATCCTAAATGTGAAACAAGAAGAAAAAACTAATATGCTTCTGAAAAAATGAACAAGCATCAAAGAATCGGTGACAAAGATATCTAGGTTTACAAATATAGATAGGTTTATAAATAAGTTATGGGAGTATCATAGAGAATCGGTGAAAAAAATACTTTTCCCACAAACCTGTGAGATGACATAACATAAAAGAAGACAATCTAAGGATTGCATGTACAGTCGCAAAACCCCTCAAAAACTCTAAAAGCACTAACCCAGTGAACTTTCTCTTCAGCATTTCAAACCAATTCTGATCTCCCAAATAAAAACATGAAATAGAGAAGAAAAAATAAACTTAACAACACATCAAGAATCATCTCCTCATTGGCAAAAATAAAAAATAATCACCAAATACAATGCAACAAACAAAACCTACAAAACTTAGAATGATCAACTGAGAAGGAAAGGCTTTGTGGAACTCACGTCGAAGCACCCTCTCGAGTCTGGAGATAGAACCTGGAGTAAAGAGAAGTGAGAGCTAGTGTCAAGCGGGCAAAAACCGACTATTTTACCGACGAGGAGGAAGGTTTTTATGATCTCACTAGCGGAGGAAGGTTTTTGGAGCGAAGACGAATGTTTGTGAGTTTTGGTTATCAAGCAATGAAAATAGGTTATCAAGGTGTGAAAATAAGTTTTCGGCATGATTTTTCAACCGGGAAAAAAACACAGTTCATTTTTTATTTACAACAATTTAAAATTGTTGTCTTATTATAAAAACAACAACGGTTTTATGTACCGTTGTCCCAACCGTTGTTAAAGATGAAAAAAAAATCATTCTGAAAGATATTGTTTTGGAAACCCGTTATGAAATTCGTTGTTATTTATAAAAACATTGCGTTAATGACAACAGGCAGTATAAAACCGTTGTCTTTGATGCTAAGTGTTTGCTAATAGATAACGGTTTTGACAAAAACTGTTGTCTTTTTCAAAATTCACAATGGTTTAGGCTAAAAATCGTTGTAAACGTACCATTGTTAAGCTCATTTTTCTTGTCATGTTGTTCATTCATATGCAACTCTGGTCTATTTACTAGTTCTTTTAATTTCTCACATGATTTTGCAGTGTCTTTGGTTCTTCCAAACACATTCATCACAGTGTTAGAGATAGTATTAAAGAAATTTTTCTCAACATGCATGACATCTAAATTATGTCGAATAAGAAGATACATCCATCATGGCAACTCTCAAAAAATAATCCTCTTCTTCCATCCATACTTGCACATCCTAACAATATATTTATTAATCTCATCGAAACCAAGTTGAGATAATGGTAGGAATTCATAACTGTCAATTTGTTCAATGATTTCTTCATCTAAAGCATGGACTGGAGAAAGTTTTCAGACTACAACATTCTTTAGGATTTTTTTGTTTCGCCTGAAAGGGTGGTCAACTAGTAAAAATTTTTGATGATTATCAAACTAAGATACCTTCCCACTACAATGTAATGAAAATACATCATAATCTATAATGTAGTGTGGGCATGCTAATATTACCAGCTATGCTCTATCTAGACAACATTGAGTATACTAAAAAATCACTAATCGTTCATAATAATGTAGCATGTAATCGAAAATTTATTTTACTTGCAACATCATAAGTTACCGACCCTATATTCTATAATTCATTCAACTCAATAATCAGAGGTTGAAGGAAAACATCTATCTTATCTTTGGGATTGGTTGGACCAGGAATCAGCATAGTAAGGAACATAAATTCATCTTTCATACACATCCATGACGGTAAATTATACAGTATCAATATTATTGGTCAAGATGAATATTGTTGTCCTGACTGATCAAATGGCTGAAATCCATCTGCAGAAAGTCCCAATCTGACATTACGAGGTTTCATTGCAAATGAAGGATATGGGTATCCTAAGCAATTGCAAGAATTGGATTCATTGATATTCCTGGTATAGTAGATGCTATCACACATACAGTCATACTCAATCTGATGGAATTGTTTGATCATAAAGGAGATCTTTTATAATTTCGCATGTAAGGGGTTATTTCATGATTTCGTCCAATCATTAATAACTTGATTACTTTTAGATAATAGTAGATAGAAATAACACTTGTAACGAGTCCTATTGAAACCAAGAAATATAGGTCTGCCTGCCATCCACACCAGAATAGGTGGAGTTTTTTGAAAAAACATGCTAGTGGGGGAAGACCCCTTAAGGATAAGTGACATAGGGCTAAAGAGAGCCAAAAAAAAGGGGTTGAATCATATCATTTTATTGGAATCTGTTATTTTAATGGAAAGGATAAAGGAAAGAAAAAAAGAAATATTTTCTGTCCGGAAATAAATAAACTTGCAGTTGTTTTTTCATCCTCAATATACCATTTAGTTCTACATCTCCATCCTGACAAATTTAGTTCGTATAGGCATTTTGGACGCAACTAGTGAAATAGCTGCTCTGGTTACAGTTTTAGATACTCCACCCATTTCATAAAGTATTTGACCTGGTTTAACAACGGATACCCAATATTTGAGGGATCCCTTCCCTGAACCCATACGTGTTTCTGTGGGTCTTACTATAACAGGTTTGTCTGGAAATATGCGTACCCATATTTTTCCATATCAAGATATTTTCATGTAGGGGAATCACAGGGATGACACATTATACCTCCTTCGTGAGCTCATGCTCATGATGCCATATTATATGGCATGCTATAGCAGTAGATATATATAAGCATTAAAGTTTAGCATTTAACGGAAAGTAATACATGACTTTCCATACAATATTTTTCTTCTTCTTCCTTGATATATGAGTATGATGCTTATAATGAGGGTAACTACAGATTTTACATTCACTTAGTTCATTATCTTCATTCTAATAGATTATGCAGTTGTTTATACAACAATCAATCTTCTTTACAGGCAAATCTAAACTTCTAACTAATTTCTTTGTATTGTCAAAGCTATCAGTCATTATGTTATCAGCAAGGAGTTATTCTGACATTAATTGATATTTCATCATAACATATTTCTAAAAAATGATGTTCTGCTTTCATATTTAACAACCTTGCAGTAGTTGATAATTGGGAATGATCAGAAAAAATGCATTTCTACACTTCTCTTTCACTAGTCTTTAATATTTCATATAATTGTTGATATTCAGGTGTAGGTATTTCAACTACATTAGAATAATCAGCTGCATTCATCGTATTATGAACCATTGATTGCATTACAATATTATTATTTGATGATTCAGGCGGTGTAATAAATGTGTCAGATAATGAACCAACAGAAGGCCCAATTGGTTCATATATATAAGGTTTTCCATGACAGTACAAGTTATAATAGTTTGACACAAAACCATTTCTATATATATATATTGTTAGAATGTATACTAAAAGCCTAGCTTTTGTATGGATATCTACATTTGGAATAAGAATCACATGATTATTGTTTGCATTTTATATTTATTATATGTGTGCATATTGCCTGATACTTTACATTGTAGATAACATGGTGTGTGGTTTCACATAGAAGATCATGTTATCAGTCCCTTGTAGAGTATAAGTAGTGGCCCACAACCGAAATAGTTTTGGACAAATCATTGGCATGGTTGTAGTGTAATTTGGTATTAGTCTATCTTAATAATAGAATTACACTAGTACACTTTGTGTGTATTGAGCAGGACCGATTTAGAGGTGATTCAATTTATATTGACTATATAATCGAATCAGACCTCAAATATTATGTTGTACATGTTCTTAATCCCGATATAATAATGGGCACATGTACTTAGTATTTATTTTTTTGATTTACCAATGAGCGAGATTTATTTGTTAAATCGATAGGCCCGGTAAATTAGGAAATAATATTTACACGGTGTGCCGTTGATTATAGAAGGAAACCATGTCCTATATATTAGGATGATGATGTCCCCTTGAGGAGCTCATAAAGTTCATTATGTAAATCCTGCAGGTGGACTTGGTCCGACATGATGATAAGGTTGAGTGGTACTACTCATGCAGTTAGATATTAATTAATTAAATTTGTCAGTAATTTAATTAATTAATGGACATTCGAGATCTTAAACACGGGGAGAATTTGTATACATAATATAGTGGAGCCCATATTTATTTATGGGGGTTGGTGCGGTAGTTTAATGATAACCCTTTAGTGGACCGGGTTATCATTAATGGATCGGGCATTGGATCCATTAGGAGACCAAGACCCAACTCCTCCTTATGGTCCCTATTGTAACCTATATATACCTCATTAGCCATCATGAACCCTTAACCTAACCCTCTATTCTTTTCCTCACTTGTTCACTCTCTCTCCTAGGGTTGGCCGGCGCAAGGGAAGAGGCCAAGGAAGAGGTGGGAGGCGCCAAAGAAGAGATCTCTTCTCTTCTCCTCCTCATTTTCTTCCTCTCTTCCACTCTCCTCCTCTCTTAAGGCATGCGGCTAGGTCAAGTAAAGGGAAGACTTCCTCTTCCTTCTTGGCTGGCGGCGCAAGCATAAGGAGGTGGTGGCCGGCACAAGTTGGAGCAAGGGAGAGCAACTTCTTCTTCTTCTATTTCTCTCCTCCTTTTCTCCTCTCTTCCCCTTTTGGTTGAAGGTCGGCAGCACCCTTGGTGGCTCGGGCCGGCTGGTGCAATAGGATAAAGGAGAGGGGTGGCGCAAGCTTCAAGTGGAGGAGAAGGTGGTGGCATCACAAGAAAGGAGAAGCTGGTTCTTCTTCTTTGGGATTGCGACACCAAGCAAGAAGAAGAGGAGGTGGTTAGGCGCGAGGAAGGAGAGTCATCTCCTCTTGGCCGACGCATTGAAGAGGGGATATGCTTTAGTGGTTTGTCCAAACAAGGAAGAAGGAGTATCTTCTTCTTAGGTCGTTGGCGCAAGCACAAGGAGGAAGAAGGTGTGGTTTGGTGGTTTCGTTTCTTGGAAGATTGTCGCCCACACGACGTCCAAGAAAAGGTTAGAACATACGATAGAAGTGATAGGATCTTACCGTTTGCTAGAGGGGGTGAATAGCAATTTCTCGATTTTCTCTTCCTACAATGTTAACGTGCGCAAGTGGAAATAACAATAACAAAATCAAACAATCGCTAACACGTCACCTTTACGTGGTTCAGAGATAGAGCTCCTAACCACGGCTGTCCATAAGGTGGACAATCCCGATTCGTCGATGGATGACTCTCCGGAAGACATCCGGCTAGCTCGTGTAGCTCCTTGTGGGTAGAGAAACCTCGCCACAATCTGGACAACACTCATGAGCACAAAGACTACTAATTGGCTTTTAACCAAAGCCAATTTCGTCAAGAACTCTCAGCCAAAACCGAGCCCTTTTAAATAGTGCTCTAGGCTGAGAAGACCGTTACCCGTCGACTGGTCCATTACCAGTCTACTGGTCCCACTTAGATTCGGTCGTTACAGCCTTAACGTTTAAATTTCTAATTGTCATCAATCGACTGATCCAAGGGCAGTCGACTGATCTTTCTGTGGACTTTATCAGTCGACTGCCCAAATGCCAGTCGACTGGTCCACTCCTAAACCTAAGGTTTCCCCTTCCCGAGTACATTTCTCTCAGCACTCGAACCCTAGGACTTCTCGAGTACAACTCACTCAGCACTCGAACCCTCACGACTCAGCTGACTCTCTATCCAGCAGCCTCGATCTGTTGCCTTCAAGCCCTTTTCGACTTTGGCTCCCATCCCTCGGATGCACACACAAGCCCTCGACTTGCCTCCATGCCATCCTTCACGCATGCCTCGAAGTCCGCTTCCCTCAGCTCATCGTTCCTGCTCCAGCAGCCTCGACCTGTTGCCTTCAAGCCCTCTTCGACATTGGCCCTCGTCCCTCAGATGGGCACACAAGCTCTCAGCTTGCCTTCATGTCATCCTTCACGTACGCCTCGGAGTCCACTTCCCTCAGCTCATCGTCCTTGCTTTGTCCATGGTCCCTCGGATGCTCACACAAGCCCACAGCTTGTCTCTATGCCATCCTTCACCGTACCCGAAGTCGTCCAGCTAAGTCCATATGTATCCTGCAAACCTGCACACTCAAATACACATATTAAAACACAAGGGTGAACCTAACTTAAACCCTTTGCCCAAACATCAAAACACATGGTCACTCTGGACCATCGATTGTCCCAACAATCTCCCCTTTTTTGATGTTTGGTAATATGTTTAAGTTAGGGAAACAAATAGCTAATCATTTGGACTTACGTTGTCAAGGCTTCACCTCGGACTTATACCGCCAATGCATATGCAATGCACACATGGATCCTATCCCAAGGCATCCCCACACCTAACCTCCCCAAGAGCTAGAAATTTTTACCAAAACGGACTTTTTAAAATCTCTCCAAGGCTCCCCCCAAATTGGACTTACAATGGCTTTTTAAGAACCTCTCCAAGGTTCCCCTTACACCATTAACAGAGCAATAATGCTCCCCCTTTACCTAAGCTCACCCTAAACCTAGGATTTTTTGCGAAGGCGTGTTTGGTTTCCCACTTAAACCCAACACTTCTTCCCCTTTGCCATACATTAAAAAGACTCCAACAATTTCTCTCTTATTTGATCCTTTACCTTCAAATGATCATAAACACAGTGTACCAATCCCCCATAAGACTACACACTTGTTTTTCATCATTTGGATACCTTCCAATTGCTAAAACTCATTTTTCAGCCTTTACCCGTCGACTGGGACAGTTACCAGTCGATTGACACCCTGACAACCTCATTTTCAACATTTCTGACCCAATTTCATGAATGCACCAGAAATTTCACAAATCTCAAAAAAATCTCAAATTTTGTAGAGAGGGTTATGGAACCCATATCTACTTGGGAAAAATACATTCAAACATGTATCTATCACCATTCCCAAGATTGATACAAAACCCAAAACTAGCTAAATGGTTCAATTGAACATTGACCTAAAGTCCTAGTTTTAGCTTCCCCTTGATGTCTCTGTCCATACCAAACCACAATGCATCCCTAGCATTGATTTATATGACATTTATACATCAAAAACCAATTTTCATGCTATATGACCCCAATGTCATATTTCCATACATAATACACAACTCCAATGTGCCAAAACCCACGAATTGAGACTCAAATCCGTCTTCAACTCCTTTGGCACACTTCATGACCCTTCTAGACTTCCGAGAGAAAACCTCCCGGGATCCATAGACCATGGGTCCCAACTTGACTCCTGGAGCTCCCCCTTGAACTCTTAGCCTTAGCACTACAAAAAAAACACCCATATAGGAGTGGTTTTTTTGACTTTCAAGAGCGGTTATCAACCACTCCTACACTTTTACCAACGGTTTGAAAACCGCTCCTCTTATTGCCGTCCCTATATCTTATAGTAGCGGTTTTCTTAACCGTTGGTAAAACTTATAAAACCGCTCCTATTTTTACTTTTTAGGTACGGTTTGAAATCGGTCTTACGCATTATACATATAACAACAGTTTCAAACCGCTTCTGTAGTTATAAATTTAAGAGTGGTTCAAACCGCTGCAAAACCCTTTAGGTGTTAGAATGGTTTTAAACCGCTTCTATACATCATGGATATAAGAGCGATTTCAAAATGCTATTAATACTAGAAATTAAGGATCGGTTTTAAACCGCTCCTAAAGATGGGAATAGGAGCACATCAAAATGTTATTAAAGCATTAAATTTAGGAGTTGTTCAAACCATGATATTTAATATTTCAATCCACCAAATCAATATATAACATTATTAAACAATTATCCTCCAAAACAATAATAAGAGTACGCCAAATGCTAATATAAAATAACAGTCATAATGTTCCAAATTCAATAGATACTAAAAGAATTAACATCAGACAAATACTTTTTTTCAAAATTCTATCTAATCTTTATCTGGCTCTGATACTGGAGGAGATCTATGACCACTTTCATGTGCATTTGATGGAGAACTTCTATGTTGCCGCACAATATCTACCAAGATAGTTGTCATCTGAAAAATAAATTTAATTTAATATATCATACTTCCATATAAGTATTTTTGAACATTAGTATTCAATATGTGACCACCTGTGTAGGTAATAATTCAGGCTCACGAGATCCCCCGGCAATTCCAGATATCATACTTTGAATGACATTGATAAAATTTTGAATATGTTGTTCATGCATTTGCCTCATCCGCTCCATTTCTGCCTGTCTCTGTGCTTCCGTATTTTTCATTTTTTATTCCATTTCTCGCAACTTATCATTAACATCAGAAGTAGGAAGATTATCTTGTCTCAAAATTATTCTTCGATTACACTGCTCTGGAAAAACTTGGTTAGGTAATACACCAGCTCCTAAACATCGAACACAACCAGAATGCCCGGACCCAAATACCTCCCTGAATAAAAATATATAATTAATATTGTATAATATTTAGTAATCTTAATAAAAATGAAAGTCTAAATGGATATCGAAATGCATCTTCGTGTACTTTTGTTATTTGCGTTCCCTTAGGCTTGTCTCGAAAATGACGTTGCACAACTCTATTTAATTCATCCTAACACAAAAATTGTGTCAATAAAATAAATAGCATATTGAAAAGTTATTTCAAAAAGTTAAAACAATTATTACCTCAACTCTTATTGCTTCATCATCAACAAGAGCACCTCCTTTTTTTTTTTACTTTATCAACCGAGATGAAATAGTTCAATGCAAGTTGGCTTTCTACCATTTTCCTAAATCTAAGTACAAAAAAAAATCATTTTAGATTGAATATGCAAATAATAATAGCTCGAATACATACAAATTGATATTAACATAACAAATTGATCAAATAAATACACACAAATTTGTCTTCCAATGAGGGAATATTTGTTCGTCCTTGTGCATGAATCCCTCGTTTTTTACTCCCATTTTCTCGATTTATTTTTGATGTCCTCTAAAACAAAAAAAAATTGCAACAAATATATGCACACCAATATATAAAAATTAATCAATACAAGAACTACATTACAATAATTATAGTCCATTGTAATAGGATTAGTCTTACTATTGATTATGATATATTCCATAATAGAATAAATAATGAACATGGATGCTACAAAAAAAAAATCAATGAATTAAAGAGAGATGAATGGAGAAAAAATATGTAAAGGGAAAAACAATGAATGGAGAAAAAAAATGGCAAGGGAAAAAATAATGAATTAAAGAGAGCAAACACGCATGGTAAGCCATATGAACAATTCACATATACAAACCAAATATAAATTCCTAACCGGACCATCAAAAACAACGTACCCTTATAGCTAAGATCCCACACAAAGCAACCACGCTCAACAACCTATCCAATTCCTTCAAACTTCCTCCACCTATCACAGCCACAAATCATGTAGAAGTAAACAAAACCCAAACAATATGGCATATACACCACCCTGAACTCACGGCATCAAAAACCAATCCAACCTAATAACAAACACCCTTGTAACACCTCAAAGATCAAGAACGGATCCAAACTCTGCCCATTCCAATCTATCAACCCACGACAGAAGAACACACCACAACCAAAACCAAAAAGCGATCCACACATAAAACCACCCAAGAATTGATACCAAACAGAGCAACCCTTACCTGGATCGCGCCGGTGTTGCTCCCCTCATCGAGAATCCATAGCAACCAGCACTAGGGCACGACTACGAGAAGGACACAGCGATGCCCCGTGTACATGGCCGACGCAAGTGCGAGAGGAGCCGCTGTGAGGGAAGAAGAACAGAGACTCCAGACAAAAACTGACTTCGATTCAAGCAGGCTGGATCAAAACCACATGATCATGGGCGCTCTAACCTAGCCGGCGGCTGCAGCATCACTGTCTCAGGGAGGTGGGCGATGATCGGAGAATAGGAGCGGTAATGGGATGGTGGCGTGCTCTCCCTATAAGTCGGTGGCGATCGGCGAGAGTGGCGGCATCCGGCGTCGGTGATCCGAAAGGGAGGGACAGGAAGAGCTGATCGGAAAGAGGGAGAGCTCCGCACCGGCGAGGATGTAGAGGGAGAAAAATGGCCGGCGGCAAGGGCAAGCAGGGGGCGCTCCGGCTTCCATCGCGTGCGCGAAGAGGGGGGGAGGGCGGCGCTCGGCGACAGCGCACATGGAGAGGGTGAGCGACGGTGGCTAGGGCACGCGGCGTCGACACTTAGGGGAGGGGATTAGGGCACGGTGCAAAAGGCAGGGTAAATAAAGGAGAAGTTTATAAATAAATATTAGGAAAAATTAATCTTTTCCTCAATTAATTCGTATCTAATCTATTTACCCCAAATAATCCTGCAAATACTCCCAGAAATTTCATAAAATTATTCCAAAATTTTCATGAAATTATTTCAATGTTTAAACTCCTATTTATAGTGTTTATAATTTATATATCTATAAATTATATTATTATTATTATTCTTATTATAATTTATTTATTTATTGTTATTATTATTATTATTTTTAGAACCGTATTTTACACGTGATAAGGGAAAAAACCTAGGACTGGTGGCTGTGGTCAGTCAGCGTTAGGTAGCAGCAAAAATACAAATCTGTCTTTGGAACGGCGGGGTTGCGCCGTTGGTTGCTCGTAACAGATGAAATAAAATGTTGAATAATAGCAGGAGGGCAAAATTGTGTGATTGCTTGAACAGGACAACGCCGACAACTTCACCTGTGAAGGAGAGGAAGAAGTTGAGAGAGGTAAAGGCACAATTTTGACAAGGAGTCCACGAACTTAGGTTTTTAAGAAATTAAACTCCGGTTTTAATTAAAAACAACTCACGTAATATTACCAATTAAGTTGGGCGCATGTAACAATAATGCTTTTATTTAATTTTTTTAATTAAATAATTAAGTCAATAAAATTTTATTTTTAGGGTTTAGATATTATATAATAATAATAAATATATAAAAATTTCAAATTAACAAAACTATAATTACAATTAAGTTGCATGCATGCGTAGTGTTTTTATTTATTTTTTTAAAAATAAATAATTAAGTCAATAAAATCTTATTTTTAGGATTTAGATATTATATTATAATAATAAATAAATAAAAATTTCATATTGAAAAATATTTGAGATGCTCCGATGTAAAATGTCCGACATCACATTTTCCATAATATATAAATAAAATGTATTAAAAATTTAAATAAATTTGAAGCATGGTACAAGTTTATTTAATTGTAGGAAAATATTATTTTTTCACTATGTGAAAACCTAAAAGAGTTTAAAATCCTCTGTAAATATTGAATGGTGATATACAATTCTGTATTTTTAAAATTTGATTAAAACATTCTCTCTTTTTTAGCATCATAATAATTGTATATCTAAATTATTTTACCATAAATTTTAAGTCATATATGAGTACTTTAATTTGAATAACAGAAAATAATTTTAGTAAAAATGTTTGATACAGAATCGCTATTAAAAGTATTCAATATTAGCGGTTTCATGATTGTTTCTAATAGTTGTAGCAATAAGAGCGTTTTACAATCTCGGTTTATATAAATCGATGCTAAAACTATACAATTAATGTAGATTAAAAATCAATTGTACACAATTAGAGTAACAGAAGTTGTTTATAGCAACACTTGATACAAATTTTGTTCAAAGAATCCAATAGGAGCGATTTGAAAATCGCTCCTAAACGTTAAAGCAATTGGAACGGTTAGTAACCCAGAAGCGCTACTAAAAATACCCAATAGCAGCAGTTTTAAGATCGCTTCTAATAGTTGTATCATTAAGAGCGGTTTACAGGAGTGATTTTTTCAAACCGCTTTTGAAGCAATTCAATAGGAGCAGTTTTAAAAATGTTTCAAAAAAGTTGGGCAATAGAAACGGTTTAATTGAAACCGATTCAATTGGTCAATTTTCAAAAGCGGTCTTATAACCACTCCTAAATAACCACTCCTATATAGGTGTTTTTTTTGTAGTGTAGCCACCTCCCTAGGTGACTCAACAAAAGCTAGACCACATCAAAGTACCTCCGATGGCTCTTGGTCTACAACCCTAACCTTCTTAACCTTAGACCCCTTGTCCTTAGTTAAGACCTTCTTCTTGCTTTTAAATGGCATCCCCTTGCCATTCTTGGATTTCCCCTCCTTGCCATACTTATATGCTACCCTAGCATATTTCTTTTCATTAACATTGGAGAACTTAGATCGGTATCCTAATCCCGATCTATCATTGTTGGGTTTTTGACTATCCAACGTCATACCTAAACTCTTAGATTCAATAGTGAATCTATCTAGGGTCTTCTCTAATTTCTCAAGCTTTGCCCTTAAAGATTGATTTTCCCTTTCCAGGTTCTTAAACCTAGAATCAACATGTCCACCTTGGACATTCCTAGACCTACCCATTCTAGGCATGTGTCTCCCCTTCTTGGGATTAATGCCTTGGTCCTTAGGTCTAACGGTTCTAGGTTTATCATGATGCATGAATTCCCTAGGGTTTTGATATGCAACATTGACCCTATTTTTATCATGATACTTAAAACCAAAACTATGCATGGATAAATAATTAACATTATTTCTAACATGCATGGAGGAGTTTAAATTTGAATTACATTTAAACTTAAAGTTAGGGATTACCTCCCTTACCCTTGTAGCTCCCCCTTGATATGAGCTTCTCTTCTTCTCCTCCTTCTCCCACTTTCTCAAATACTCCAACTTCTTGAATTCTCCTTTCCTTGAGCATTTGGTATGGTAGTATCCTAGCTCACCACACGTGAAGCATCGAATTTTCTTCCTTTTCATTTGAGCTTCCTCATTCCTACAACCTATGTTAGAATTTAAAAAAATTGACTTGGGTTTAGGGGTTACCTCCTTTTCCTTACCCTTTGGATACTTGTCCTTGTAGTGTCCCTTTTCATTACACCCAAAGCAAATTATGTAGTCCTTTGACTTTGCTTTGATGGAGGTGGAAGCTTCTTCTTGCTCCGGCATTGAGGATGGTCTCTCCTCCCCCTCAATCCTTGACGTGGATACCTCTTCTTCTTACCTTGATGAAGTGGATGATCTTTCACTTTCTTGTGTCACTTCACTTGAAGAGATGGATGAATCTTTTTCCTCTTTCTTCTTCTCTTCGGATGTTGAGCTTCTTTCCCCATCCGATTTGTTCTTCTCCTCTTCTTGGACCATTGAACTCATTTCCTCGATCTCTTCCACTAATTGAGTTTGTGAAGGGTTTTCATGGAACTCTACCATCTTGTTCCATAACTCATGTGCACTTTTGTATTCACCTACACCACTAATTATTTCATTAGGCAAAACACTAAGTAAAATTGAGATTACCGTTTTGTTTGCCTTTGATTGTGCTTGTTGTTCCTTATTCCAATATGTTGGCCGGAGCTTTTTCCCGTGCTTATCCTTTGGAACTTCAAATGGTTCTTCGAGCGCAATCATGTAGTTCCAATCCATGCCGAACCAAGTCTTTGTCCGCATCCTCCAATAGTCGAAATCCTCGCAATCATAGGGAGGTGGAACATTGATGTCATCACCCAACTTTTCTTCAATCGGCATCTCCTCTAACTTTTTGCTCTCTCGGCGGTTAGTCCGTAGATGAGTGAACCTTCGCTCTGATACCACTTGCTAGGATCTTACCGTTTGCTAGAGGGGGGTGAATAGTAATTTCTCGATTTTCTCTTCCTACAATGTTAGCGTGCGCAAGCGAAAATAACAATAACAAAATCAAACAATCGTTAACACGTCACCTTTACGTGGTTCGGAGATAGAGCTCCTACTCCACGGCTGTTCGTAAGGTGGACGATCCCGATCCATTGGTGGATGACTCCTCGGAAGACCTCCGGCTAGCTCGTGTAGCTCCTTGTGGGTGGAGAAACCTCGCCACAATCCGGACAACACTCCTGAGCACAAAGACTACTAATTGGCCTTTAACCAAAGCCAATTTCGTCAAGAACTCTCAGCCAAAACTGAGCCCCTTTAAATAGTGCTCTAGGTTGAGAAGACCGTTACCAGTCGACTGATCCCACTTAGATTCGACCGTTACAGCCTTAACGTATGAATTTCTAAGTGCCATCAGTCGACTGATCCAAGGGCAGTCGACTGATCTTTTTATGGACTTTATCAGTCGATTGCCTAAACGCCAATCGACTCGTCTACTCCTAAACCTAAGGTTTCCCCTTCCCGAGTACATTTCCCTCGGCACTCGAACCCTAGGACTTCCCGAGTACAATTCACTCAGCACTCGAACCCTCACAACTCAGCTGACTCTCCATCCAGCAGCCTCGATCTATTGCATTCAAGCCCTCTTCGACTTTGGCTCACGTCCCTCAGATGCACACACAAGCCCTCGGCTTGCCTTCATGTCATCCTTCATGCATGCCTCGAAGTCCGGTTCCCTCAGCTCATCGTTCCTGCTCCAGCAGCCTCGACCTGTTGCCTTCAAGCTCTCTTCGACTTTGGCCCTCGTCCCTCAGATGAGCACACAAGCCCTCAGCTTGTCTCCATGTCATCCTTCACGTACATCTCGAAATCCGCTTCCCTTGGCTCATCGTCCCTACTTTGTCCATGGTCTCTCGGATGCACACACAAGCCCACGGCTTGCCTCCATGCCATCCCTCACCGTACCCGAAGTCGTTCAGCTAAGTCCATGTGTATCCTGCAAACCTTCACACTCAAATACACATATCAAAACACAAGGGTGAACCTAACTTAAACCCTTTGCCCAAACATCAAAACACATGGTCACTCTAGACCATAGATTGCCCCAACAAGAAGATCGCGAGGTAAACAAGAGGTTTAATTCTTGTTTTGGTTTCTTCTTGCTTATCTTATTTGTTATATGTTGTTAATTAACATGGACCCTGATGATAAACACAAAAACTGGCGATCTATTCATCATCTATTCTGCGGCTAATCAACTAGACGAGTTAGATTGCTTGAACAATAAGTTTGTTCAAGCGATCACTCAAGTTGATTAATACGATGATGAAACGGTTACTTGGGTAATTTATCTTCATCCGGATTTATTTTAATTAATAAAATTTTAATCCAGGGACATGGAGAGGATTCACATGCGTAACTGAAACCAACAATTGGTATCAGAGCGAGGTTTTCGATTTTGTGTGTTTTGGATTCGGTTACTTTTGTGCATTTATCATATATAATTTTATGCCGAATAATAGTAGGATGTGAGTAGGCTAACTCTTTGGTTGCAGGCATAAAATCCGACTATTATGGCTTATGTAATTCTATATGATTGTGTGCATGTTTGTAATATTTATTTGAATCCTCGGGGTTGACGAGGCTAATTAGTATTTAATTTTTGTAATTAAATACGACATTGTTTAGCCGCTCATTTTAGTTTACTTTCGATCTAGATTTGTTGTACACTCTTTCGTAGAGTATAGGATCGATAGATGTAAATTAAAATGGTTTTTATCTCAGCTTGGAGCTCCTTCATGGCTTGCGCATGGTGGTGGAGGTGGAGATGAGGTGGCGATACGACGGGAGGCGTATTGGAGAACAAAAAGTCATAATAGTTGGAAAATTTAATTTTTTTCATATTTATTGCTTATTGTTTGATATGCATGTTGTGTGTGTTTGAAAATTCCTCAATTTTAAATACTAAGTGGGAGAGGGAACTTTGAGTCCCGTGGCCTCCATTACAAATTTGACATGTGATGCGAACAAACTTGCGCGTTGGCTCTGAGTGTCTTCCTCCATATCGGATGAGTTTGTTTCACGGATCACTAGGTCAAACATGGTTATAGGAAATTATTTAGGAGCATGTGATCTTCCTTATCAGAAGAGATATAATCCTAGATAATTGCCTTAGTATCGTGTAATGGTGAACACTTAGATGCAAATAATAGTATCCTCCCCATTGGAATCACTGCTATTATTCGTAGGGTCGAAGAGGAACCAACTATTAATTTTATTTGTAAAAAAGTAAGGTTGACAAGATAATAAAATTAATTGGTAAAATCTCCTCTTACAAATATAGAATTCGTATACGTCCATACTATCGTGGTATACGATATTCTCGGTATTTTGAGGTGTTAGTTGATTTTAAAATTATATTGTTTGAGGAATCAATATTATTTTAAAATCTAATGTTTTGATCATTGTGATTCTTAGGATATTTCAAAATGGCTTTCAACCCACTTGCTTTGATTTTAAAAGAAAACATACTTACTGGTCGCAATTACATAGATTGGAAACGGAATATAGACATTGTCTTGACTACTGAGGAGTTCAAATTTGTACTCTTTGAGGTCTGTTCCCCTAAGCCTAGAGATGATTCTAGTGAAGAGAAGAAAGAGAGTTATAGGGAGTGGATAAAGGCAGATGAGATAGCGTGGTATTACATTTTAGCTTCCATATCTAATGTATTGCAACATCAGCATCAGGCCTTCACTACTGCCTATGACATGATGCTCAATCTCAGGAAACTCTTCAGACACCAGAATCGGGCTACTAGGAAATCTTATGCCTTAGTTGTTGAAACATGTTTAGCGGTGTTATCTACCAGTACCTGGTGTGTAGATACAGGAACCACTGATCATGTCTATAATTCTTTGCAGGGGTTCCAGGAAACCAGACGACTAGCTGAGGGTGAGATTACCGTCTATATGGGCAATGCTACGAAGGTGGCGGTTATTGCAGTGGGAGACATTTATTTATCGTTTGATAGAAATACGACTTTGGTTTTAAGAAATTGCCTTTGTGTACCTTCATTTAGAAAGAATCTTATTTCAGTTTCTAAATTAATTATGGATGGGTATTCTATTTCTTTTAATGACAAAGTTATTCTAAAAAGGAATAGAGAGATTATCTATTTTGGTGCGTTAGTTGGCCATTTTTACACTCTTAACCCAAAAACTCCCACGATGCAAATAGAAATCAATAACTCATCATCTAATCATAATTAGAGAAAAGAACCTTCGAAAATGAACCAAACGTATCCTAGGCATCTAAGGTTAGGTATATTAACCTGAGTAGGATTCAAAGGTTGATAGCCGATAGACCATTAGGTTCATTGGTGGTGGAAGATTTCCCAACCTGTGAATCTTGCTTGGAAGGTAAGATGCCCAAGAGGCCTTTTAAGGCCAAGGGGTATAGAGTCAAAGATGTGTTGGAGTTGGTTCATTCTAATTTGTGTGGTCCTATGTCTATCCAGGCTAGAGGTGGCTTTGAATATTTCGTCTCTTTTATAGACAATTATTCAAGGTATGGATACATTTACTTGATGCGCCGCAAGTCTGAATGCTTTGACAGGTTCAAAGAATTCAAGGTTGATGTGGAGAAATGTCAAGGTAAAAGTATCAAGACACTACGATCTTATCATGGTGGTGAGTACCTCTTGGGAGAGTTTAGGAGTTACTTATCAGAGGCTGGGATTCAATCCCAACTGTCCGCACCTGGTACACCCCAGCAGAACGGTGTGGGGGAGTGAAGAAATAGGGCTCTTATGGATGATGATTAGATCAATGATGAGCTATTCTAAGTTACTGGATTCGTTCTGGGGGTATTCTCTGGAAACGACAGTGTTCTGAACTTGATACCATCTAAATCAGTACCCTCTACTCCCACAGAATTGTAGACTGGGCATAAGCCTAGTCTGAGACATATTCGAATTTAGAGTAGTCCAGCACATGTGCTGAAGGGAGATACTGATAAATTGAAATCTCATACAGAAGTACGCTTGTTCGTAGGTTATCCTAGAGGAACGAATGGTGGTTTATTTTATAGTCCTAAAATCAAAGAGTGATCGTTAGCACGAATGCCTGATTTTTAGAGGAGGACTATGTAATGAACCATAAGCCCATGAGTAAGATTGTTCTTGAAAAAATGAGGGGGGAGTTTCCTACCTCAGTACCAACAGTACTGGAGGACATACCACAAATGGTTGCACCGTGTGTCACTGAGGATACACAGATAGTACCTCGTCGTAGTGAAAGGATTGTTAGACAACCTGATAGATTCATGTTCTTGGGAGAGTCTTCGGACTTGGCCTCTGGTGAACATGAACCTGATCCCTGGACCTAAGACGAGGCACTCCAAGATAAAGATGTGGTATCTTGGTAAAAGATAATGAATTCTGAGATAGAATCTATGGATTCTAATCATGTATGAGAACTAGTAGAACCACCCGATGGTGTAAAAACCATTGGATGCAAGTGGATCTATAAAAGAAAGAGAGGATCAGCCGGGAAGGTAGAGACCTTTAAAGCAAGGCTTGTTGAGAAAGGGTATACTCAAAAAGAGGGTATCGATTATGAGGAGACATTTTCGCTGGTAGTCATGCTTAAGTCTATCCGAATTCTCTTGTCTATTGTTGCTCATATGGATTATGAGGTTTGGTAGATGGATGTCAAGACAGCTTTCCTTAACGGAAGTCTTGAGGAAAACATTTATATGAAGCAACTAGAGAGATTCATTGCAAAGGGCAAAGAGCATCTTGTGTGAAAGCTTAATCGATCCATTTATGGATTAAAGCAAACTTTGAGATCTTGGAACATTTGGTTTGATGAGGTAATCCAGTTTTATGGATTTATTCAAAATCCGGATGAGTCTTCTGTATACAAGAGATGTGACGGAAATATAATGGTATTTCTTGTACTATACATAGATAATTTTTTGCTCATTGGCAATAAAGTCAAAGTATTATCAGACATAAGGGTATGATTGTCCAAACAGTTTAATATGAAGGACTTAGGAGAAGCAGGACGCATCCTTGGGATCAGGGTTATAAGGGATCGCAAGAAAAGGATGTTGTGCTTATCTCAAGCTTCATACATTGACACGGCCCTAGCTCGTTTTAGCATGCAAAACTCCAAGAAAGATTTTCTAGTTTTTCAGCATAGAGTACCTCTATCTAAAGAGATGTGTCCTAAAACATCAAAGGAGATAGAGGAGATGAAGGTGGTTCATTATGCTTCGGCTATAGGAAGTCTCATGTATGATATGCTATGTACGAGATCGGATATCTACTTTGTCATGGGCATGGTTAGCAGATATCAAAGTAATCCAAGATAGGGGCATTGAACTGCGTAAAGCATATATTGAAGTACCTAAGAAGGACTAGGGATTATATGCTAGTTTACCAGGCAGATCAATTACTCCCTATGGGTTATACAGATTTTGACTTCCAATCAAATAGGGATAACAGTAAGTCTACCTCAGGGTATGTGTTTACTTTGGGAGGTGGAGTATGGAGGAGTGTCAAGCAGAAATGTGTGGCGGACTCCACCATAGAGGCTGAGTATGTGGCAGCCTCTAAGGCAGCCAAAGAAGTTGTATGGCTCAGGAACTTCTTAATAGACATGGATGTGATTTTTGGTTTGCCCAGAGCTATCACAATTTATTGTGATAATAGTGGTGCAATTGCAAACTCGAAAGAACCACGAGCCCATAAGACAAGTAAACACATAGAGCGCAAGTACCACCTGATACGAGAGATTGTAAAGCGAGGAGAAGTTGTTGTCGCCAAGATTGCATCAGAGGATAACCTGGCAGATTCTTTCACTGAGGCCCTTCCAGTGAGAGCTTTTGATAGGTATATGGAGGGAATGAGAGTCAGATGTATGACAAGTTGATGGCAGCATAGTCTTTTAGTATAAGTGAGAGATTGTTAGGATGTATACTAAAAGCCTAGCTTTTATATGGACATTTATATTTTCGAATGAGAATCACAAGATCATTGTTTGCATTTTATATTTATTATATGTGTGCATATTGTCTGATACTTTACATTGTAGATAACATGGTGTGTGGTAACACACAGAAGATCATGTTATCAGTTCCTTGTAGGGTATAAGTAGTGACTCATAATCGAGATGGTTTTGGACAAACCATTGACATGATTGTAGTGTAATTTGGTATTGGTCTATCTTGATTATAGAATTACACTAGTACACCTTGTGTGTATTGAGCATGACCAATTTAGAGGTGATTCAATTTATACTGACTATATAATCGAATCAGACCTCAGATATTATGTTATACATGCTCTTAATCCCGATATAATAACGGACACATATACTTAGTATTTATTTCTTTGATTTACCAATGGGCGAGATTTATTTGTTAAATCAATAGGCCCGATAAATTGGAATAATAATATTACATTGTGTGTCGTTGATTATAGAAGGAAATTGTATCCTATATATTAGGATGATGATGCCCCCTTGAGGAGCTCATAAAGTTCATCATGTAAATCCTGCAGGTGGACTTGGTCTGCTATGATGATAAAGTTGAGTGGTACTACTCATAGAGTTTGGTATTAATTAATTAAATTATTAGTAATTTAATTAATTAATAGACATTCGAGATCTTAAACACGGGGAGAATTTGTACACATAATATGGTGGAGCCCATATTTATTTATTGGGGTTGGTGTGGTAGTTCAATGATAACCTTTTAGTGGACCGGGATATCATTAATGGATCGGGCATTAGATCCATTAGGAGACCAAGACTCAACTCCTCCTCATGATCCCTATTGTAGCCTATATATACCTCATTAGCCATCATGAACCCTTGACCTAACCCTCTATTCTTTTCCTCTCTTGTTCACTCTCTCTCCTAGGGTTAGCTGGCATAAGGGAAGAGGCCAAGGAAGAGGTGGGGGAGGCAAAGAAGAGATCTCTTCTCTTCTCCTCATCATCTTCTTCCTCTCTTTCACTCTCCTCCTCTCTTAAGGCATGCGGCTAGGTCAAGTAAAGGGAAGACTTCCTCTTCCTTCTTGGCCGGCGGCACAAGCATAAGGAGGTGGTGGCCGACACAAGTTGGAGCAAGGGAGAGCAACTTCTTCTTCTTCTATTTCTCTCCTCCTTTTCTCCTCTCTTCTCCTTTTGGTTGAAGGTCGACAGCACCCTTGGTGGCTAGGGTCGGCTGGTGCAACTAGGATAAAGGAGAGGGGCGGCGCATGCTTCAAGTGGAGGAGAAGGTGGTGGCATAATCACAAGAAAGGAGAAGTTGGTTCTTCTTCTTTGGGATTGCAACACCAAGCAAGAAGAAGAGGAGGTAGTTTGGAGCGATGAAGGAGAGTCATCTCCTCTTGGTCGGCGCATTAAAGAAGGGATATGCTTTGGTGGTTTGCGCAAACAAGGAAGAAGGAGTCTCTTCTTCTTAGGTGGTTGGCGCAAGCACAAGGAGGAAGAAGGTGTGGTTTGATGGCTTCATTTCTTAGAAGATCATGGCTCACACGACGTCCAAGAAGAGGTTAGGACATACGATAGAAGATCGCGAGATAAACAAGAGGTATAATTCTTATTTTGGTTGCTTCTTGCTTATCTTATTTGTTGTACGTTGTTAATTAACATGGACCCCGATGATAAACACAAAAACTGGTGATCTATTCATCATCTATCCGCAACTAATCAACTAGACGAGTTAGATTGCTTGAACAATAAGTTTGTTCAAGCAATCGCTCAAGTTGATTAGTACGATGATGAAACGGTTGCTTGGGTAATTTATCTCCATCCGGATTTGTTTTAATTAATAAAATTTTAATCCGGGGACATGGAGAGGATTCTCATGCATAATCGAAACCAACATATATTTGCTCTCACAGTATCCTCATCACAGTAGGCTGTATTTCTATATTTTCTATAATTACACGGGCACTTTAACTCAACATCATTCATACATTTTGGATGACTCTTAGAAATGTTCATAAATTGTTCAAGTTTTGTAAAAAAATCATCTCTAATAAATCTATTATCTAATCGATTGTATATCTAAACTTTGTTCATATACATTGTTGCCTAATAAGAATAAAATTTAAAATGTTATTTAACTTTTATAAATTGAATAAATTCAGTAATAAAAGTTAATTAAATAATATATTGTTAAATCTAGTGGCAACATCATGAGCTAAATTAGTGAGAACATCATGAGCTAAATTGATCCACATTTTCTTTTATTTTGATGTATGTTTCATTAGCATCAACAAGCATCTTGGTGGTGAATAAAATTATCATAAATTACAAGAAACATATATTTTAGATCAGATAAAAATCAAGGACTACTACTATCTTTAAAGTTCCAATGACACTAAAATATACTAACAAAATAATTAACTTTCAAAGGTAGTTCCTATAATAAGCATTTTTTATATTCTTATAGTAAGCGCCAAAATAACACACTAAAATAACTAAATAATTATAGCTAATGTAGACATTAAACAAAGTCTACTAATGAAGTAACTATAGGATCCTACAACATAAAAAAGTATACCTGGAGATCAGTAGTCAAGACAAAAAAGAGTAGCAAACCCAGTATCCTACCAATCAAAAAATTATAAATAAAATTATTCACTAATAATCAAAAACAAAATTAACACAGCATTTTTGACTAAAAAAATTAATATATAAATTGGCCAAACTCATCCGACAGCTAGAATTGGCCACCCGGCACTAACCTGTCGGCCATATTTGGGAGCTCGACAATGGTTGGCTGAGTTGCGGCTACAATAGTTGACCGCGGTCGTGGCCAATGATCGGTCGCAGCTGCGGTCAAAATTGGTCGGCCTCGACTAGAACTGGATGGCTGCGACTAGCACTGGACACCTGCCAGTGGTCAATTGGCGCTTGGTAGAGCTCAGCTGGCCTAATCTAGTCGCCCGCCAGATCTGGTAGCGGACAGATCTAACCAGCCGACACAAGATGTGTCCAACCAGATCTTCCATTGCTAGTGGCTTGGCTGGAGAGTGAAGAAAGAAGGGAAGAGAGGCATACCTTCATAGGAGAATGAGAGCTCAGAGAGGCGTTGGAGATCGGAGCTCGGAGGAAGAAGAGTGAACGCGCAGGCGAGAAAATTAAGGCTCAACCCTAATTTTGATTGTGATTTCCTGACATAACTAAATTTTCGTCGGGAATATTCCTGATAGAAACTTAATTCTGTCAGAAAATATTTTTGCCACATGTGCGAGTCCCAGGTTTCGTGATGGATTATTTTTGTAGTGTTATGAGCAGTGATTTTTTGAACATAGGACATGAATGTAATCAAAAGAATTAAATGAACATATAACAACTAGTTTTATGTCAAGCAGCAATATATTGAGTACAGTGATTTTTTGAACACAAATTAAATTTTTCGAACATATTTGTATTTAAAAAATCACCGCACTCAATATATTCGATGAAATTGGCATTTGATAGCATGGATGTAATCAGGAAAATTAGACGAACACATAAGAACTAGTTTCATATCAATTTAAGGGCGTTTAATCTATTTGTCGATTTTGGATAAAATTTGTTGATGGATCAAACGTTTTCGATTTATATAAAACTAGTTTATATGTGTTCGTCTAGTTTTCCTAATCACATTCATACTCTCTAACATCAATTTGGAGTAATTTTTTTATAAATTAGATTTTTCATATATATTCATATTTAAAAAATCATCGCTTTCAATATATTTGATCAAATTAATATTTGAGAGGATATATATATTCAAAAGAACTATATGAATATATAAGGACTATTTTTATATTAATTAAGATCATTTGATTTATTAATTAATTTTGTTAAAATTGACTTTGATACTAAAATAAATTGATTGATTGATTTTTATTATCAATTGATTGATTTATTTAAATTGTGATTAAAAAAATTAATTTAATTGGTGTTAAAAATTATTCGACGACTGATTTTATTTATTATTAATGGATTGATTATTGGACTGGAAATAAAATCGAACGTAGGTACATCATTTTCAAACTTATTGGTAATTTCAGAAACTTACCGGCGTGGTTATGGTTAATTGGGTAAAAAGCCGTTCTGTTTTTTCCATCTCTATTCCCCGCGACGCGCTCGCTGCTCCGGCGATTAGCCTTCGATCCCCCCGTCGCGTCTCACGCTAGACGAGCAGATCCCGCTTCCCGGTACCCCTAGGCGGCGTTGGAACATTCGTAGCTCCAGGGATTTGGATCGGAAGGCAGGAACCACGGCCGCCGGTGGCGGCGCCGGCGGATGGCGTTCTTTAGGAGGCTCTTCTACAGGAAACCGCTCGATCGACTTCTGGAGATCACCGATAGGGTCTACGGTAATCCATCTTCCTCATTCTTGATCGAATGCTCTTCTTCTTCGTCTGTTACCTACGATCGATTTGGGGGTGGGTTTCAGTGTTCGATTGTTGTTTTTCTTTGGAAACGATGGAAGAAGACGATTACCACAAGTATGTTGAGGAGATCGTTTTCCAACTCCGCGAGAATTTCCCCGACGCTTCCTTCCTGGTCATCAATTTCGAGGGCGAGATGGAGAGCAACATTTCCCACATCTTGTCCCACTACGATATCACCACCCGGAGCTACCCTCGCCATTACGAAGGATGCCCGGTTCTTCCCCTGGAGATCATCCATCACTTCCTGCGGTTGTGCGAGAGTTGGCTGCCCTTCGAACGGCAGCAAAATGTGCTGATGATGCATTGCGAACGAGGCGGATGGCCGATTCTCGCCTTCATGCTCGCCAGCCTCCTGCTTTACCAGCGGCAGTACAGTGGCGAACAGAGGACGCTGGAAATGGTGTACAAGCAGGCGCCCAAGGAATTGCTTCAGCTGTTGTCTCCGTTGAATCCTCAGCCTTCCCATATCAGATATCTGCAATACATTTCCAAGATTGGTAGCGATTCATGGCCTCCTCAGGATACTCCCTTCACTTTGGATTGCTTGATTCTGAGAGTCGTGCCCAATTTTGATGGACGAGGAGGTTGCAGGCCCATCGTCCGTGTCTATGGTCAGGATCCTCTCTTCCCTGCCGACAGAAGTTCCAAGCTTCTTTTCTCCACGGCCAAGACAAGGAAGCATGTTCGCCATTATAGACAGGTCAAAATGCTTGGAGAAATAATGCCATTGTTCTTATCATTACCCTTTTTTTTCTTAAAAAAAGTAATTGCAGGCTGAAAATGCACCGATAAAGTTAAATGTCCGCTGTTGTGTTCAAGGGGATTTGGTCCTCGAATGCATCAACGTGGATGAGTATCTGGAAGAAGAGGTGATAATGTTCAGGGTGATGTTCAACACGACCTTCGTTCAATCTTATATTTTGATGCTAACTCTTGAGGATATTGACACTGCTTGGGATGCTAAGGACCGCTTTCCAAAGGACTTCAATGCAGAGGTACGATCGATCAACTTTGTTTTATGACTAGTGTGATGGGCATTCTTTTGCCTTTGCTTAGTATTTTGGGGCTGAAAGCAATTCATCCCTGAATCAGGTATTCTTTTCAGAGTTTGAAGTTGGTTCCGATAGTTCCACCGAAATGGGACTTATAGTTGAGGATGAGATGGAAGTTGTCTCAGCAGAAGAGTTTTTTGAGGCAAAAGAAATCTTTAGTAGTCCTGAATGGCACGATGGGCAAAGGGATCTTGATATGCCTCTCTCATCCCCACCTACTCCTCCGCTGCCACGACGACCACCACCTCCACTGCTATCACCATCCTTATCTCTTGCCAAATCTCATATATCTTCAACAAGTGAGGAGATTGTTCCTTCCCCAACACTGCAGTTTACAAACTCTCGAACATCATCATCTGTATTCTCTACATCTCCACAAATTACTGAAACATTGGAAGCTTCTCCAACCCCAGTTCCGGATCCTCAGATGCTATGTAATTATATTGCTCTGATTGCAGCTTTATCTTCACAATTGTCTGATCAACTTCAGTCTATGAAAATGGATCCTCCATTGCAATCTTCAGCATTAAATTCATTACCTTTGAATTCAAATCTACCTTCAGTAGGCCCATCCATCTCATCCCAACCACATCCTTTTCAATCTCTTATTCCTTCTCATGTTCGACCCTCTTCTATTCATTCTGCTGCAGCTCCTCCCATTTCTAATGCATTTTTGTCAGCACCATCTCATCCTTCTGATTCTAAATTTACTAAACCTTCTTATACATCATCAGTAAGTGGAAGAGGGATAAGTAACATTCCCAAGGCCTTTGCATCTCCTCTGGGAGAGGGTGTTTATCATTCTCTACCTTCAAGTTTACTTGTAGAGAAGGATACATTTGATAAAGAATATATTGAACTTGTCAATTCCTCATCACATCCAGGAGACCCATCTCTACTTTCTCTTCCAACAAATATAGGAGTTAAAATTTCACCTTTGCCTCCACCTCCATCTCCATCTCCATTGATAAAATATACTAACAAGCATATTACAGACACATTACCATCCTCTTGTGTTGAAGTTGACAATGCATCATCACATTTACCTCTGACGCCGCAGATAGTGCAACCATCCCCAAGAACACATATTGTGTGTTTAACATCACCTCCATTAAGTTCTCCACCACCTCTGCCGCCTCCACTTCCGTCGTCACCTTCTAAAACTGTTGGGAGAACTTCTCTACCACTTTTGTGTAGCAAGATAGATGAAGCTTCACATTCAGTGCAATATATTGGAGTAGTTGAAAAAGACCTAACTCCACCTCCTCCTATAAGTAATTTGAAAGAATCTCAACTATCACCACCACCTCCTCCTCTTCCTGGATTTTGTGAGTTATCTTCATCTTTGCCTCCTCCAGTAGTCCAAAGTCCAAAACAATCAGAAGCATTTGGAGAAGCTTCTAGTCCACCACACCCTCCTACAAATTATGTACAAGTTTCAACATCATCATCCTCACCACTATTGCCATTACCTCCGGTTACAAGTTGTGTAAAAAGTTCACCATCAATTCCTCCTCCTCCTCCTCGACTACAGCTGCCATCATCACTTTGTTTAAAATTAATGTTACGTGGGGCTGAGCTGAGTTCCCAGGAAGAACAGGTGAAAGCAAGATTGTTTTTTGTTTAGATAAAGTTGATCTCCTTTTGTTTTACTCAAATCTCTTAAATAGCCTTCATAGTAATTTTATTATACGACTGGGGTTTTCTTATGTGATTTGACAAGGATATTCCCTTTTGGCATGGGCAACCTATTGTTTAACATTAATGCCTATTTTTAGTTAGCACTTTATCGTTCAACAAGGATATTCCTTCTGGCATGGCTATCATTTTGTTTAACATTAATGCCTCCTGGTAAATTAGCATTTGATCATGCAGAACATGAACATTACCAAAATTATTTATCTAACAATTTTCTTTAACAAGCGTTTAATCCTTTTATGCATTAACTAAATTGTTTAAGCATCTTGTGAGTGTACATGCAAACACATCGAGTAACTTATCCTCTTGTGTAAGGAAAATGATTCCATAAGATATGAGGGAAAAGGTGTTGCAGATTGCTCTAACAGCTTTGTGAGTTCAAACAACTCTTAACAGCTTTGTGATTTCTAACAGTTGTATCAGTGAATTATTTTATTAATTTATTTGTAAAGTTCTTATGTGTTGAATGCTTGCTGTTTTCCACTATTATGCTTTATTAAAAGCTAAGTTAGTAATTTATTTTTCATCACTTATATATACTTTTTATTATATCTTATATATATAGTCATATAATGAAAAAGCTGTTTCTGTTCAAAATGAATTATTTCTTCCTCTATGTGCTCTCAACAGGATATGATCAAAAATGTACTAGAGATGAAAGACACACATGTTCGAGAAGTAATGACACCTCTTGTAGATGTAGTTGCAATTTATGGTAGTGCAACACTCGTTGATTTTCAAAATTTGTGGGTGACTCATCAATATTCAAGGTTACTTCAGTTTGCTTCAATGTTTCAATTTTTATTCGATATATAAGTTATTCTCGCATAAAATGAATTTCAGAGTACCAGTCTTTGAGGAGCGTATTGATAATATTTTAGGGATTGCATATGCCATGGACATGCTTGAACATGTCAAAAAGGTGGGTTCTATGTAATCCTTTCGATATTTATTTTAGATGCATCATCAGATTCATGTTGATAGTTTGTTAATCAATTAGTTTCCTTCTATTATTCAAGGTTGAGAAGCTAAAAGAAATCACAGTGAACGATATTGCACGCATGCCGGCGTATTTTGTACCAGGTACTACAAAGCTATGAAATTTAATTAGTAATTTAGGATGTGAGCCAAATCTATATGTTAACCTTGACTTCTCTTATTTCCCAAACTGTTTTTTTTTGTTGTTTTGGATGGCATTTATTGTTTCATTTAATTTGTGGCGTAGAATTTTCCTTTTTGGTCTTTCTACTTTTTGTTTCAGTAGTTAATCGGTGTTTGTATAGATGGAGCTATGATACATTATTAAAACACCATTACACTATTAATCAGTGTTTGTCTAAATGGACACGTCGGAGTAAAAAATGAAAAAATATGAGAGGATACATGGGGGTTATGGGTTTGGAATAAGAAACGAAGAAGGGAAGACTATATTAGAGTTTGCGATAGCATATGACCTTATACTAGCTAAAATGTTTTTTAAGAAAAAAGAGTACTTGGTCATATTCAAAAGTGAGAATAATAAATCCCAAATTAACTTTTTTATAGTTAGAAAAAAGGATAGAAAGATTTGTAAAGATTGTAAGGTTAAGGTCATCCCTGGAGAAAGCTTAACTACCCAATATAAGTTAGTAGTGTTGGATATATGCCTTAATCATAATATCAATAGAAGGAAAATATTTTTTCCAAAAAAATAGAAGGAAAATATACTCGATTCCTATAAGTGGAGGAAGTTAAAGGATGGAAAGTAAAACATGTTTAAGGAGAAGGTACGAGTACAAGCATTAGGTGAAATATACGGTGACTCTAATACGACATGGAAAAAGATTGTATCAAAGTTGAAAATATTAGCCAAAAATGTACTTGGTGAGTTAAAGGGGCATGCACCACCAAGCAGTATTATAAATGGTGATCGAGGTGGCCGCCTAGACGGGAGGCGAGCATCAACCGCACCACCTCAGGCAATAACTCACCTTCTTCCACCACTGTGGGGCCCGAAGGCGTCACTCGAGCTGGCAACAAGCCCAGACCGCGCGATGAGTTAGGAGCGACGGGTCCGGACCTACGACGCATCCAAACTCGTCGTGCGGTCCTGGTGATGCGTTGAACTCGTTGCTTAGTAGAAAGAGGGTATGTGGGTAAGCTATAAGTTAGGGTTTAATTCAATTACTTTAGGTTAATAATTTTAATCAACTTCTAGCTATAATTAAGATAATTTAAATAGACTTAATTAAAGCCTAATACATTATTCCATTAATTTAATATATAATACATTTTTTATTTTTAAATATTTATATAATTTTTAAAGTTTGATTAATATATTTTATTAAATGTAAATATTGTAAAAAATAATGATTATTTATAATATTATATAAAAAAAGTAAAAAAAACAACCACCTAGGCATCGCCTAGGCGGCTCAGGCGGTAGGCGACCGCCCCCGCCACCGCCTACCATCTTTTACAACACTACCACCAAGTAAGGAATCTTGGTAGTGGAATGAGAAAGTATAGAAGAAAATGAAGGAAAACAAAGAGCCTATAAAGAATTATATATTTGTGAGAATGAGAAAAACTTAAAAAAATATACAATGGCCAAGAAAGAGGCTAAGAAAGCAGTGAATGAAATAAAAAATGAAATTTTTGAACGATTTTATCGAATCGAAACTTGGATACAAAAGGAGAAAGGGGCATTTACAAAATAGTTAAAGTGAGGGAGAAGAAAACAACAGATCTTAGCAAAATAAGATGTATTAAAGATAAATATAATAGGGTACTAGTAAATGATGAAGAAATAAAAGAGCAGTGGAAAATATATTTTTGTCAACTTTTTAATGAAAGTTTAGGTGACCAACTTAACTTAGGCAATTTAAGTAGGTCAAATTAGTATAGAAATTTAAATTTTTATCGTATAACTCAAACTTCAGAAGTAGAACAAGTTTTGAAAGGAATGCAAAATAAAAAAACTGTGAGACTAGATGATATCCCAATAGGGGTATGAAAGTGCTTAGGGAAATAAGGTATTGAATGACTTACAAAATTATTTAATATGATATTGAAAACAAAAAAAATGTCTAATCAGTTGAGGGTAAGTACTTAGTTCCTTTATATAAGAACAATGAAGATATAAAATTATACAAACTATAAGGGTATTAAATTAATAAGACATGCCATGAAAATTTGGGAAAAAGTAATAGAAAAAAGATTAAGGAAAGAGATCACGGTGATCGAAAATCAATTTGGGTTCATGCCTGAAAAATCGACAATAGAAGTTATATATCTTTTCAGACAACTAATTGAAAAGTATCAAGAGCAAAAGCAAGATCTACATATAGTATTCATTGACTTAGAAAAAACTTGTGATAGGGTCTCAAGAGAAATTATATGGAGTATTCTAGAAAAGAGAAGTGTTAGTGTAGCATATATTGAACTAATTAAGGATCTGTATGAAGATGTAACGACTAGAGTGAAGATTTCAGGCGGATTAACCGAAACATTCCCAATAAGGATAGAGTTACATCAAGGATCATCTCTAAGTCTCAATTTTTTTACACTAATCATGAACTAATTCACTGGACACATTCAAGATACAGACCATGGTGCATGTTGTTTGTAGATCATATTATTTTGATAGATAAGACACGTGATGGAGTAAATAATAAACTAAAATCTTGATTGGAAACACTAGAAGTGAAAGGTTTTAGGCTTAGTAGAGTAAAGACAGAATATATGGAATTTAAGTTTAGCAATATTAGATGTAATTAGACAATTGTTAAGATAAGAGATGATGAGTTATTTGGAACTGAGAGTTTTAAGTATTTAGGATCATTTCTGCAAAATAATGGAGGGATTGAGAGAGATGTCTCACATAGAATACAAGCAGGATGATTGAAATGGAAGTTAACATCGAGCATTTTATATGATCGTAAAGTACCTCTAAAACTTAAAGGAAAGTTCTACAAAACAGCAGTTAGACCTACTATGTTATGTGATGTTGAATGTTGGGCTATGACTCGGGCACATGAGCAAAAGATGAAAGTTACAGAGATGAGGATGATAAGATGGATGTGTGGACATACGAGGATGGACAGAATAAGGAATAAGAGTATTAGAGAGAGTTGGAGTTGCATCTGTTGAGGAAAAACTTCGAGAGACACTTTAAGATGGATACAGACATGTACTTAAGCGACCAATAAATGCCCCAGTTAGGCGATGTGAAACTATGGCAAATACGTACATCAAACGAGGGAGAGGAAGGTCAAAAAAGACTTGGTTAGCAATAATAAAACAAAATAAAATTTATTTAAATATAGATGATATAATAAGGGACAAAGCCCAATGACGTAGAAGAATCCATATAGTCAACCCCACTTAGTGGGATAAGGTTTGATTGTTATTGTTGTTGTTGTTACAAAGTTAGAGATATGATACATTGCTAGTGTATTCTTATATACTTCATTCTTTTTTCACATTGCAGATTCAATGTCTGTCTGGAATATGTTGAGAGAGTTTCACATAAGGCATGTTCATATGGCTGTTGTGCTTAATGAATATGGTGGAACAGTTGGTGTACGTTCTGTTAAAACTCTTCTATTTATTGTCCTTGAGCAATCGATAGTTTTCAAATAACATAATCTTTTAGTTGTTGCCAAATAGCTGAATTCATAAACAAAAGCAACTTGATATACAGATATGCGTACTTTATTTTAATTTTTAATCTCTCTTTAACATTATTGCTCATTTATGTATAATCAAATTGCACAGATTGTAACCCTAGAAGATGTTGTTGAAGAGATTGTTGGTGAAATATTTGATGAGAACGACTCAAAGGTACATTGTCATAGCTGACATTTGCAGAGCTATCCGTTTGTTCCAGTTAACTTTTTGTTCTTTGCTGTTAAAACTGTTTCTCATTGAACTTGAAAATTAAATTTGAATGTAAGGTTAATGAGAGTTTATATATGTATACATCCAACAAATAAATCATCTTATGTTTATTTTCTTGTCTGTGTTTCTTCTCGTGCATGTATCAGATTGTTATCGCCTATGTATATGTGATCCCAGTTACATGCCCGTCATTCTCTCATGCCACATACTAATCCATTCTTACTGGTACAATTAATTGCCTGGCACGTGCCTCTTTGCATGCATGCATAATATTCATAGCATGCATGGGCCAATTTAATATTTTTCATTTTTGTCCCGGGATTATGGTGCAACGGCAGGACGACTAGTCGTCATCCCAGATATCTACGGTTCGATCTCAGCTATGGCGCATTTTGTAAAAAAAATTTCCTCCAAATGGGGAGCGAATCCTGGGATGCTGGTTTTCTAGACCGCCCACCGCGAGCACTTTCCGATTTATCCTAGCGGCTGGTGGGAAACTTCCATGGGACGGAGTCGATCGTCCCAGGTTCACCTCTTACCTAGTTCATCATTTATAATATTCATGGCATGACCTACATAAAACTGGACTGATTTGCGTGTGCTGACTTTTTATTTACCTTGTTGCCCACTTCATTGTAGTCATGGGTTCTGGGAGGTTACTAGCATTACAATGATTGAACCTCCAGGTGGTCAGAATTGCATTGTCATGGGCTCTTCTATTTTGTTGAAAATGATTTTGGAGATGTTCTGCATCATATAGTTTGTGTTTTCGTGATACCTAATAATCTATGTTATTGATGTAATTTTCCTAAAGCTACTTCTTGTGTCTAACACAGGAGGAAATCCAACAGAAAACAGAGTACATTGTGATGCGAGATGATGGGACATTCGATGTTGATGCCAACACAAGTATTGACCAACTCTCAGAAGAACTAAATATTAAAATACCAGAGGTTTGCATCTTCTATTACTGCAGAAGTATATTCTATGCTTCAACAGATATCGATTTATGTGCTCTTCCTCAGAGGAGGATACTGCTGGGCCCATGTCTGACTTTTCTTAAGTGAGAAATTTAGATGACCAACATATTACAATGAGGTACATGGGCATTGATAGTATGAATTGAAAATTGCTCGAGTAAACCAAAGGGAGTTGCAAAGATTTATTTGCATTGCTATATACTTAAGTTTCATTTTAATTATTTAAGTTCATAATTACTACATGTGGTGATCATATCTTATAGTATCATGTTATTTTCAGTTTTGCATCGGATGTGAAGAATTTTCTTCTAATTAAAATCTGATGATCTTTATTTTATGATTATAAATCATAATAATCTCATACCTGAAGGGTGACTATGGGTCAACCAACCATAATCCATAATATGCAATTATCTCTATATATACGTGTGGGTCAAGTACAATAATTTATTTAATGTCCTGAAGTAGTCATCTGATCCAATGGTTACAATATATTTGATCCTTTTACTTCCCTATAAACTTGTGAGTCTGAGAGACAAGAATTTGATGTAAATCTTTTAATAATTTTTCCTTAAAATGCATATTATCAAACTAATATTTAATACATAATATTTTAAATTTTATTTTAGTGTGTAAGAATGAGACAGTAACCAGCTAATTAACAGAAAATCATTGTTGAAGAAATTCTAGGAGAGAGCACATTGATTCCTAAATATTACCTCAAAGATAGGACAAGTTTGTGTCTTGTGTGAATATGAATATTAGACTTGTTGGTATAATTGGTTCTGCTAAATTTGTTTTAGGGACGTCCAATTTCTTAGGGAAGACTTCTCGTCTTTGATCTTTCAGGGGCATCAGTATGAGACAGTATCAGGTTTTGTTTGTGAATCCTTTGGATATATTCCTGAAGAAGGCGGGAAGATCATAGTAGTACTTGAGAAGGCAAATAAAGAAGAGGATACTGAAGTCATTGGAATAACAACTGATGACCATGATGAGGAGAGATTTCAACCGTTTGAACTTGAGGTACTCTTTGATACTTCCTTAATTACTTCAACAAAAGCATCTTTGGTTGTCCAATTTGTTTCCGCCCTACATGTTATTTTCATAAATTTTCAAAGAGGTAAAAAATTGTTCATGAATTTCTATTTAGAAATATCCCTAAAGTTACACCATAATGCTGCAACCTCTTTTCTGACCATTGATATTGTTATGGAGGAGATCACATCACATGTAACAATGCACCACACCTTTGATTTGATCGTTTGATAAGTTACATGTTTGTTTTTCATGTGGTGCTCTAGGATGGTGTTCTTATGTTGGTTTGTGAAGTAGTGTGTATAGAACTTTGATGGAGCTCGTCTACTACATAATAGAGCAATTATTCAATAACTTATTATGATGTAAACTTCAATCACCTCTATGAAGTTTCTGCCTCTATAAAAGCTCTTCTGCATTTGGTGTTTCTTCATGCAGATACTTGAAGCTAATGAAAGAAAGGTTGGTTAAGTTCGTTTTATACCAACCAATCAACAATGAGCATGGAGAAAACTTAGATAATAAGGGCATGACTCGAAAAGTGGATAAGCAAACAGACAAAGCCATAAATGAACTGGACAGCTCTGGCGAGGAGATTGTGGTGGGATTCAAAGATGCATGCTCCCACCACGATGCCAGTTTTGCAGCAGGATGAACTCCAACATAAAAATTCCTTGATCCATAATAATAGTCAAAAGCTAGGTCACCACGATTAACAAGTCTATGATAAATTCGTCACATCTGCAATGCATCCTCTTCTTACGCAGATAAATAACAAGAGATCAGGAGCTTTTCTACAGACTGACAAACATAGGAAATTTATGCGATTCTTTTAGTAAGATTATTTTACAGGTGGAGAGAAGTATCATCTTCTAATCCTCTGGACGACTTAGATGTGTGTGTTTTCAGTATTGGACCAGAAGCAGAATCGATGTCAGTCAAGTCGACCATAGAATGAAACCCAGTCGTCGTGCAGCTTAAGCCAGCGCTTGCAGGATCTGCATCTTCTCCCTCATCTGTTTGATCAGTTGTAGCCACTTGAACCTCTCTTGCAGCATTGCAGGACAAGCAGAGGACTAGTCATTATTCTGCGTAGCCATTTTAAGAATAAAAACTGATTTAACAATGGGTTGTATTCTTGTTTGCTTGTGCTCTTGTATTTGTAGGTCAAAGAAGCTTTCTTTCTATCACCTATTACATAAAGTGAAGTGGAAAGGTAAGTCCAAGGTCTAATGGATTTATAATTTGGATGGGTATTTCTTGGAGAACGGTAGCTGATAATTTGACCACCAACCCTTTTTATCATCTCTTTCCCTGAACGAGATGTTCTTTGTAAGACATTAACCGGCCAACGTTGCCTATTAAACGGGTCAATTTATGAGTCCATTCAGTTTTTTATTTTAGTTTTAATTTTTGAAGAAAAAAAAATCTTCCCTGTTTGATTTTTAATTGATGCTTAGCGGTGTAAATTGGCGAGGAAGTTTCAGAGTCACTTTTGATTTGACAGATTAGGAAGTTTCATAAAGTGTGCCAACTATTTGAGATCTTCAACACTCGTATTGATATCGCTCTCCTACATAGGAATGGTTTAGAGACGTGTTCAGAACAAATTTCTGTTTTTGTTGCGATATGAAAAAGATTAGGAAAGTTGTGTTGTTGCAAAACACTGAACGAGTGCAAACTGTTTGAGATCTCTAGCACTTGTTGATACTGCACCACTAATTTGCATCCCTAATGGTTTTGGCACCTTTTTAATGTAAAGGGAACGACTTTTCTTTAAGAGAAATGAATGGAGAAGAGACTAAAGAATTAGGTGTTTGATAGAAAGTGACTTTGTAAATACCACGGCACCCACTAGTTTTGCTTTGCCACCTACGAGGAGTAATGCAAAGGTGTGGTCTTAGGCTTTTCTAGGATGGCATTTGTTTGTTAGAATCGATATCTTGTAGTGGGGAAAAAGAAAGCTAGATACGATGTAGTTTGATTCATAAACAAAGCCAAGGATGAGGCTATGTTTGCAACAGTAAGGCCAATTAATGGATACAATAATAAGCTCTGCATTGCCTAATCAAATTAGAATAAATGAATGCAAAGAAAATATGCTTTTTTTAATATCGACCTTTTCTTTTAGCAAATATGATTTTCCTCGGATATTGACAAGTCACTTTAACACTAATTTGTTGTTCTTAGGCCTTGTCGATATCAGTGTGGATATGAGCCATAAAAATCTTTCGCAAGAAGTAATTTAGACAATATCCCTTCCATTATGCTACAGAAATAATTCCTACTTAAACTTTCACGACCTAGAGACCCGTGTTCATTTGAAAATCGGACAGCATCTCCCCTATACGACGAACAATCTGAAACATATATATACATTCCTCCACCCACATATAAAGCACAGTTACACTTGACTGACTTCTCTATAATTAGAAATAAAGAAAAATATCACAATCACGCAGTTAATTAATTTACATGATAATTAAAATAAGTAAACCTCCGTAAGCTAAAATGTAACGAAATAAAATTCAGCGGAAGTAATTAAATACACGTCTAACGAAAAATCAAATACCATCCGAAACGATAACAAAACCAACGCGACACCAATACGATAAAAATAACACGAGAGTATGAAAGCAAATAAAAATAATACTCAAACGGGGAGACTGGCAGTTGGATCCTCTCCCGGCAGCACGAGACGTGACTATCAACTACCTAAAAGAAAAAGAGGGACGAGAGGTGGTGAATTCCAGATGGAACTCTACGGGTATAAAAATAGATAAATGCATGGTATATAGAAGGGTAAAACAAGCATAAAGAAAACTAAAGGTATACAGTCTCTGGAATAAAAAAGATAAACTAAATGCATTTGTACGAACAAAACATACCTGAAAATCATGTAACACATAGGGGCAAGATCAGAAATTCCCCTAATACCTCAATAAATTGTTCATACTGTCAAATAGATCTAGATCATATAACAAATGTAAATCATAACCATATATGCATATCAAACAAATACAACAATCATAGCTCAAACAAGTGCAGCAAACATAAGCAAATACACAATGCATAATATGCGCATGATGTCATAACCTGTACTATACACACACCAACCACCGCTATATTAGGTAAGTTGAGTGGACAAGATACAAGCGCCCAGAACTGTGGCTATGCAAATACACCACAACACGTGGCCTTGAATGAAAAGCCGAAGCACCTGTGGCTATAAAAATCCCGAAGAACAAGTGGGGACTCCAAACACTTGGGGAGTATCAACTGTTTGTACACAACTCCAGTTGAGCATGGCACAACAGGAAAATATACCCGATAACCCGTCTCAACCACAAGGAGCTAGTGGTCGTCGGCCTACAAACAATGCTATGATGCATGTCACTAATATGCACAACCTCAATCAAACCAAGACCAAGCAACAATACGATACGAAAATCACAATCAACACCAAAGTAAATAAACATGCACTAATCTACTAGGTAGGATTTATCTAATGTCAATCAAACCCTAAATAGGTCAAATAATTATTTACAGTACACGCGTACATGCGGTACTATTTAGATCAAAAGCCAAGAGATGAGACTGTATAACAAAACAATTTGAATTACTACTCAAAGGTCGAGCAAAATAAGTATCAAGCAAGTAGAGCTCTGATACACTCAGTGAAAAAACTTAATAAAACGTAAGTGAATGATGTGACACTTAGCATGCGCACGTCTAATTATCGCTCGGACACCATCGGCGGCCTCCGGCCGCCACCCCGAATCAAACTATACCCTGGGGGCATGGTGAACCCGTCGGGATCGCTGCATGCAAAGTGCGACGTCATTCACTGAGCTTTTCCTTAATATTTTTCACTGAGCATATCATTTTCCAAGCAAGAAAGACAAGGCAAATAGATTTAAGGTAAAACAATCCTACTCAGAAAATAAAACAATCATACATTCAAGGTAAACAAATCTACAAGAATCAAGTAAGAAGTACCCGCCTCAAATATGTAGACCGCATTATATCTATCTTCAGATTCGAAGATTACATCGAGCTTCAATCCTACAAGTACAAGAATACAAAATAATAAACCAAGTACCTACTGTCAATGTATCCTTCTATTAATTAATTAATCAACTCATTAATTAATTGTTAATTACCTTTTTAATGAATCCTAACTCCTATCCCGTGATTAATTAATCAACTAATTAATTAATCAACAATCCACTTAATCCTTGAGTCTATTAATTGATCCAAACCATCATTAATTAATAATCCAACTAATGCACCTCATATCGATTATTCTTTCCATTATACCCATTAATCGATTATTATATTGATTATCAATTAGCTCTAAAATTAAAGTAATTATCTAATTACCTTAAGTAAATCAATTAGCTAATTCATCAACTCATGAATCTTAATTCATTTAATTTCTAACCAAACCGTCCTAGTGTTAACCAACCCGAAACGATCAACCAATCACACCCTATAATCCATCATTAATCATGCCTTAACCAATCATTTATTTCCCCAATCTGATTAGGGTTAATCTTATTATCAAGCCTAATGAATTCATCCCTTATGAAACAACCTAAAATCAAGATCAAATAACCATAGAGGCCACTATTTCTAATCAATGAGTATAGATCATCAACAATTTAAAAAAGGGAAACCTCATACCTTTTGATCCCTCCTTCCTAGTTGTGGTTTATTGCCCCATACAAAGAATTCAAAATCGTGGTTGCGCTGACCAAGCTCCAACGACATCAAGAACTGCAACAAAAGGTGAACTGCAGTAAATTTCTAGAAGGAGATCTTTCACGATGAGCCACTTCAATCCCAAGAACCACGCACACTCTAGGGAACTCCTTGATCGGCAGAAACCAACAGATTGCAAGGCAGAGACCTGTGCCGACGATCGGGGGTTGCTAGTGAGGGGCGCCGCCGCGACTAGGGAGGAGAGGAACGAAGAGAAAAAAAATCAAAAAGGGGTCGTATGAGGGAGAGGCGTCGTTGTCGTCTTGCTTGCACGAGGGAGGCGGCACAGGCTGCTCCATCTCGCGCCTATTTATCTGCGCAAATATTTCCATAAATATGGAAAAATTATTCTAAAATTTTTCATAAGGTTGTTTCCACTTTTAACTCTTATTTATGATATGTGTGTGTGTCTATATATTTATTTATTTATTTTTAAACCTTATTTTACTTTCTCCTTCACTAACAAAAATTTGGCCTTCCAAATTTCTCTATTAACCCATGCAGATACTAACCTCTCATAAATAGTATAAATATTATGTGAGAACCAACACTGCATACCTCAAAGGCTGAAATCTTTAACCCTTGATAAGTTGTTTGACAGATTTAACCCTAGCTCCCCTACTCGACAATCGAAGCCACCAGGTCGTTCCCGTAATAAGTCAATGAATTGCTCCCATGGTCAACTACGACCATGATTGCAGATCAAACGACTTATCTACTATATCTACACTAAGGTAGTTAATACCTAATCATCTAATATAGGAACCAATCTACAAACTTACCAAATTGAAAACTATCACTTACCTCTCTAAATGATAGAGACATAGATACTAATTGTGATCTATACGTGAGTACCCTACCGCTCTTTCCTATAAATGTCTGTGATATAGTGAAGTGCAGACTATCGGCCCGCTATGTCTCCTCTTTGTTGACAGAGTAAATCCGGTTCATCTCCGAAATTGATGGTGGCATCATCTGAATAGGTTGGACTGAATCATCTGAATTGTGGCTGGCTGCATAGGCTGAGGTGTTGGAGCTCCCACCGACTACTGAGGCTGATAACTTATAGTTTCGACCATCTACTGAGGCTGATAAACTGAAGATTAGTAGGCTGAGTATGGTTGAACTACACATAAAGACAAATTAAGATAAATTCTAACCACAACATCTACCTAATTAAATTTTAAGTATCCCCGCATTACTTCCTAACCTAATCATCATAATTAAGTTAAATCCCTAAACTCAAATATGGTTAACCAAACTCAATTCTTCCAGAATCAAGTTCACATCAACACATGATTACCACAACAAACCTAGTAAAACCTCCCGAAACAACAAACTACTTCCTTATCATAGATCTACCACGAAGAAAACTTATGGCAAGAATCCTAATCCGAACCGATCAATATAGGTCTCCGCCAAAATAGAACAGCGAAACTATCCATCAAGATCAACCCATTCAAAACAGGGTCCTAAACCAGAACAACATCAAGGATAAGATCCTATTAAAATATTTAACAAGTATTACTAAAATATACAATTACTAGCAAATTTATCAACTTACTTGCTCGTCATCTGAAGAGTCCATCGTCGTCAAGTCCCAATGCATCCCAGTCAAGAAAATGACTCCGTAAAACTCCGAAAATCCGAAACTAAGTAACTCAACAAAATTCGAAATTAAGTAACTACTAAATTGGTATCAGCTAAAATTGATATCCGATCCATACTAAAACATACCTCGAAAAAATCCAAATACAAACCCGAACCCAGACATCTGGCACCCAAAAGGTTTGGTATCAAAAAGACTCCAAGAACTTCGAAAATCCCAAAAGATATCGAGTAAGCTTCGTATAAATCCATAAATACCTAATTAACTTCAAAAACATGGAACCTGTGGGTTATGGGCCCACCACTCTACAAAATTCGAAAACACCAAATTTGCACTAATAAACTAGTGTTAGGTAGAACCTCAGACAATCAAAAATACAAAACATGCAGACATCGCAAACCTCGTAAAACTGGCATCCTAATAGTCCACCAAAAATAACTCCGTGAAATCCACAGGTACCCAAAATACCTCGACAACCTCGCTCTAATACCACTAAAGTGGTATCAGATAAACTCTATAAAAATTCGAAACTGAAAACGGGCAGGTATCACAAATCTCTGCTCTGATACCACTAAATTGGTATCAGATACATTCTAAAAAAATATGCAAATCCCAAAACTCGAACATAAACAGGCATCGAAATCCTGGTTCTGATACCACTAAATTGTCACGTCGCCCGAAAATCAGGCAGCATCTCCCCTATACGACGGTCAATCTGAAACATATACATACATTCCTTGACCCACAAATAAAGGTCAGTCATACTCGGTTGGCATCTCCACAATTAGAAATAAAGAAAAACACCACAACCATGTAGTTAATTAATTTATATGATAATTAAAATAAGTAAACCTCCATAAGCTAAAATGTAACGAAATAAAATCTAGCGGAAGTAATTAAATACACATCTAACGAAAAATGAAATACCATCCGAAACGATAACAAAACCAAAGCGACACCAATACGATAAAAATAACACGAGAGTACGAAGACAAATAAAAATAATACTCAAACTAGGAGACTGACAGCTGAATCCTCTCTTGGCGGCATGAGACGTGACTATCAACTACCTGAAACAAAAAGAAGGACGAGGGGTGGTGAGTTCCGGGTGGAACTCTGCGAGTATAAAAATAAATAAATGTATAGTATATAGAAGGGTAAAACAAGCATAAAGAAAATCAAGGGTATACAGTCTCTGGAATAAAGAAGATAAACTAAATGCATCTGTACGAACAAAACATACCTGAAAATCATGTAACACGTAGGGGCAAGATCAGAAATTCTCCTAATACCTCAACAAACTGCTCATACTGCCGAACATATCCAGATCATATAACAAATGCAAATCATAACCGTATATGCATGTCAAACAAATGCAACAATCATAGCTCAAACAAGTGCAGCAAACACAAGCAAATTCACAATGCATAATATGCGCATGATGTTATGACCTGTACTGTACACACACCAACCACCGCTATATTGGGTAGGTTGAGTGGACAAGATACAAGCGTCCAACACCTGTAGCTATGCAAATACACCACAATATCTGTGGCCCTGAATGAAAAGCGAAGCACATGTGGCTATAAAAACCCCGAAGCACCTGTGGGGACTCTAAACACCTAGGGAGTATCAACTATTTGTACACAAATCCAACTAAGCGTTGCACAATAGGAAAATATACCCGATGACCTGTTTCAACCACAAGGGAGCTAGTGGTCGTCAGTCTGCAAACAATGCTATGATGCATGTCACTAATATGTACAACCTTAATCAAACCAAAACCAAGCAACAATACGATACGAAAATCATAATCAACACCAAAGCAAATAAACACACACTAATCTACTCGGTAGGATTTATCTAATGTCAATCAAATCCTAAATAGGTCAAATGATTATCCTACAGTACACAATATATGCGGTACTCTTTAGATCAGAAGCCAAGAGATGGGGTTGTATAACTGAACAATTTGAATTACTACTCAAATGTCAAGCAAGAATAAGTATCAAGCAGGAAAGACAAGGCAAATAGATTTAAGGTAAAGCAATCCTACTCAGAAAATAAAACAACCATGCATTCAAGGTAAACGAATCTACAAAAATCAAGAAATACCTGCCTCAAATATGTAGACCGTATTATATCTATCTTCAGGTCCGAAGATTGCATCGAGCTCCAATCCTACAAGTACAAGAATACAAAACAATAAACCAAGTACCTACCATCAATGTATCCTCCTATTAATTAATTAATCAACTCATTAATTAATTAGTTAATTACCTTTTTAATTAATCCTAACTCCTATCCCTTGATTAATTAAACAACTAATTAATTAATCAACAATCCACTTAATCCCTGAGTCTATTAATTAATCCAAACCATCATTAATTAATAATCCAACTAATGCACCTTATATCGATTATTCTTTCCATTATACTTGATTATCAATTAGCTCTAAAATTAAAGTAATTATCTAATTACCTTAAGTAAATCAATTAGCTAATTCATCAACTCATGAATCTTAATCCATTTAATTTCCATCCAAACAATCCTAGTGTTAAACAACATGAACGGTCAACCAATCACACCCTATAATCCATCATTAATCATGCCTTAACCAATCATTTACTTCCCTGGTTAATCTTATTATCAAGCCTAATGATTCATCCCTTATGAAACAACCTAAAATCAAGATCAGATAACCATAGAGACCACTATTTCTAATCAATGAGTATAGATCATCAACAATTTAAATAAGGGAAACCTCATACCCTTTGATCCCTCCTTCCTAGCTGCGGTTTATTGCTCCATACAAAGAATTCAAAATCGTGGTTGCGTCGACCAAGCTCCAACGACATCAGAAACTGCAACAAAATTAAGGTCAGCTACAATAATTTTCTAGAACGAGATCTTCCACGATGAGCCACTTCAATCCCAAGAACCACGCACGCTCTAGGGAACTCCTTAATCGGCAGAAACCAACAAATCGCAAGGCAGAGACCTGCGCCGCCGATTGGGGGTCACTGTGAGGGGTGCCGTCGTGACTAGGGAGGAGAGGAACAAAGAGAAAAAATCAAAAAGGGGTCGCGTGAGAGAGAGGCGTCGTCGTCGTCTTGCTTGCGCAAGAGAGGCGGTGCGGGCTGAAGGGTGGTTGTCGAGCAAGGAGGAAAAGCACCGGGTTGGGCTTGCAGCAATCAACGAGAGTGGCAGCATCAAGTGTCAACGATCCGAGAGGGAGGGAGGCGATGCTTAGGGCTCAAGAGGAAGGAGATGCGCCCGGCTTCAGCTTCGGCTTCGGCTATATATATTTCGAAAATTCAACTTTTCCTTAAATAATTCAAACTACTCCATCTTGCGCCTATTTATCTGCGCAAATATTTCCATAATTTGGGAAAATTATTCCAAAATTTTCATAAGGTTGCTTCCACTTTTAATTCTTATTTATGGTGTGTGTGTGAGCACGCGCGAACCGTATTTTACATAAACTACCAATTTGACTCATGATTCCAATTTTTGGGCACTCAATTAGTTGTTAGGTTAAAGGGTGTTTGTCAATCTGCTGGTGTTTAAGACAGCTAAAGGCCATAGAGATCATAAAGAGCTTTACAAAGAAGGTTTGAAAGAGCCACCTCAGTGAATAATAAATAATTCAGGAATTACCTCTATACTCCGAGTTGAGTGGTGCATTAAATCTTGACCGACAATGCCAAAATCTTGTGACCATGCGTCTTAATCGTATCCTCAATGGCCGTTGTATTACGAAGAACAATGCGAGCAGCTAGCAATAATGAATGGTGAAGTTAAAGCTGTGTGATTCTTGCTTTGAAAAATTGAGCAAGCAGATATATAGTCGGCGAAGATACATCAGATTAGGCTTGCCACATATTATTGACTAGCTGGTCCATCCATCATCACCTTTGCGTACATTGATTTTTAAATTAATTAGGAATTAAAAAGAAAAGAAAAATGCATCTATAAAGATAGCCCTTTTTTTCAGAGGTTCCACAACTGGCAAGAAATGGGTGAGAAAGAGCCGAAGGTACTCCGTTCCCCATTTCCTTTATTATGTTAATTTAATTCTTGATTTATGCCTCAGATTGAGAAATTAGGGTCTTCTGTTCTTTGTTATGAATCTGCATTTCTGAATTGTCTGTCTGTCTGTCACAGATCGTTACAGTGATCATCAAGGTTGATCTCGAATGCTGTTCCTGCTCCAAAAAGATCAAGAGCAGTCTGTGCAAGCTCCAGAGTTGGCATTTATTTTCTTTAGTTACTAATTTTGTATGTTTCAGAGTAGAGTAGATAGTAGTAACGGGTTTTGTTGTGTGTTTTAGAGCGATTCAAGGTCAATTCCATCGTTTTCGATGATAAGAAGTGGACGGTCACCGTCTCCGGCCCTTTCAACCCGGACTGCTTCATCAAGAAGCTCTGCTGCATGGCGCACAAAGTGATTAAGGACGTCCAAATCAAAAAACCAGACCCACCTCCGCCGCCGCCGCCGCCCAAGCCAGACCCGGTTCCTCCCTCGCCAAAACCCACCCCGCCGCCCCCCGCTCCCAAACCGCCGCCACCGGCTCCTGAACCTCCGCCGCCCGTACCCGATCCGCCACCGCCACCCGCTCCGGAAACACCTCCGCCGGCGCCCGAGCCGCCGCCTCCTCCCGCACCGGAACCACCGCCGAAGCCGAAGCCGAAGCCGGAGCCGGAGCCGGAGCCTGCACCGCCGGAGGTGCTGCTTAAGTTTCCGATGTGGGTGTCCCCGACCCCGATATGGCCCTGCTGCTACCAGCCGTGTCCCTGCTACGAGCAGCGCCACGGTTGCTGCCGCTGCTGCTCCTGCGGCCACGTCTCCGACGGCTCACCTCCACCGGCGTCCGTTCCGCCGCCGCCTCCTCCGCAGCCCGTGTATTACGGCGGCTTCCCCTGCTACGAAGCGCAAGGCTACAAGATAGTGTGCGAGGACGAGCCTTCCTATGGCTGCTCCATCATGTAATCCAATAAATCTCTAGCGATCGACGGCAATAAGAATAACAAGCGCATGTTTTCATTTACAAATGCATCAACTTTGTGTGCTCCATCGCCGGCGGTGGATGATGCTCCGCCGATTGATTAAGGACGATGCGCCATGGTGGTGCACGAGTGGGATGGGTTACCTGCTGGTCGGTGACGACAAACGTGAATGACGAATAAGGGTCCCACTGAGTAGTTGTGCTGCGGACTGTGGCATGTGGTCCAGTCACCGGTATGGAAATGGAAGATTCCACTATTCTTACGCCTAGACTTTTTGCACCTTGATAATTATTATTTAGTTTTAGTAGTTCAAGGTTTTTTTTTTAATTTTATTGATACGAGATATTCCACTGTACATCAAGTTACATGGATTAATTTTGAAAAGGCCATTCGATTCTATGAAAAAATTTATAGGTGTAGAATTTAAATTGAACAATACTCACAATAAATCACTCATTTATCTAATATTTAAATCAATCGTTCATTAAAAAAATTATCTTTTCATTCATGAAAATTAAGAATCAATCATTCAATTCGTGAAAGAAAATTATTAAAAATTCAAGATAACTTTTATTCGTCTCTAATTAGAATCAATAGAATTTGATGTTCATATTACTCTATTGAAAAATAAATCTAAAAATATTGACCATGAAAACTAAAAAAAAATTAACTATCAGGTAAATTATTAAAAATTCAAGATAATTTTTCTCCGTTTTTAATTAGAATCAATAGAATTTGATGTTCATATTACTCCATTGAAAAATATATCTAAAAATATTGACTATCTAGACGATTTTTATCAGTATTTTCTAATTTATACAAATTTTATTAGTTTCAACAAATTAGATACGTAGTACTAATTAAAAAACTAATTTACAGTGTTTGTGGATTAGCTTAGGACGCAAGTTAAAGGTATTGCATTGAGATCTGGAAGGCTAAAATTTATCATTTTGGCTTTATGTCAAACGAATATATATACACCTTATCACATTCAAAGATGATTTTTTATTCCGTTTTTCGCTCTGATAAATATATACTCAAATACCAAAGCACACCAAATAATTAGAGAAAGAAAAATGAGTTTAATACGTCAATATATTGAATGGGCTAATCTTAAAATGAGCCCAATGACCCAAGTCATATAGGAAAGCTAATTGAGCAATGTCAAGGGACCTTTGAATATGCTGGACAAACAGAGGAAATACTCATTTGACTCATTTGAATAATTTAAATATAGATTCGACATAAATTGAACCACTATGTCAATGGCTCGACAACTAGATTCGATCATGATTTAAAATCGACGATTCCATAATTTATGGGGATCGACTCTCAATCATAACTGTTCAAGACGATTATGATTCACGGTTTGAAATCGCCGATTCATAATTTGGTTCACGATTCGTCATGGTTCGCGACGGTTTGAGATTATTATTTAAAAAAAATTAAAAATATAAAATATAAAATTTATTTAAAAAGGGACTTACACTTATTTAAGTTGCTTACATATCCCCTTAGGGTATAGTGGAATCAAAGTCCGCGTAATTTTTTTATATTTTTATCCTTATACAATTTACATCACTCACTTCCATTTCATCTCATTCCCATTGTATTCGTTCCTTTGGTATTAAATTCTTCGACTTCGTCTTCTGAAAGTTATATTCCTTGGATTTTTTCTCAGTTGTGGTTCAATCGTCTAGTAATGCTTAAGCTTCCAAAGAGTCGGGAGATATAATTGATCGTTGTTCATTTAATATGTTACCACCGACACTGAACGTCTACTCCACAGCAACAATTAACACTAAACAAGCAAAAATTTCTTTGGCAATCACGGAGAGAACAGGAAAGCTTTGAGTATTCTATGACCACCACTTTAAGATATCGAAGTCTCTCAAGTTCCTGTGTGGAACTTGAGGATCCTCGTGAACGTTTCGTCCAATTTATTTTAATAAAAGTTATGCTTTTGTAAGTTTTAAATTAGTATTAGTAGGTTGTGTATGAGAAATATTAGTTTTTATTCTATATTTTATATAATATTGATTATAAAAATTATATAAATAATTTTTAATATAATATATAATATTAACATTTCTAGTAAAACTTCTAATTTAAATGTATGATGTAAAATAAATATAATTAAATAAATTTTAGGAATAAAAAAAATTCCATTTAATTTTTATAAAAAAATATGATTAATGAGGTTTTTCCAACCTCGGGCGACCGGCCCGGCCCCACGGAAGTTTCCCATCGGCCGCCAGGGTAAATCGGGAAGCGCTCGCAGTGGGCGGTTGCAAGAAGTTAAAGCTTCATTATTAATATGTTCATTTAGTACTAATATTATACTAAAAAAATTTACTAAAACTAATTAAACAGTGAGATAATAAAAAGGAGTTTGCACTTATTTAAGTTGGTTACGTATCCCCTTAGGGTATACTGGAATCAAAGTCCGCGTAATTCTTTTATATTTTTACCGTTATACAATTTACATCACTCACTTCCATTTCCTCCCGTTCCCATTGTATTCGTTCCTTTGGTATTAAATTCTTCGACTTCGTCTTCTGAAAGTTATATTCCTTAGATTTTTTTCTCGGCTCTAGTTCAATCGTCTAGTAATGCTTAAGCTTCCAAAGAGTCGGGAGATATAGCTGATCGTCGTTCATTTAATATGTTACCGCCAATACTGAACGTCTGCTTCACAACAACAATTGACACTAAACAAACTAAAATTTCTTTGGCAATCATGGAGAAAACAGGAAAGCTTTTAGTATTCTGTGACCACCACTTTAAAATATCGAAGTCTCTCAAGTTCCTATGTGGAACTTGAAGATCCTCGTGGACATTTCGTCTAATTTTTTTTTATAAAAATTATGCTTTTGTAAGTTTTAAATTAGTACTAGTAGGTTGCTCTATATGAGAAATATTAGTTTGTATTCTATATTTTATATAATATTAATTATAAAAATCATATAAATAATTTTTAATATTATATATAATATTAACATTTCTGGTAAAACTTCTAATTTAAATATATGATATAAAGTAAATATAATTAAATAAATTTTAGGAATAAAATAAAAATATTTTTTTCCATTTAATTTTTATAGCTAATATGTAAGAAGTTAAAACTTCATTATTAATATATTCATTTAGTAGTAATATTTTACTAGAAAAATTTACTAAAACTAATTAAGCAGTAAGATAATAAATACTAAACTAATTAAGCGGTGAGATACTAAATACTGAAAAGTTGTTCGGTTGAATCGTTAAATACTTTTAAAATTTCAAAAATATTACTACAAATATTCCATTGTTATGAAAATAAATATATATTAGTATTACTATTTTATGTAAAAAATAAACATAATAAATCTTTATATTGAAATAAATCAATAATTGATATGTTGAATTCCAACGTGTTAGAACATCACGTGGAAATTTTTTAAATCTCATTCCATTAGCTTTACAAAACTTACTCTATTGTTTCATCGTAGATTGATGCAATCATAAATTTGTTCCTAAATTTAGGGGTTTTTAATTAGTTATATATTTTTATTTAGTTCGTTCCTAAATCTTAGGAAACTAAGTCTTGTTGGGTTTTTAATTGGTTATATATTTTTGTTTAATTTGTTCCTAAATCTTAAGAAACTAAGTTTTGTTAGTTAAATTTGTTCCTAAATTTTAGGAGACTAAGTCTGGTTGGTTTAGAGTTTTTTTAGGGATATGAGTGCTATATAAACTCATGCTTAGATGATGTTTAGGATAGGTTTTTTTTATATTGAATCAATTTGCTTCACTTAAGCCACGTTACGGCTATATCTCTATTTTTCTCTTCTCGCCCTTGTTTTTCTCAATAAGGTTTAAGCTTAGTTTTGGTTACTCCTTATCTCGTTATTACTTTCTTATTTTTTTTCTCATAAATCCCTCTGAAACTTTTCGCCCTAGAATAATCTATATTCTGCCAGGCATCAGTTGGTATCAGAGCTCATTAAGATCCAATGGAGGGTCATCGTGGACGTGGTCGTGGTCGCAACAGGCAGGTTCCGATTGAGGAAGCCAAGCACCGTGATCGTAGTATCCAAGATATAATGATGATTGAGGATTTACAGAAGCAAGTTGCGGAATTAACCCAGCGTTTGGCAGCGCGGGATCTTGAAGATCATGAGATCTCTGATGGTAACTCTGAGTCTCCTTTCGAGAACCCGTATCATCGTCGTGCTACATATCGGGAACACCATGGTCGAGAGGAACAATTTGGGGACTTTGGTTTCCTAGTGGATCTTCCTGATTTTTTTGGCACATTACAAGCGGAAGGCTTCGTTGATTGGATCAACGAAGTAGAAAGGATTTTTGAATATAAAGAAGTACCTGATCACATCAAAGTAAAGTTGGTCGTTATCAAGTTAAAAGGTCGAGCTTCAGCATGGTGGGAGCAACTTCGACGATCACGGGAGAGACAAGGTAAATCCAAAATCACTGATTGGGAAAAAATGAAGAAACTAATGAGAACACAATTTCTTCCCTTCGGCTACACCCAAACATTGTATCAACGACTTCATACCTTGAGGCAAGGAGCTAGAACCGTTGACGACTATACAGAGGAATTCTATCAGCTTATTGCTCGGAATGATTTGTCCGAGACCGAGGAGCAGATGGTAGCGCGATATTTAAGGGGATTACGTCAAGCCTTACAAGACACCCTGAGCCTTCACTCACTCTGGACCATTTCAGAGGCCTATCAGCGAGCCTTGACAGTTGAAAAACAACTAAACCGAAGACTAACGACTAGGAGCGATCAAAACACTCAAGTTGTTCGCCCTCAAGAGCCACGCCCTTCTTAGCAGCCACCACAAGGTAACCCTAAGACCACTATCAAGTGTTTTCGATGTGGTGAACAGGGGCATCGAGCTTCGGAGTGTAAAAATCCCCAGATCAAAAAAACAAGACTCTGCTAGTTGAGGAAGACATAGAGGATGAACTCGAATATATTGATGAGCCGATTTATGATGACGATATTGATGACGAGGTTCTTTATAGCGATGGTCATGAGACTCTCGTCGTACGCAAGAGCCTACTGGTCCCTAAGGAAGAATATGAAGATGATTGGCTGAGAATCAACATCTTTCACACAACGTGCACGGTTGCAGACAAAGTTTGCAAGATGATCATTGATAGTGGAAGCTGTGAAAATATTGTATCTGAAGAAGCTGTTCAAAAGCTACATTTGAAGACAGATTGTCATCCAAAACCCTACAAGTTATCATGGCTAAGTAAAGGAAGTGAGGTAACCGTAGATAGGAGGTGTCTTTTATCTTTTTCTATTGGCAGCAAGTATTATAATCGAACATGGTGTGATGTTGTGTCAATGGACGCATGTCACGTATTGTTGGGACGACCGTGGCAATATGATCGTAGCGTCATTCATGATGGGCGGAAGAACACATACACCCTCAACATCAAAGGGAGGAACATCGTATTGGCTCCCCCACGAGAAGGAACCCCTTCAAATTTGATAACCAATAATTCTACACTACTTTCTATGTCAAGATTTTTGAATGAGATGAAGCACAGAGATGTAGTCTATGCTTTGCTTCCTTTCAAAAGCAACCCCTATGAGAGATATTCAGCACCAGATTGATCTTGTCTCGGGGTCAGCTTGCCTAACCGACCGACATACCGTCTTAACCCTAAGGATGCCTGATAGGCCCAAACTATGTGTCACGAATGTGGGTCTCAAATTTAAATGTGAATGAATAACTGGAAACCCTTTTTGCAATCAGAATATGAAAACGTAGTAAAGGGGCCACAGGTCGTATTTTTCCTCGGGACTAGTTGATGTTTGTTTGATTCGTGCTCGTATTTATGTGTCGTTTATGTTTTGGGTTTCAAAGAAATAAATTTGGTTTTGGGATACAATCGAAAATGAAATTGCAATGAAAATAGAAGACTTAGCTAATAAACTACACAAAAGGATGGTAACAAACAATTCAACCAATGGAAAACCTAATCAAAGCACTTACAAAATTTTTGGCAACTGTTTTCTGATTTCAAACACAAAAGAAATGCTATGCAATGAAGTAAAGGCAGTGATGGGAGTTTTCGGAAATAAACAAGCTTGCAACAATTAGTGGCATGCGAAATTAAGAAAATCAAACACATAACTCAACTCAACTAGCTACAACGTTTTTGGAGGCCAACCACTGCCAACAAAATTCAGAAATGAGTGAATGCTAACTTATTGATTCCGAACACAATCATATGCCACAAAAACAAGTTGAATTCAAATGCAAAAAGGTTCAAATCAATTGGCATGCAAGGGAAACTTTTTGTGCCAAAAACTAACACCAACTTTATAAAATCAGTATGTTTCGGCTCCACTTCTCAAGCTGGTTGGTTCAATTGGGAAACAAAGGTATTAAGAAAGAACTGAGCAAGACTAAGGTAAGGAATTGAAACTGAAATCAGAACTTGAAAAACACAAATTCAGAAACCAAAGGGGCTGAAATTTCAGATGCAGAATTGAAAGGATTAGCTACTGATTTTTCTGTTTTCGCAATAGATTAAAGGCTGAGCTAGCTAACACAAACTGAGTACAAGTAACTAATCTAGGCACAAAGCAACTTAACTAGCAATTACTTAACCGAATCTAGTGAAATAGGACTGAAAATTCTGATATGCAGAATTCAGAATTGGCACGCGGCAATACCACTTGGCACGCAGCAAATTAAGCTGAAATAAACTGAAATTTAACTAAGTTGATCACTAAACAAGTTCCTATATTACTCTACTTGCAGAATTGAAGCTAAATTATAGCTAACAACTTAAAAATCGTAAATTACAGTAGCTGAACAGGAAATTCAGAACAGAACAGTGCGGCAGAAATCAAACTACAGCTAAAACTAAATTGTAAACCAATTTAACTACTCCTCAACCCTTCCTCAGCTCAAGAACTCCTTGGTCGTCAATCAAGAGTGAACTTCGGACCCGCAAGCTCAACAAATCAGTGAAGGACGGTCTCTGCAAATGATTCAAAGCAAATCTTGCTCAAGCTGAAATTTGCTTCCGAATTCTTCAAACTCGCTGTGGTGGCTTGCGATTTGGATTAGGGAATGACCGAAACCTTCTAGGGAACCCCTCTGGATAGCTCGGATGCAGTGGCGATGGTGCACAGCTGAGCTCACTGAAATCGGATAGAAAAACTTGCTATTGAGCAAAAATCCAATCTGAAACCTCACTGAGAACTCTCTTCACTGACCTAGCTCTTGCTTTGATGATGGATTGAGTGATCACGCCTTCGATTGGATGAAAAATTGAAGAACACGATGAAGAATTGAAGAAATCTACTGTTGCGGCGAAGACGCAATGAAGGGAAGAAGCTGCGCGTTTCTGATTAAATAGGAACCAATGGACGACTCAGATTTAATTGAGAAAATCCAACGGCTGATCTTGCTCTGATTTGAGCCAAACTTTGATGATGGTGATCTGGGGTCAGGATCTGCCTCATGGTAGCTCGGATCCTCCAGATTTGCAACGGATGGCCCAGATCAACCTAATCTGTGAATGGACGATCTAGAGCCCTCCGAGCTTGATCCAACGGTTGATTTAGCTCTGATTGGGATGAAACCTTCAGATCTTGATCAGTGTGCTTGATCAACCCTAACCCTAGCTCGGATTGCTTCAGATGGTCCCGGATGGCTCAGATCTAGCCGCTTTTGAATCGGACGGCCCGGATTAATCGTAGGCTTGATAATTCGATCCGGTTCCACTTCCGAATCAAGTTTGACCCAGTATGCCCTAGGTCCTTGAACCTTTAATGCCTACAAAAATAGATCCAAAATTTAGTGGCCAATTAATCCAAATATGTGTAAATTTGCAATTAAGTCCAAAATAAGAGTAAGTTCTAAAACCTAGGGCAATTTCACAATTAAGCAATAAAAACATAGGTCAAACATGGATTTTAACAATTAAAATAATCAACAAAATGGTATTTATCAACTCCCCCACACTTAACCTTGAGCGTCTCGCGAAAACACTAAGTATGTATCCCCTAGATTTTCTTAAGCATAATTAGAAGCAAATGAAAAGAAATTACCTAAGGTTGTCAATTCTCATAAATCTAAGCTCTATGGATTAGTATCTTGTCCTTAAATCAACAACTTAGCCTTTTCATCCATCATGAGTCATTGAGATGAATTCAACTCACTAGTCTTTCAAGGAAAACTTTGGTGACTCTCTCCTTAAGTTCTAACTTGATGATGGAAGTGGAGCTCCCTCAAACACACATGCTTCTTGCACTACCATAGGCTTGCTTATTATCTAATCTCTACCATTATTCATGATTAGGATTCAACATCTATAAAAACAAATGAAAGACATAGAGAATGGTGAGAAATGGAATAAAAATCAAGGAAATGGAAAAATGTGAAAAGTGGAAGACTTGAGTGCTCAAAAATGTTTCCATGTGCTTTGCCCCTCTTGTCATTCCTCTAGTAATATCAAAAGTGTGATGGAGTGAAACTTGAATAAATTCCTTTGACTCGGATGAAAAACCTTTCCTTGATTTCCTTGTGCCAAGTTTAGTCTATGCGTGCCAAATTTCTTTCTCCATCTTCTTTCCTGATTTTTTTTTTCTCTTTCTTTTCTCTCTAACAGGGTCAGAAATGTATTGCAATGTGCTCACTCCCAAATTGTGATCAGATTCAACTTCAATTCTTCTAGTGCCATGAGCTTCAATTTAATTTCCACTTGCTATTTTTTTAGTTCCCAGTTTTTTTTCTTAGTCTTTTCTGTCATAGCTGCATTTTTTGTTTCTATTTCATGTTTCAAATTCCAACTCCATGCAGCTAATTTCAGAATTTGCCATTCTTCTTGCTTAGCAACAGTTAGCATCAATTGACAATGAAGAGTTTCAGCCACCACACTGCAAATTGGATTCATTCACTGCACTTTCAGCTCAGCTTCCCATTTTCTGCTCTACTTCGAAACTTCTAGCCCATTTATTTTTCTTAGATCTGAAATTGAATGTGCACCTCCAACTTCAGATACAGATCTTGACTTCCCAACTTTTGAGCCAAACCATTTTCTATCCAACTAGCAGAATTTTTTTTTCTTTGGCACAACCTTCTTTTCTCTGATTTCTTTTTCTACGCCATCTGTTTCCCTTTCAACTCTCCAGCCGAATTCACAATGGGGTTCCCTATCTACATCAATCTACTACAGATTTTTCGATAAAGAATCTGTAATATCACACAACAATTGGGGATTCCACTCAACAATTCTAATCAGCATTTAGAATTTCAGCCACTGCACCTTCTTTTCTGCTCTGATCAGGACTCCTAGCATCCACCTTTCTTCCTGGTTTGGTCACGTTTTGCTCAATCTTGTGGTGCTCATGCTCCCCAAATCCTTGTTCAGAAATTGGCTCCAATCCATCACTAATGCCGTGAGCTTCCAAGGAGTTTCCACTTCCTGTTTTTGCATCTGCCTTCATATGTTTCTGCATTAATTAGTTTCTGAATTGTTGTTTTCACAGCAGTCAATTGATTTTAGAACTGGCACTCTCTGATCATGTGTAAGATTCATAAACATGAACTCTACTTGAACCTTTGGCATAATTTACTCACTTGGCACAGATTTTTGCATCACTTCCAAATATGTCCAGCTGCTGTTCAGCTTATCGTCAGCTTCAGTTCATCCTTCCAGCAACCTCATAATCTTCTGAATTTTTCTTTTTAGCTGCAATTGTGTTCAGATTTCATTCTTGACACCTTGCTTGGGCTCCACCTTGGCACAGAATTCCTGAACTTGCTTGTGATCTGCCCGCATGCAGTTCCAAAACAGAAATTTCAATTCCAAAATTTTCTCCTTGGTTCAGCTAAATTTTCTTGGCACTAATTTCCTGAACTTGCAGCTATCTTGGATTTTCTGATCTCCAGAATTCTGCAATCTTTTGATTTTCTCAGCCTTTGCTCAATTTCTCACAGTCTTAATTCAAATTATGTTCAGCTGCTTCAAATTCAGATTTTTCAGCTTATGTTAAGCTGCTGTTCAGCTTCAATCCAGATTTTACAGCTTCATTTCAGGCCTCCAACAAGGTGTGGCTGATTCCTTTCGCAAAGAACAGCTGCAAGTCCAATGCATTCTGATCAAAACATGCTATCTAATGATTCTATTCCTTCAATGGCACAACCTTGTAGCAAGATGTGTTTTCAGATTTTTTTTTCTGTTTTTTTTTCAGCCGAATTCACAATGGCACAATCTTGCTTAGATCTTCAAATTACAATCAAGAATCTAGATGTCTCCATTGGGTCCATTTCAACCATTTCTTCTTGCTCATTTTTGACACCAAACTCACTCAAACCCATCTTTGGCACATGGAATTGCACAAATTTTTTTCTTTTTTTTTCTCAAAGTGCATCCTTGATAAAAATTCCTTCCAAATCACCAATCACTCCCCCACACTTAAATCTTTGTCCGTCTCGGGCAAAGTAGTATCAAGAAAACATCCCAAGTAAATAAATCCATGGAAAAAGTGGGGTTAAGATTAGGAATAAGGAAAGATAAATAGAATAGACATGATTTTAGCCAAAATTGATGTGGAAAGGTAAACAAAGTAATTATTATCTATAGATGTGATCCAATCATTGAAATATGATTTTGAAAGAACCTAAGCAAGTTCTAGAACACAATAACATATGTGTGTCACAAATATAAGGCTAATTCTCACTAGGTAAAAATAATTCATCTCAATTCCTCAATTAAGAGTCTAAAGCTAAATAGTACTCAAGCATCCAAGAATTCATCCATGAATTCAAACCCTAAGTTTTGACAACCAAATTTAATTTATTTTCAAAAGATCTAAAATACATGGAGATAACCTAGAGGGATACATTTATTCACTAAGAGCAAAAGTGCTAAAAGACATAACATGGTATTTACAAAGTTTATTTATTCATGTTATGTATCCTAAGAAATTATTATCAACTACTTACTCCAAAAAGAGAAAGAATTTATTCCTAAAACTATGAAAATTGATATGTACAATGGAATGTAAATGTAGAGAAAGTGAACCCCCTTAAGTTGGGTAGATGGCATCCTCAATGTACACATCCTCCACCTCTAGCTCCTTTAGTTCTTCAAAATACTTCTTGAGCCGGTGTCCATTAACTTTCCACACAAATCCATTAGCTTCGTCCCTAATTTCAACAACTCCATAGGGAAAAATGTCAGTTATAATAAATGGACCTTCCCACCTTGACCTCAACTTACCTCTTATCAATTTGAGCCTTGATTTATACAATAAAACCTTATCGCCAATTTGGAAGTCCTTTTTCACAATGTGTTTGTCATGGAAGTTCTTGGTCTTCTCCTTGTAAATCCTTGAATTTTCGAATGCCTCTAGCCGAATTTCTTCAAGTTCTTGAAGATGCAATTTTCTTTCTTCTCCCGCCTTGGTAGCATCGAAATTGCAAGCTTTCACCGCCCAATATGCCTTGTGCTCTATTTCTACAGGGAGGTGACAAGCCTTACCATAAACCAAGCGGTAGGGTGACATGCCAATCGGTGTCTTGTATGCTGTTCTGTAGGCCCAGAGTGCATCGTCCAGCCTCTTGCTCCAGTCTTTTCTAGTGGGTCCAACTGTCTTCTCTAGAATGGATTTTATCTCTCTGTTGGAAATCTCAGCCTGTCCATTTGTTTAGGGATACCACCCCATATTTGCTCAGCAGTGCCTTCATGTGTTTGTTGCAGAAATGAGATCCTTGGTCACTAATTATTGCTCTGGGAATTCCAAACCTGCAGAAAATGTGTGACCTAACAAAACTACAAACAACAGAAGAATCATCAGTCTTGGAGGGAATGGCCTCCACCCATTTTGAAACATAATCCACAGCAAGTAAAATATACAGATAACCATAAGATGCAGGAAAAGGTCCCATAAAATCTATCCCCCAAACATCAAAAATCTCACAATAAAGTATAGCATGCTGGGGCATCTCATGTCTCGCTCCTATGTTCCCAGTTCGCTGGCATCTATCACAATTTTTATAAAAATCATGTGAATCATGAAAAAGGGTGGGCCAGTATAATCCACACTCTAATACTTTCCTAGCAGTCCTCTGGGGTCCAAAATGCCCCCCACAAGCTGATGAATGACAAAAAGTAAGGACAGAAGAAAACTCATGATCGGGTATGCATCTCCTAATTATTTGGTCATTACAAAATTTCCACAGATAAGGATCATCCCACACATAAAACTTTGCATCACTTTTTAATTTATCTTTTTGAGCCTTAGAAAATTGAGTGGGAAATACATGTGCAACAAGAAAGTTAACTAGGTCTGCATACCACGGTGTCTCACCATGCACTGAAATCAAGTGCTCATCTCTGAAATCGTCATCAATGGTGGTAGGAGATCCATCTCCTTCAAGTCTGCTCAAATGATCTGCAACTAAGTTCTCTTTTCCACTTCTATCTCTGATCTCCAGGTCGAATTCTTGGAGTAGGAGCATCCATCTGATCAATCTAGGTTTTGCATCAGGCTTCTTCAATAAGTATTTGAGAGCTGCATGATCAGAAAAAATAATCACATGTGAGCATAATAAATAAGATCTGAATCTATCTAAAGCAAAAACAATGGCAAGAAGCTCCTTTTCCGTCGTGGTGTAGTTGGCTTGGGCGGCATCTAGGGTTTTGGAGGCGTAGCAAATGACATGTGGTACTCCATCTACCCTCTGCGCTAAAACAGCTCCCACTGCAAAATTAGAAGCATCACACATTAATTCAAAAGGTAGAGTCCAGTCAGGTGATGTAATAATAGGGGCTGAGGTAAGAGCCTCCCTGAGTCTGTGAAAAGCTTCTTTGCATTTTTCATCAAAGTGAAACTCAACATCCTTCTGCAAAAGTCGTGTCAAGGGTCGAGCAATCAAGCTGAAGTCTCTAATAAATCTGCGGTAAAATCCTGCATGTCCAAGAAAAGCACGAACATCCCGTACGCATACGGGGTAAGATAAAGAAGAAATTACACTGATTTTAGCAGGATCTACCTCAATACCTTTCCGAGAGACTATGTGTCCAAGTACTATCCCGTGCTCTACCATAAAGTGGCATTTCTCAAAATTAAGAACAAGGTTAGTTTCAATGCAACGATGTAAAACCCTAGACAAGTTATTTAAGCATGAATCAAAAGACGTGCCATAAACTGAAAAATCATCCATGAATACCTCCATACAGTCCTCTAGCAACTCACCGAATATACTCACCATGCATCTCTGAAAGGTACCGGGCGCATTGCAGAGTCCGAAGGGCATACGTCTATAGGCAAATGTGCCAAAGGGGCAAGTGAAGGTAGTCTTCTCCTGGTCCTCTGGATCTATGCAAATCTGAAAATAGCCTGAAAATCCATCCAAAAAACAATAGTGTGACTTCCCTGCCAGTCTCTCAAGCATCTGATTAATGAAAGGTAAAGGGAAGTGATCTTTCCTTGTGACCTTGTTGAGCTTCCTGTAATCAATGCAGACTCTCCAGGAATTCTTGACTCTGGTGGGCACTAGTTCATTGCTTTCATCCGCCACCACGGTCACTCCAGATTTCTTGGGCACCACATGAATAGGACTAACCCACTGACTGTCAGAAATAGGGTAAATAATACCTGCCTGTAGAAGTCGAGTCACCTCTTTCTTTATAACATCCAAAATAAGTGGGTTGAGTCTCCTTTGTGGTTGCCTCACAGGTTTAACATTATCTTCCAAAAATATCCTGTGCATGCAGATAGCTGGGCTGATACCTGGTATATCTGATAAAGTCCACCCAATCGCCTTCTTGTAGTGCCTCAGGACTTGCAGTAATTTTTCTTCTTGTTCTGACTCCAAATGCTGTGCAATAATCACGGGAAAAGTCTGCTCCTCTCCTAGGTATGCATACTTCAAATGGCCTGGTAATGGCTTCAGTTCACTCTGGTCTTCTTCAGTAGAAATAAGTGGTCCCTGGGGCTTGTGCAATCCCCTACACTTTGAATATCAAGAAAAATAGGTGGTCCTTGGGGCTCTGTGCAATCCCCTACACCTAGAAAAATCTCTCTAGCTGGCAATACATCTGAAATGTCTTCTGAAAAATCCTCAGTCTCAGCAGTAAGTATTTTCTCAGCCTCCTCTGAATCAATAATTCCTCCAGCAAAATCCTCCAGAAATCCCTCAGCCTCTAACTCTGCCTGCTCCAGCTCATCAAGAATGTCTATGCTCATGATGGAATGGTCCTCTCTCGGATGCTTCATAGCATCAAAAAGGCTAAACTGGACAACCGTGTCTCCAATCTCTATAGAAAGTGTACCGGCATATACATCGATCTTGGTTCTAGCAGTCTTCAGAAACGGTCTGCCTAAAATAAGTGGAGAACGGTGTGCCAAATAATCTCCCTCCATATCCAAAATATAGAAATCCGCAGGAAATATTAGCTCCTTTACCTTCACCAAAACATCTTCAATCATACCTGCTGGGTGGGTCTGACTCCTGTCTGCTAGCTGTATCACCACACCAGTGGGCTGTAAGGGCCTATGCCGAGCATCTGAAATACTGACCTGGGCATCACATTTATGGAAGCTCCTAAATCTAACATAGCATCATGGAATATGGTGCTCCCTATCTCACAAGAAACAGTAAATACCCCTGAGTCTTCGCACTTCTGAGGAATGGTGTGGATAAGTGCTGAGATGTTCTTCCCAAAGCTGACCAACTCATTTTCTTTTAGTTTCTTTTTGTGAACACAAAGATCTTTCAAAAACTTAGCATACTTTGGAATTTGCTTGATCATGGTCAACAAAGGTACATTTATCTCGACCTTACTGAAAAGTTCCACTAACTCATTGAATTCCTTGGCCTTCTCCTTCTCCACTTGCTTTTTGGCTAATGTTTTCCGCTGTGGAAAGGGTAAAGGAACCCTAAAATCATCTTCTTTGGCCGGAAGTGGAGAGGCTGAATTCTGCCCTGCTGTCCCATGCGTATTGGCTGCTGTACCGTGCGTCTCGGCACTGATTTCTTCTCCGTTTTTCACCAAATTTGGAGGGTTGCTTGAGGAAGGGGTTGGGAATGGGCTAGGGGTGGAATCAGCTGAATTTGAAGTCATTTCATTGCTGTCTTGGGCCGGAATTGAGGTTGCTGTCCGGTTCTCTGAAAATTCTGCTCTTGGACTCTTCGGAAATGTTGTAACCTTCCCACTTCTCAAAGTTATAGCACTCACATTTCTTTAGGATTAGGAACAGTTTGGGAAGGGAGTTGACTTGATCCTTGAGCTTGATTTTGATTGATCCCACTAGCCAATTGCCCCAATTGCCTCTCAATGTTGTGATTATGTTGTTGTTGTTGTTGGAACATTTGTTGAAACATTTCCATCATTTGTTGATGCTGAGCATCTCCTCCTCCATTTGATCCCCCATATCCTCCTTGGTTAGCATAGCTCTTTGACTGACCTTGAAGTGATGAAGTATTCGGTTGAATTAGTTGAGCTTGCTGAGATCCTTGAAAACATGGCGGTTGGGGCTGATAAGAAGATGAAAGTTGCTGTTGGTAGGGCTGATTCAAAGGCTGATTTGCTTGGAAACCTTGCTGGGAATTGTAGCCTTGAAAGTTTTGATTTTGAAATGGAAAATTAGGTGGCGAGGGCTGTAAATTCTGACTTTGAAACCCTTGATTATAGGGCTGGAAATTCTGATTCAAGGGCTGTGAAGGCTGAAAATTTTGTTGGTTTTGAGCTTGGAAAGCTGGGAATGATTGCAAACCTTGCTGCCCTTGATGATATTGCTGGAATTGAGGTTCGAACTGCTGAAATTGTTGCTGAAATTGTTGGGAATTAGGCTGAAACGGAGGCTGAAAATTTTGGTTCGACAACTGAAATGGTTGCTGATTAATCTGAGTTTGCTGGGGCTGCTGGAAGTTTTGTAATGGCCGCTGTGAGGGCTGTGGTTGAGGGTCTTGTTGATAGAAAGCATTCCCGTACCTCAAGTTAGGATGATTCCTCCAACCGGGGTTATAAGTAGAGGAATAAGGATTGTTTCTTGCTTGAAATTGTCCTCTTACTAATGCTGCTACCGTCTCGTCCTGCTGGAGGGTGGGGCATGAATCTGAGGTGTGCTCTTGACTAGAGCAAATGCCACACACACTTATCACTTGACTTGACTGTGGAGGTACTGAAGGAGTTGAGCATTGATTTGCATTATTAACCTTCAACTCTTTAATGAGTGATGTGATCTCTGCCAATGAATTCCTTATCTCTTTATTATCAGTAGGAACTACCTGAACTTCACTCACTCCTCTGGTGGTCAAGGCTCTGCTTCCAAATTGTTGGAAATTCTCAGCCATATTAGAAATTAGCTCCCTAGCTTGCATTGGCGTTTTGTTCACTAGGGCCCCTCCAGCTGCAACATCTATCATGACTCTGTCCATCTGCAGCAATCCCTCATAAAAGTACTGAATCAATAATTGCTCACTGATCTGATGCTGGGGGCAACTTGAACACAACTTGTTGAATCTCTCCCAGTAATCATATAGTGTCTCACCAACCACTTGCTGAATCCCACAGATGCTTTTTCTGATTATAGCTGTCCTGGAGGCTGGGAAATACTTTTCCAAAAATGCCTTCTTCATAGCGATCCAACTAGACACATGCCCTGTGGGCAGATAATAAAACCAGTCTTTTGCTGCTCCTGTCAGTGTGAAGGGAAAAGCTCTCAGCTTGATGTCTTCTTCAGAAATGCCCTGAGGCTTCATAGTAGAGCATACCACATGGAATTCGTGCAGGTGTCTGTTGGGATCCTCTCCAGTCAATCCCTGAAACTTTGGCAGCAAATTTATAAGTCCAGATCTTAACTCAAAATTCCCCCCCCCCAGCTCTGGATAAGCTATGTTGGAGTACTGAAATGCAGCATCTGGTGCTGCAAGCTCCTTCATCGTTCTCTGGTGATCTGCCATGTCACTGTCTGAGTGAGTGAAAATAGTCTGAATAGGAGGGATATCTGTAATCTCAGAAAGAATGCCCTGGCTCCTCCTAGCTCTGAAAGTCCTCTCAATCTCAGGGTCGAATTCTTCTAAATCACCACCTGAAGACCTGGTCATAAAACAAACAAAATCGCAGTAAAAGTGGATAAAGAGATAAAACAAATAGAATCAAATCAAAAGATATAACAATAAGTACAAAAAATAAATCAAGAATGATATGAAATAAGTGCACAAGCAAAAATCAAACAAATCAACTAGTTGCTTCCCCGGCAACGGCGCCAAAAATTTGATAGACCCAAACTATGTGTCACGAATGTGGGTCTCAAATTTAAATGTGAATGAATAACTGGAAACCCTTTTTGCAATTAGAAAATGAAAACGTAGTAAAGGGGCCACAGGTCGTATTTTTCCTCGGGATTAGTTGATGTTTGTTTGATTCGTGCTCGTATTTATGTGTCGTTTATGTTTTGGGTTTCAAAGAAATAAATTTGGTTTTGGGATACAATCGAAAATGAAATTGCAATGAAAATAGAAGACTTAGCTAATAAACAACACAAAAGGATGGTAACAAACAATTCAACCAATGGAAAACCTAATCAAAGCACTTACAAAATTTTTGGCAACTGTTTTCTGATTTCAAACACAAAAGAAATGCTATGCAATGAAGTAAAGGCAGTGATGGGAGTTTTCGAAAATAAACAAGCTTGCAACAATTAGTGGCATGCGAAATTAAGAAAATCAAACACACAACTCAACTCAACTAGCTACAACGTTTTTGGAGGCCAACCACTGCCAACAAAATTCAGAAATGAGTGAATGCTAACTTATTGATTCCGAACACAATCATATGCCACAAAAACAAGTTGAATTCAAATGCAAAAAGGTTCAAATCAATTGGCATGCAAGGGAAACTTTTTGTGCCAAAAACTAACACCAACTTTATAAAATCAGTATGTTTCGGCTCCACTTCTCAAGCTGGTTGGTTCAATTGGGAAACAAAGGTATTAAGAAAGAACTGAGCAAGACTAAGGTAAGGAATTGAAACTGAAATCAGAACTTGAAAAACACAAATTCAGAAACCAAAGGGGCTGAAATTTCAGATGCAGAATTGAAAGGATTAGCTACTGATTTTTCTGTTTTCGCAATAGATTAAAGGCTGAGCTAGCTAACACAAACTGAGTACAAGTAACTAATCTAGGCACAAAGCAACTTAACTAGCAATTACTTAACCGAATCTAGTGAAATAGGACTGAAAATTCTGATATGCAGAATTCAGAATTGGCACGCGGCAATACCACTTGGCACGCAGCAAATTAAGCTGAAATAAACTGAAATTTAACTAAGTTGATCACTAAACAAGTTCCTATATTACTCTACTTGCAGAATTGAAGCTAAATTATAGCTAACAACTTAAAAATCATAAATTACAGTAGCTGAACAGGAAATTCAGAACAGAACAGTGCGGCAGAAATCAAACTACAGCTAAAACTAAATTGTAAACCAATTTAACTACTCCTCAACCCTTCCTCAGCTCAAGAACTCCTTGGTCGTCAATCAAGAGTGAACTTCGGACCCGCAAGCTCAACAAATCAGTGAAGGACGGTCTCTGCAAATGATTCAAAGCAAATCTTGCTCAAGCTGAAATTTGCTTCCGAATTCTTCAAACTCGCTGTGGTGGCTTGCGATTTGGATTAGGGAATGACCGAAACCTTCCAGGGAACCCCTCTGGATAGCTCGGATGCAGTGGCGATGGTGCACAGCTGAGCTCGCTGAAATCGGATAGCAAAACTGCCGAAACCTCGCGCAGCCTTGCTATTGAGCAAAAATCCAATCTGAAACCTCACTGAGAACTCTCTTCACTGACCTAGCTCTTGGTTTGATGATGGATTGAGTGATCACGCCTTCGATTGGATGAAAAATTGAAGAACACGATGAAGAACTGAAGAAATCTACTATTGCGGCGAAGACGCGATGAAGGGAAGAAGCTGCGCGTTTCTGATTAAATAGGAACCAATGTACGACTCAGATTTAATTGAGAAAATCCAACGGCTGATCTTGCTCTGATTTGAGCCAAACTTTGATAATGGTGATCTGGGGTCAGGATCTGCCTCGTGGTAGCTTGGATCCTCCAGATTTGCAACGGATGGCCCAGATCAACCTAATCTGTGAATGGACGATCTAGAGCCCTCCGAGCTTGATCCAACGGTTGATTTAGCTCTGATTGGGATGAAACCTTCAGATTTTGATCAGTGTGCTTGATCAACCCTAACCCTAGCTCGGATTGCTTCAGATGGTCCCGGATGGCTCAGATCTAGCCGTTTTTGAATCGGACGGCCCGGATTAATCGTATGCTTGATAATTCGATCCGGTTCCACTTCCGACTCAAGTTTGACCCAGTATGCCCTAGGTCCTTGAACCTTTAATGCCTACAAAAATAGATCCAAAATTTAGTGGCCAATTAATCCAAATATGTGTAAATTTGCAATTAAGTCCAAAATAAGAGTAAGTTCTAAAACCTAGGGCAATTTCACAATTAAGCAATAAAAACATAGGTCAAACATGGATTTTAACAATTAAAATAATCAACAAAATGGTATTTATCAATGCTGAAGAGCTACAACGACAAGTTATGGAGCTATTGAGACAAGGTTATATTCGCGAGAGTATGAGCCCCTGTGCAGTCCTTGCCCTGCTTGTACCAAAGGAAGACGGTTCATGGCGCATGTGTGTTGATAGTCGAGCTATCAACAAAATCACAGTGAAGAGTGGGTACCACCAGATTTGAATCAAGCCAGGAGATGAATGGAAGACGGCCTTCAAGACACAACATGGGTTCTACGAGTGGATGGTCATGCCTTTTGGATTGTCCAATGCCCCCAGCACGTTCATGAGATTCATGCATCAGGTCTTGCGGCCTTTCCTGGGAAGATTCGTAGTTGTATACTTTGACGACATCCTTATTTATAGTCCGACGAGGGCTTTACACCTTGATCACCTCCGAACTGTTTTTGAGAAGCTAAAGGCTGAATCCTTGTTCGTCAACAAAAGGGAGTGTTCTTTTTTCTCGACTACAGTTTCTTTTCTTGGATTTATAGTGTCTACTGAGGGTGTCCGTGCAGATCCATCAAAGATAAAGGCAATCTTAGAGTGGTCACAGCCAAAAACCATTCATGATGTCCGAAGTTTCATGGATTGACCTCTTTCTATCGCCAGTTCATTCAGAACTTTAGTACCTTAATTGCTCCTATAACTGAGTGCCTCAAGGAGCGCGAGTTCAAGTGGAGTGAAGCAGCTATGACTAGTTTTCAGCTGGTGAAACAAAAGATGACCAAAACACCTGTTCTAGCACTTCCAGATTTCAACAAACTGTTCGAAGTAAACTGTGACGCATCTAGCATTGGCATTGGTAGTGTTCTAAGTCAATCAGGACGCCCTATTGCCTTCTTCAGTGAGAAACTATCTGGTGCCAAGAAAAATTATTCTACCTATGACCTGGAATTCTATGCTATTGTGCAATCCTTAAAGCATTGGCGCCATTATCTCATGCAGAAGGAATTTATCTTATTCACAAATCGTGAGGCTTTAAAGTACATCAACGGTCAACATAAGTTGAGTAGTCGACACGCTAAGTAGGTAAATTACTTGCCGAAGTTCACCTTTACACTGAAGCATTAATCAGGGAGACGCCGAACTCGAGGGCGAGTTCTCTTCAACTCCGGGAGACTGATGCAGGAGGGGATCCACAATAATATTCAGATTTATATATTTATGATTTTTTAATTAGTTATATATTTTTATTTAGTTTGTTCCTAAATCTTAGGAAACTAAGTCTTGTTGGGTTTTTAATTGGTTATATATATATTTTTGTTTAGTTTGTTCCTAAATCATCGGAAATTAGGTTTTGTTGGTTAAATTTGTTCCTAAATTTTAGGAGACTAAGTCTGGTTGGTTTAGAGTTTTTTTAGGGATATGAGTGCTATATAAACTCATGCTTAGATGATGTTTAGGACAGGTTTTTTAGATATTGAATCAATTTGCTTCGCTTAAGCCACGTTACGGCTATATCTCTATTTTTCTCTTCTCGCTCTTGTTTTTCTCAATAAGGTTTAAGCCCAGTTTTGGCTACTCCTTATCTCGTTATTACTTTTTTATTTTTTTTCGTAAATCCCTCTGAAACTTCTTGCCCTAGAAAAATCTATATTCTGCCCGGCGTCAGTTGAATTGCAACGTGTTAGAACATCATGTGGAAATTTTTTAGATCTCATTCCATTAACTTTACAAAACTTACTCTATTGTTTCATCATTGATTGATGCAATCATAAATATGAAATTGATATTCTAATTGGTTTAATATAATTTTCTAAAAGTTTTACTCCATCTTGAACACATAAATTTAAGACATACATACACAATGAATATGAAAAATAAACCACCAATAATATGTAGGCAAACAAATTTTAGTTTATCTATAGAAGCAATATTAGAAATGATATTGAAAATATTTTATGAGTCAATTCATATTCTTTTAAAATTAAACATAATAATTATGCAATATTATAGGTAGTATGTGATTCATCAAAATTTTATAAGTTATTGAAGTAACTGCATTAGTACTTCCTTGTATTTCAGGCATTGGAAGGTGCTGGGGTTGGGCCTCGGTCTCATCATCGGTGGATTGAATTTGAATGTTGGAATCCTCGTGCGTTATTTCTTTTTCCCTTCGAGATCGAGATGATGAAGCTCCGTGACCTCCTTCCATTATTGTCGAATGATGGAGTCGAACGCGTAGAGAATATGAAATTGAATATAAGAGTAGAGAAGATGTGTGCGTAAATGATAAAATAAACTCCCTATTTATAGAATTTGGATCATAACGATCACTAAATCATAGTCATTGATAAAAAACGATCAAATGATCTTAATCAATGAAAAGAAATAAAAAAAAAATCCCAACGACTTCGAACCGCCAGTTAACCGGCGGTTCGAAGTCGTTAGAACCATTAACCGACGGTTCGGAGCCGTTCCAACGACAAAGAATTTTTTTTTTTTTGCTGAATCGATGATTCGACTCAGCGAACCGGGTCAATGGGCCACCCGACTTGTTAACTCGGGGTGGGTCCTGCCCTTGATCGGGTCTACGGACAATTACGAAGACGTAATGAGATGTTATTTTGTTCGCTGCAATTGTGACAATTAAATTAGTGCGCCAAATAATTTAATTATTTTTAAAAATGTAAATAAAAAATTTGAAATTAATACAAATATTTGTGAACATTTGGATTCAACCTTCCACCAAATCTTCGTGCACGTCGCGGCGTTAGACCCGACCTCGGGCCGGGTCCAGCCCGGACCCGGCCCGGAACCGGCCCGAGTCAACGGGCTGGGTGGCCCATTGACCCGGTTCGCCAGGCCGAACCGGAACCAGCCCGGCCGGTTCCGGTTTCCCCAGGCAAAAATCACGAACCGGCGGTTAACCGCCGATTCCAACGGCATTGAACCGCCAATTCAGTGCGGTTGGGAGGTTTTTAATTTTTTTCGACGATTGAGATCATTTGACCGCTTTTTGATCAATGGCTATGATTTAGTGACCGTTATGATCCAAACTCTATAAATAGAGAGCTCATTTCATCATTTTCACACACAACACAACTTCTCTTCTCTTAATATCTCATTCTCAAATCTCAAATCTCAACTTCTCTCCGCGTTCTTCATTTTTCGACGATAATGAAAGGAGGTCACGGAGCTTCATCATCTCGATCTCGAAGGGGAAAAGAAATAGCGTACGAGGATCCCAACCTTCAAATTCAATCCACCGATGATGAGACCGAGGCTCAACTCCAACGCCCTCCGGTCCCCGAAACACAAGGAAGTACCGATGCAATTACTTCTAAGGTTCAGGAAAATCCTCGTTTAAAATCGTTTATTTTCACTAAACATTTTGAGAAGGTCACACTTCTGTCGGGAGAATTGCGTGCAAAATGCAAGCATTACAATGGTTCCTACAAATTCCAAGCCGGCGGCAGCTATAGGTCGTTGAAACGACATGTAGAAACGAAGCACCCGACAGAATATGGGCTTGATCGCTCTCAAACACAATTATCTAGATTTTCTAGTGGTAGTAGTACTGATTTTGGTTTATTTTTATATTCGGATAATAAATTAAGAGAATCATTAGCTAAATTTATTTCCGTAGAACATCTTTCTTTTAGTTTTGGATCTAAATGCACATTTGAAGATTTTTGTAAAGAATCTCTTAATCCTGCTGCTAAACGTGTACCTAGGACTACACTTACTCGTACAATTAAAAGATTAGTAAAACAAGGAAAAAAGAATTTAATTGAAGAATTTAGTAAATTAAATAATAAAGTTTCTTTATGTTCCGATATTTGGGGTGATCATTGGCAAACTCATTCTTATATGGGTGTAACATGCCATTGGATTGATAACTCTTGGATCCTCCAAAAAAGATTGTTAATTTATATAGTTTTTGATAAATCACATATTGCTCATAATATTTCACAATTATTACACTTAATTTTAGAAGAATATGGATTGACTCATCAAATATTTTCAATGTCATTAGACAATGCTAGTTCTAATACTGCTTTTATAGATGAACTAAAATTTATTTGTCAACCTGTTATTGGTGGTTTATTTTTTCATATTCGTTGTGTATGCCATGTTTTAAATTTATGTGTTCAAGATAAATTAAAACTTTTACAAAATTATATTCAACCAATTAGAACTGAAATTTCATACTTATGGTCTCATCCATCTATGGTGAAACAATGGGGTAGATTTTGTAAAGCTAATGGAATGCGACCTAAAAAATTTCCACGTGATGTTTCAACACGTTGGAATTCAACATATCAATTATTATAAGATTCTTTTCAATATAAAGATTTATTATGTTTATTTTTTGCACAAAATAGTAATACTAATATATATTTATTTTCACAACAATGAAATATTTGTAGTAATATTTGTGAAATTTTAAAATTTTTTAACGATGCAATTGAATAACTTTCCGGTGTTTATTATCCCACTGCTCATTTAATTTTAGTGAATTTTTGTAGTATAGTATTAATATTAAATGAACATGTAAATAATGAAGCTTTAATTTTATGTATATTAGCTATGAAAAATAAATGGAAAAAATATTTTTATTTTATTCCTGAAATTTATTTAATTGTATTTACTTTAGATCTTATATTTAAATTAGAAGTTTTACAAGAAATGTTAACTTTATATTATGACACTTTAATTCCTATTAAAGATTCTTCCTCTCCGGATCCCGCTAATATTATATATAATATTAGAAATTATTTATATGATCTTTATAATCAATATTATGTTAAATATGGAACACAAATTAATATTTCTGAAACACAACAACCTATTATTACTAATTTAAAACTTACAAAAACACAATTTTTATTAAAAGAACGGACGAAACATCCACGAGGATCCTCAAGTTCCACACAGGAACTTGAGAATTATTTTACGACTTCTTTTGATTTTAATGAAGCAGATAGCGAAGACTTCGATATCTTGAAGTGGTGGTCACAGAAGGCTCAAAGCTTTCCCGTTCTCTCCGTGATCGCAAAAGAAATTTTAGCTTCTCCAGTGCCAACTGTTGCTGTGGAGCAGACGTTTAGTATCGGCGGCAACATATTAGATAAATGACAATCAACTATGTCTCCCGACTCATTGGAAGCTCAAGCATTACTTGATGATTGGACCAGAGCCGAGAAGCGAATCCAAGGAATGCAACTTTCAGAAGACGAAGTCAAAAAATTTGATACCGAAGGAACAAATACAACAGGAACGGGAGGAAATGGAAATGAGTGAGAAAGGGTAAAAATATAAAAGGGTAAAAATGTAAAAGAACTATGTGGACTTTGATTCCCCTACATCCTAAGGGGATACGTAGGCAACTTATATAAGTGCAAGCCCTTTTTTAATAAAATTTATTTTTTTTAATTTAATTTTTAATTTTTAATTTTTTTTAATATAATAATCTTGAACCGTGGCGAACCGTGAACCGGCGGTTCCGAACCGTGAACCGTAACCGGCTTGGGCGGTTAAGGTTAAGGGTCGACCTCTCACGAATCATCGAGCCGGTGGTTCCGAACCGTCGAACCGTCGATTTCGAATCATGATCGGGCCTACGCGGCGTCTCAACCAATCCCACCAAATCGAAAACAAGTTCTGTACTCGACCAACACTCACTCGACTCTATGCCCACCATCGATCCATTGAACCGACTAGTGGCGCATTCCGGGCGGGACCCGCATCAGGGAGTTTAGATTTATAAAAGGTGGCTCCCACCCGATACGGCGAGTGTAGCACGCCACGTCGGCTGACGCAACGAGAAGCCGCCCGGCGTTGGTGGTGGCCGCGGCTGAGCTGGCTTTATCTGCCTCCTCCAAAAAAANGCAACTCACCAATATACTTACCATGCATCTCTGAAATGTACCGGGTGCGTTGCAGAAGTCCGAAGGGCATACGTCTGTAGGCAAAAGTGCCACAGGGGCAAGTGAAGGTAGTCTTCTCCTGGTCCTCTGGATCTATACAAATCTGAAAATAGCCTGAAAATCCATCCAAGAAATAATAATGCGACTTCCCTACCAGTCTCTCAAGCATCTGATCAATAAAGGGTAAAGGGAAGTGATCTTTCCTTGTGACCTTGTTGAGCTTCCTGTAATCAATACAGACTCTCCAGGCATTCTTAACTCTGGTGGGCACTAGTTCATTGCTTTCATCCACCACCACGGTCACTCTAGATTTCTTGGGCACCAAGTGAATAGGACTAACCCACTGACTGTCAGAAATAGGGTAAATGGTACCTGCCTGTAGAAGTCGAGTCACCTCTTTCTTTACAACATCCAAAATAAGTGGATTGAGTCTCCTTTGTGGTTGCCTCACAGGTTTGACATTTTCTTCCAAAAATATCCTGTGCATACAAATAGCTGGGCTAATACGTGGTATATCTGATAATGTCCGCCCAATTGCCTTCTTGTAGTGCCTCAGGACTTGCAATAATTTTTCTTCTTGTTCTGACTCCAAATGCTGTGCAATAATCACGGAAAAAGTCTGCTCCTCTCCTAGATATGCATACTTCAAATGGCCTGGTAGTGGCTTCAATTCATTCTGGTCTTCCTTAGTAGAAATAAGTGATCCTTGGGGCTCTGTGCAATCCCCTACACTTTGAATCTCAAGAAAAATAGGTGATCCTTGGGGCTCTGTGCAATCCCCTACACCTAGAAAAACCTCTCCAGCTGGAAATGCGTCTGAAATGTCTTCTGAAAAATCCTCAGTCTCAGCAGTAAATATTCTCTCAGCCTCCTCTGAATAAATAGCTCCTCCAGAAAAATCAGGCAAAAATCCCTCAGCCTCTAACTCTGTAGCCTCCAACTCCTCAAGAATGTCCATGCTCATAATGGAGTGATCCTCTCTCGGATGCTTCATAGCATCAAAAAGGCTAAACTGAACAACCGTGTCTCCAATCTCCATGGAAAGTGTACCAGCATATACATCGATTTTTGTTCTAGCAGTCTTCAAAAATGGTCTTCCTAAAATAAGTGGAGAACGGTGTGCAAGATAATCTCCCTCCATATCCAAGATATAAAAATCTGCAGGAAATATTAGCTCCTTTACCTTCACCAAAACATCTTCAATCATACCAGCTGGGTGGGTCTGGCTCTTGTCTGCTAGCTGTATCACCACACCAGTGGGCTGTAAAGGGCCTATGCCAAGCATCTGAAATACTGACTTGGGCATCACATTAATGGAAGCTCCTAAATCTAACATGGCATCATGGAATGTGGCGCTTCCTATCTCACAAGAAACAGTAAATACCCCTGGGTCTTCACACTTCTGAGGAATGGAGTGGATAAGTGCTGAAATATTTTTCCCAAAGCTGACCAACTCATTTTCCTTAAGTTTCTTCATGTGAACACAAAGATCTTTCAAAAACTTAGCATACTTAGGAATCTGTTTGATCATGGTCAACAAAGGTACATTGATCTCTACCTTACTAAAAAGTTCCACTAGCTCATTGAATTCCTTAGCCTTCTCCTCCTCCACTTATCTTTTGGCTTGTGTTTTCCGCTGTGGAAAGGGTAGAGGAACCCTAAATTCATCTTCTTTGGCCGGAAGTGGAGGGGCTGATTTTTTGTTTGCTGTCCCATGCGAAGTGGCTGCTGTGAATGGAGTCTCGACACTGATTTCTCCTCCGTTTTCCACTAAAATTGGAGGATTACTCGAGGAGGGAGTTGGGCACGGACTAGGGGTGGAACCAACTGAATTTGGATTGATTTCATGGCTGTTTTGGGCTAGAATTGAAAGTGTTATCCCATTTTCAGAAATTTCAGCTCTTGGACCGGTTTGAGATGATGTAACCTTCCCACTTCTCAAAGTAATAGCACTCACGTTTCCTTTTGGATTAGGAACAGTTTGGGAAGGTAGTTGACTTGATCCTTGAGCTTGATTTTGATTAATCCCACTAGTCAATTGTCCCATTTGCCTCTCAAGGTTTTGATGTTGTTGTTGTAAAACTTGTTGTTGTTGTTGTTGCCAAGCTTGTTGTTGTTGTAAAATTTGTTGAAACATTTCTTCAACCCTCTGTTGGGGCACATTTCCTCCACTAGAACTGCCATAGCCCCCTTGGTTAGCATAGGGTTTTGATGGTCCCTGAAACGATGAAGTAGTAGGCTGAAAAATATTACCCTGCTGCGGTTGGAATTGGGGCTGATAAGAGGGCTGAGTTGGCTGTTGATAGGGCTGATTAGAGGGCTGACATGCTTGGAAACCTTGCTGAGAGTTGTATCCTTGAAAATTCTGATTTTGAAATGGAAAATTCTGTGGTGAGGACTGATTTTGCATAGGTTGAAACCCTTGATTGTAAGGCTGGAAATTCTGATTGTAAGGCTGTGAAGGCTGGAAATTTTGATGGTTTTGAGGTTGGAAAGTTAGAAACGATTGAAAACCTTGCTGCCCTTGCTGATATGGCTGGAATTGAGGCTGAAATAGGGGCTGAGTTTGCTAAAAATTTTGCTAAAATGTAGGTTGAAAATTCTGGTTCAAAGGCCGAAATAGGGGCTGATTTTGTTGTGTTTGCTGGGGCTGCTGTGATGTTTGTTGGAATTGTTGTTGCTGAGGGTTCTGTGTTAGTGATATGAGAGAAGTGTCCTAAGGTAATCGCCTTATGATTGTAAAACATTTATATTAATAAATGATAATTCACTATTTGAGTATACATGCTTGTGTATTTGATTGGGATCTTAAACTCATCTACTGAATGTCCGCAATACAACTCACAGCATAAGAGAATTTGTGATGAGATCACAACTAGTGATTATCTCTAAATGCGCAAATGTGAAGTATTGAAAATATCCCTAGTCGATGAATTGATAAAAACGGACACTATCAATTCTGTTGAGACTAGCATGGGTTATTCTCTAATCAGCTGATTCTCACTGGCTGGTGACATTGGGATGTCCGGAGATAAACATGGATGCTAGTTAAGGGAACTAGTTCATTGGAGTGACTAGCTGTAAGACTTCATATGGGAATCTACATGTAGATATGTCAATGAAGATCTTACTGCGGCTTAAGTGCGATGTTCCTTTGACTTGCGGTGTTCAAGTCATCTTGGTCATGGAGACTTATACTTTGACATCTTAAGCAAGCATCTCCAAGGAGGTGTGGACCCAGGATGATCGGGTATAAGCCGAAGTGCCCGAAGATGTTTGAACAGCCTACAAAGGATTCACCACTTCTTGCGAGGAGATGTATACCCAGGCCTATCGTCGGATTGTTACTCAAAGCCTCTGGCCAGAGCATATCATGTTTAGAGTGAGAGTCTCTAAAATACATGAGAGTAATTAGAAATCCAAAGGACGAGTAAGACATTACTTGGGCTAGGTGTGACGTAGTCAGCCTAGTGGGGACTGACACCATAGACCGTGTCCTGAACCAAGTGGGTATAAGGTGGTGAAGGGAATGGGGCACGATTCATTAGAGCTGCTGAAGGGTTTCAGAATAATTTCTTCTGAGGTCAAACCGTTGATCTTTCGATTAATTGGGGATCATGATGTACTACTAGGTGCCACTCATGATCGTTCTATAATTTGTTGATTATAGACGGCCAACATAAATCGAAAGCCTATTTAGTCACACGCACTACGAGTAATCCGAGGGATTTAAAACGAGTTGAAAATTGGATTTTCCGATCAAGAGAAATAAGTCGAATCTGAGTTAGTCAGAGGCGCAATGGAAGCTAAAAATGGCTAAGTCTTTTGAAGGCTTTTTGGGCGAATTAAATGAGTTTAATTCGCGGCGGTTCGGGTTGATTTTGGCCGGCCAAAGAAGGTGTTAAACCCTCTTTGGTAGCCGGCCAAATAGAGGAGAATAAACCAATTTAATTGGTTTAATTAATAAGATAATTCCAGCGCGATTTATTTTATAAATTATGGATAAATAAATTTGTATAAAGAAATTTATATAAATAAATTTATAGAAATTTATTCTTTTATGGAAGATTAAAATAATCCATGAATTGGGTTTATTTTAATTTTATAAAATCAATTATGAATTGATTTATCCATAATAAGAAAGTTTATAAATTTCTTATAAAATTTATTCCATAATTTAAAGAGAAGAAGAATTAGTTTTTATTACAAATTAGTTTATAATAAAGACTTGGTTTAAACGGAATTAATTCATAAGAATTTATAGGATAAATTTCTTATGATAAATAATTAGTTTTATTATAAAGTTAGTTATAATAAAATTCATAAGAGAATTTATAGGATAAATCTCTTATGATAACTAATTTGTTTTATTATAAATTGTTTATAATAAGACTAGGCTTAAAAGGATTAAGCAATAAGAAAATTTATAAGATAAATTTCTTATAACTAATTCCATTAATTCGGTTTAGAGGGAGACTTAGCAAAGGAGTTGCTACTATATAAAGGAACCAAAGGCTAGCCCTTATTCCTAACGAAAATAATTAAGAGATTAATTATTCTCTCCCTCTCTCTCTTCTCTTCTCTCCTCCTCTTCTTCTCCTTCACATTAGGGCCGGCGCCCCATCCTTGTGGATTAGGGCCGGCGCACACAACCATCACCCAAGGGAGTTGGCGTGAGCTTTCAAGGAGAAGGAGAACCCGAACACGAAGAAGAAGAAGCGGATAGCGACTCCTCTCTTCTCGGAATTCGATTCCGTTACTTCGTTGGTTAGTTTTCCTAATTTTTCTCTTGTCCTTCTAGTTGTGCCTTCCGAGAATCTAGTAGTTCTCGTCGGCACAAAACTCGTGACTTTGCGAAGTCATCCCGAAGAGAACTCGGCGTGGACGCGAATAGAGGCGAAGCTTCCAAGGGACGCTATGGTTGGATCTCGTCCCTTTCTTCGAGTTACGCAAGGTACAAAAGTAAATTAGTTTACTTTTTCGCAAACTTTTATTTCATGATTATGTCGATACACTATAAGGTTGCATGCTAGATACGAAGTTAAAATAATTTAGGAAATTATTTTATGCAAACTCTTCCGCTGCACGTAAAAATTTTAAATTTTACGAACTCGTATCCTTGTCGACATGCACCCGGTCCCAACATTCTGTTGGTAGAAAGAGTTCTCGTACCTCAGATTTGGATGATCCCTCCAACCGGGGTTATAAGTAGAGGAGAAAAGATTGTTTCTTGTTTGAAATTGTCCCCTAACCAATGCTGCTACTGTCTCATCTTGTTGGAGGGTGGGACATGAATCTGAGTTGTGCTCTTGACTAGAGCAAATACTGCATACCCCTATCACTTGATTAGCTTGTGGAGTTGCTGAAAGATTTGAACTTTGAATTGCATTATTAACAGACAATTGCTTCATCACTTATGTGAGCTCTACCATTGCATTTTTCATTTCTTTCTGTTCATTCGAAACCATCTGGACTTCATTAACTCCTCTCGTGGTCAATGCTCTGCTTCCAAATTGTTGTGAATTCTCAGCCATGTTTGAAATGAGCTCCCTAGCTTGATTTGGCATTTTGTTCACTAGGGCTCCTCCAGCTGCAGCATCTATCATAATTCTGTCCATCTGCAATAAGCCCTCATAAAAATACTGAATCAGAAGCTACTCGCTGATCTGGTGCTGTGGGCAACTTGAACACAGTTTGTTGAATTGCTCCCAATAATCATAGAGCGTCTCACCCACCACTTGCTGAATGCCACAAATGCTTTTTCTAATTATTGCTGTTCTGGAGGCTGGGAAATATCTTTTCAAAAATGCTTTCTTCATAGAGATCCAACTAGACACGTGCCCAGTGGGTAGATAGTAAAACTAATCTTTTGCTGCTCCTGTCAGTGTAAAAGGGAAAGCTCTCATCTTGATATCTTCTTCAGAAATGCCCTGAGGCTTCATAGTAGAGCATACAACATGGAACTCATGCAGGTGTCTATTTGGATCCTTTTCAGATAATCCTTGAAACTTGGGCAGTAAATGGATGAGTCCAGATCTGAGCTCAAAATCTCCAGCCAGCTCTGGATAAGCAATGCTGGAATACTGAAATGAAGCATCTGGTGCTGCGAGTTCCTTCATAGTCTTCTGGTGGTCTGCCATGATATTGCCTGAATGAGTGGGAATAGTCTGAATAGGAGGAATATCTGTAGTCTCTGAAAGTATGCCTTAGTTCCTCCTGGCTCTGAAAGTCCTCTCAATCTCAGGGTCAAATTCTTCAAGATCACCACCTGTAGACCTGGTCATAAAACCAAAAACAAATCGCAGTAAAGTAGATAAAAAGATGAAACAAATACAATCAAATCACCAGATATAACAGTAAGCACAAAAATGAATCAAGAAAAATGTGAAATAAGTGCACAAGCAAAAAATCAAACAAATCAACTAGTAGATTCCCCGGCAACGGCGCCAAAAATTTTGATGCCCTCAGAATTGGTGTCACGAAAGTGTGGGTCTCAAAATTTAGATGTGTGTAAGCTGGAAACCCTTTTTGCAATCAAAGAATGAAAACGTAGTAAAGGGGCCACAGGTCATATTTTTCCTAGTGCTAGTTGAGATTGTTTGATTCGCGCTCGAGTTTATGTGTCGTTTGTGAATTTTGAGTTTCAAGTAAAATTGGGTTTTGGGGTTGCAAGCATGAAATGAAATCGCAATAAAAATAAAGGAAAACTAAACAGATAAATTAAACGAGCGATAGCAAACTAACTAAAATTGGAAAAGCAAATCTAAATTAAAATGCAACACAGATGCTAAGTAAAGGAATAAAAGCAGTGAATGGTAGTTTTCGCAAGCAAACAAACTTAAAACTAATGCTAGCTACAAAATTTAGCAATCAAACTTAAAACAAACTCAACTCAAACTATCTACAAGTTTTGGAAGCCAACTAATGCAGGGAAAATTCAGAGATGCTAAATACGATACCAATTGACTTCCAACACTATCAGACACCAAGAGACAAGTGAAAAACTGATGCAAATCAGTGCCCAAAACAGCTTGGCACGCAAGGGAAGCCTTTGTGCCAAAGCTGAAACTTTTGTGCCAAACTAATTCTAACAATTCAGCATAGAAGGCTATCGATCAGACTTAGAAAGAACAGCTGTAAATGCAGGGAAATGCAGGGATAATTGAAAGATTTAGACTCCGAATGAATGACTGAACAAGCAGAACACTAGAAACAAAAACATGACACAACCGAATCTGTCAAATTTCAGAAATGAGCTTAGATTTCAGAAATGGAATTCAGATTACAGACATGAAGTTGATTCACAATAACTGCTGCGCAAGGCTTAAATCGAGTGCTATTTAGCTAGAACAAACTGCAACGTAAACTCATAAAGTAAAACTAAAGCAAGCTTGGAACAAAATGCAGGAACTCAAAAGTAAGGACTGAAAATGCAAAACTAGAGTTGGCACGCAGCTATTGAGTTGATACGCAAGCAATAAACAGAAAATAAACTAAATTAAATTCAATTGATCACTGAACAAGATTCCTAGCTAATTTACTTGCAGAACTAGAACCTAAATTAAGCTGAAACAATTCAGGAAACAAATTCAAACAGTTGATACGAAAAATTCAGTAATCGACAGATTTCAGAAATTAAACTACAGATTTAGAACTGAAAATTCCTATTGAAACTAATCCTCAACCCTTCCCGAGCTCAAAACCTCCTTGATCGTCACGCAAGGGCAAGCCAAGAACCCCTTCAGCTCCGCAAATTAGTGGGAAATCGTCTCTACAGTCGACTCTGCTCAAATCTGCGCATAGCTGGAATTTCCAATCCAATCCACTATATCTCAACTGATGGAACTACGATGATGATTTGAGAATCATCTGAGCTCACCCGAGGACCCCTACAGACGGCTCAGACGATAGAAAGTGGCTCACGGATGAGATTCAAGGGATTTGATTGAAGAACTGCCGAAACCCTCAAATAGCCCTGTTCCGGCGCAAATTGAGCTGAATTCTCCAAAGAAACTATCCCCAATGATTCAGATCTTGATACAAGGTAGAGATTGAAGTGGTCACGCCTTCAAACTGAAGAAACTTGCAAGAAACATAAAGAAAACGAAGAAGGAACACTGTTGCGGCGAAGACGCGACGAGGAAGAAGCTGGGTAGATTTTTGATTAAGTACTTGACAACGGACGGCTCAGATTGATTTGAGGAAATCCAACGGCTGATCTTCATCCGATCTGAACCAAACTTTGATGATGTTGATCAAGGGTCAGGATCTGCCTCGTGGTAGCTCGGATCCTCCATATTTGCAATGGATGGCCCAGATCTACCTAATCTTTGAATGAACAGTCTAGAACCCTCCGAGCTTGATCCAACGGTTGAACGATCTCTGATTGGGATGAAACCTTCAGATCTTGATCAGAGTACTTGATTAACCCTAACCCTAGATCGGATTGCCTCAGATGGTCCCAGATGGCTCAGATCTAGCCGCTTTTGAATCGGACGGCCCAGATTACTCCGAAACTTGATAACTCGATCCGGGTCCATTTCCGACTCAAGTTTGACCCAGTATGCCCTAGGTCCATGATCCTTTCATGCCTACAAAAATAGATCAAAAATTTAGTGGCCAAATAATCCAAATATGTACAGATTTGTAATTAAGTCCAAAATAAAAGCAAGTCCTAGAACCTAGGGTAAATTCACAATTAAGCAAGTAAAATATGGGTCAAACTTGAATTTTAGCAACTAAAATAATTAATAAAATGGTACTTATCAATGGGCCGACCAAAGAGGGCATCCATCCTCTTTGCTTGGTCGGCCACAACAAAGGGAGAGAACCAAATTTTTGGTTCAATTTATAAAATAAACCAAGTGTGGTTTGTTTTATAAAATAATGGATGATATAAATTTTTATATATAATAAACCAAGGTTTGGTTTATTTTTTATGGAAATTAAAATGAACCATGGATTGGTTTATTTTATAAAATCAATCATGGATTGATTTACCATGATAAGGAAATTTATTCCATAAGAGAGAAGAGACTTGATTGATTTTTATCATGAATTAAAATATGATTTTAACCATGATATAAAATCAAACTTGGCATGATGGAATAAGTTATTCCATATTTGAGAGACTTGATGGTTGAGAGGCCACTATATAAAAGACCCAAGGCAAGGCTTGGGTGATGATCATAGAGATGAAGGCATAGGCTCTCTCCCTCTCTTTCTCTCCTTCTCTTCTCCCCTTCTTGTCGTGCACCAACCAGCCCCAAGAAGGAGCACCAGCCGGCCATCCTTTTGTGGTTAGTCTTCCGACTTCTCTCTTAGTTTTTCTCGTCGCATTCTCGGAGAATCTAGTAGTTCTCGAGAACACGAAACTCATGGCTTTGCGAAGTCATCCCGAAGATACTCGACGTGGACGCGAATAGAGGCGGAGCTTCCAAGGGACGCTTACGGTTGGATCTCGTCCCTTCCTTCAAGTTACGCAAGGTAATATGTAAATTAGTTTACGTTTCTACAAAAATTTTAAATATATGATAATGTCTACACAAGATAAAATTACATGCTTAGATGTGTGGTTAAATGATTTAGAAAAATTATTTATTCTAAACCTTCCGCTGCACGTAATTAATTTTAAAATTACGAACTCGCATCCATGTCAACATGCACCCGGATCCAACAACACATACATACATCACATAAATCACAACCACACAGTTAAAATGGGCCTCAGGTCTCAAATCAAGACAGAACATAAAATAAAACCGGGTAAACCATACCTGACTGCAGACCGGTCCGACTTACAACAAAACAAAATGAACAAAGGCCTCCATGGCACACAAAAGTACAATCATATCGAAAAATACCACAGCAGAACAGCAAATGAAAGTACAACTGAATGACAAATAAAAAGGGTACCACATGTACCACCGACATAAACAGGACAAGACATCGTCTCGACACACGCAGAGGGACAGGCTACGGGGCACTCCAGTCGATCATCCTGAAATAAAAACAAGGAGCTAACGGGATGAGTCATAAACTAGCGAATATCCCATCATATATGCAAGATATTCTAAGCTAACAACAGTGTAACGGACTATCGAAATAACACAAGTATAAGCAGTGGTAAGTATAACTGAAAGAGGAAATAGGATGTATCATACCAATGTAGCAGAGTCGCCAAAACAGACATAAGAGTCTTCTGTAAGTGCATGACAATCATATGCAACATCCAAGTAAAACAAGAACAAGCAAGCGCAAAATATACGTATACACAAGGTGCAATGTCATGGTCATCCCTGTCGTCGGTCAGACATCGTCACCTATGTATGAGAGGAAGCTGAGCGGAGGCCACCCTCCGACGTAGGGCTGTGACTGCCGTTCATACTCTGTCATCACTACTCCTGAGTGATCGAGTAGACGGAATGCTGCCGGTGTAACACCCCTACTCCATGACCTATCCTGGCGATATCTCTATCAGTCCCAGGCCATCTTTGGAGGATATCTCTATCTGAGTGTTACCCCTACCCCATGTATATAAACGGGGGAGAGACCTCTCTCTCTCATCTCCTGGTATGTGGACTACTCAAGAAGGGATCTCTGCCTGCTACCACGCTCCGGTTCACTAACCCATGAGTGCATGAGCAGAGCAGCACGGAGCACACTACCCAATATTCCGTCAACCACTAACCCATGAGTGGCCGTATGGGCAGGTCAGTATGACTGTCAACCTGACTCACCCACAAAGGGGGCCTCTGATCGATAGTGATGCACAGTGCACGATGATGCATAACACTGGTCAAACAGCATCCACTATCTAGTCCACCTATATCAACATGATATGCAAGGATTATAGATAATGCACCAGAGCCTAAATCCTAAAGGTATAGGTATCACATGCCAGGTCTAGCATAAATAGTATCAGCAAGGCAAATAGAATAGTTATATCATAATCTATTATTCTATTGCTAAACAAAGCATATCAAGCATATATATCTGTGACTAATCTAAAAGAAGAGTCAGAGATACCCACCTCTGATGTAGTAGATCGTAAGCGAAGAGAACCCCCCGTCTGAAATAATATCCATGTCGCGTGAACCAAGTCAAAGCTCTGCATCAAAAATTAATTTTAGCTAATCATAACTTACTAACCTAGCTAAAATTAGTCACCACTTAATTAAGAACGAATCTTAATTAATTCACCAAGATGGACACCATATTCTATTCTAATCAAATAACCCCTCCTCCTTTGGAAACTGACGACATGTTTGGAGAATTCTCCATCCCTCTCAATCCAAAGCCAAACAAGGCATCCATCTAATGCCCACAACACAAAGCTCAATCACAACCTAAATCAAACTCACATCAATTTAGGATCAACTCAATCCCCATGATCAGTCTTGCATGAAGCAAACAAAATGATCCGCACACCATACCCCTACGGTAGCACACAGTCAATAACAAAGACAACATAGCCAAAGAAACAGAGAGATAGCAATCAATCTGCGTTCGATCAGAATTTGCCAGTCTAATTCCCACAACAGTGATGAGAAAACACAACAACATAGTATTCCTATCCCTATCAAACACATGTTTGTATCGGCTATCAACCAAACATGGCAGAATCCATCGGACAACTAAAACAGTCCCAAACCCTAGATTCCATGATCAAGAACAGATCACAAAATATAAGAACGGAGAATTCAAAGCTCGAAACCCCACCCCCTCGGATTGAAACCAGCAGCAACAAACCCACGAACATTAATCAAAACATCAACACTGATCGAATCAATCTTACCTTGACTGTGACCGGCGGAAACCATTGCTCAGATTCGAGTGTAGCTAAGATCACCGGAATGAACCCTAGATCCAAAAACCCCCTTCTTCGCAACCCTCCAAGAATCCCTAGATCCACAATACTCCACCTCAAAATCGAAACCAATCTGTGATCCACCGAATGAATCAAGAATGGATCTAAAAAACAGAGTTAGGGTTAAGATCATCCGGCTTACCTTCCCGTATCTTCGACGATGGCATGATCGGAAGAAAGAGCATCGCTCGAGTGGATCGGCTGAGGGAGCTTCGGGAAGATCGCACACACATAGGAGGTCGTCTGCTATTGGGAGGAAGGAAGGAAGGTCCTCGGGAAGTTGCCGGCGCCGATTGAGAGGACGCACGCCGAAGGGGAGAAGAAGAAGAATCATCGGCACCTCACTGCGCTAGGGCTCGCGAAGAAAAACGGAAATGATCGGCTTCGAGCTTTAATGTGAGGGGAAAAGAAACGGAAGAGTAATCAATTGAGGTTAATTAAAGTTTGGTCTTTTGCAAAAACCCCCCTGAACTTGTGCTATTTGATTTATCTCCCTTTCAGTCAGCCCTTTTTGCCTTTTAGCCCTCTGAGTTTTCTGAAATCTAACATAACCTGTGGCTATTGCTTGCTTCGTGCGATTTCTGCCATCACCAAGGGATGGAAGAGTCCAGTAACCACGGAAGATAAGACGATGATGCCTCGCGAAACCCTAGCCGGCAGCGCGTGACACAGGAGCCGGAGAATTGCAACTGAGTGTAGAGGTTTCTTTGCGCAATCGCCTGGAAATCGCAACTTCGTGTCGGTGGTTTCCTCCTGAGTAGGCGAACACCTTGCAAGCGATTGCCACGAGAATCGACAACCGCGTCGCGATAGTTTAATTTCCCCGAGACGATGTCATCACGAAGTCGCGATTACGACAATAGCTCACAATTTTCGCCCGGCTGCCAGGAACACACCATTACTAGTGTTGGATATATAGTGTGAATGGAAAGAGAGGTGGTGGGACTTTAGTCCCACATTGGGACTTTCTAGTGAATGGAAAGTGAGGTGGAGAATAAAGAGGTTCCATTGTGAATGAGACTTTAGTCCCACATTGGGAATCTCAAGGCATAAATGTTGGTTTATATTGTTTCACAAGCATGATAGTTGTGAACAAATGCTATGGGAGAGACTCTCTCTCACGCGTGGGTGTGCAGGGGGGTGCAAATCCAGGGCCCGAATTTGTACTGAACCAAGTGAACTCGTGTGCGTGCACGACCTGCACGCGTTGAATGTCCAATCGGTTGGGGCAAAATTTATCCAAGCAGATGAACCAACGTTTTGCCAAATTTTTTACTCAAATGTAACGGATGCATTAATTTTGATTAATGCGAAATCAGTAACCCCCATACATTTGGATCTGGCCGGTTAAATGACAGTAAATGGCGTTAATTATGTTAGTAGGAGCCCGAGAGCCAATTATATGATGATTGATTAGGGACTTTTTGTATCATATTCTATCATGAATAAAGACATGTTTTGGTTATTATACTTACTTTATACTTATGTCAAATAACTAAGTATAATAATGTCCTTGGGTAGTAGGTTCTTATCTACATCATATCGATTAGTTGAATCGATAGTGAGATGATGTAGAGAACACTACACTAAACTATTCCTAGTTAAGCATTAATATTCAAGAACAATATTAATGCATGGAGACTAGCATGTAGGTCAATTGATGACTTGAGCTCACAAGTCATGGATATGTGATATCAAGTTGGCACATGGGTATACATTAGAGAATGCGTACTGATTGACCCGCCATGAGAAAGTTTCATAAATTGTCATATTAGTGTCATAAACTTTCTTATGTGGCTATTAGTATGAATAGTCCTTAGACCTGAAGTCACTACGGTTCCCTACATGAGGAGTTATGTACTTTGGTATCACCACAAGAAAATTACTTTTCCACAGCGCGTTATTAACAACGCACACTAAAAGCACGCTGTTAATAGTATTATTAACAGCATGCATATTGATGTGCGCTGTTAATACCATAATTTTTTTTAAAAGAAGAAGCATCAACAGCGTACATTAAAAGCACGTTGTTAATATTATTATTAACGGCATATTAACGTACATTGTGAATAAATAATAACAATGACAACATGCAAAAAATTGGTACACTGTTAATGCATCTATTTATTATATATGATATGCTACAAATAAAACTACAAATAATCACTATTTTTATTATTTTTTGTTTTCCTTATTTTCTGTTTTTTCCCAAAACCCTCGCCACTACAAATAATCGCAACTTTCCGCCGCTACCTCTTATTTTCTTTCTTTCCAAAACCCTTGCGCGCGCCTCAACTCATCGCCCTCATCATCGCTCGACTTTCCGCCGCCTCCTCTCCACTTCTCATCACTCAACTCTCCGCCTCCTCCTAGCTACACGACTCTCTGCCTCCTCAACGCCATCTTCTCCGCCTCCTCCTCACAGATGCCACCTCTGTTTGTGTCATCTTCATCTCCTCCCACAATTGCCCCCTTGCTTTCAGCCCACACTTCTCTCCTCGATTGCTTATGTTGCTTGCTCATTTGGCTTGATCGCCTAATAGCCTGTAGACTTACGCCCCATGGTAGCTTCTCCGGGCTACGCTAGGGTTTGATTCTAGGTTAATTTTTTCCCTTTCCTCTGCTTCTTCTTCTTAAGTTTCTTGTTCTTCTTACAGAAAAATTTGCCATTATTTAAATTATTTCTCTTACATTTAGAGATAAGTGTATATATTTGTCATCATTTAAATTGTTCCTGTCTAAGAATCCAACCCTAAGTGCATTAGTATATTGTCCTATCTCGTACTGGCCAAGACCATACCGTATTGTTGAACCATGTGTAGAAGCAATCCTTTGATGACATATCAATTATGCTTGCCTAATGTTAGAAAGCACTCTCTGTTGGTGCAAGTTGCATCAGTGATGTCCTCCTTTAAGTATTTTAATATTTGACAATATACTTAATTCAGTGATACATTGAACAAGGGAAGGGTGAGCAAAGGAGGAGTACCAAAGTGAAAGAAAGTCCTAGTAAACCTAGGCAATAAATCTTGGTTCGAAGAATTGGGCACTAAGTCCTGATCATGGATTGGGCACTAAGTCCTGGCAAAGGGCTAGGCACCGAAGACCTGACCGGAAGTTGGTCATGAAGTCTTGGTCGAGGACTGGACAAGAAGTCCTGGACGAGGGTTGGGCACCGAAGACCTGGTTCGAGGAATTGGGCACGAAGACCTGGCCGAGGGTTGGGCACCGAAGTCCTGGACTTAGGGTTTGGGCATGAAGTCTTGGTCCAAGGGATTGAGCAACTTTGCTGAGCGATGACTAAGGACAGAAGTAGAGAAGGGTCGAGGGTTGGACGTCTCAAGATCCGAGAGTATCGGAGGCTAAGCAAAAGTCTACCCGAATGGACTGAGTGACAACCATCTCCTGAAAGGAGTAGGTGAAAGGCACATTCCCGGGGGTGGGAACTTGCGACAGTTCAACCTAGGGTTTCGTGGAAATCCGAAGTCAGAACTAAGTCCTTAAGGTTAAGATTATCAACTTGTTTACCTTGTATTTATGTATCTTGCAGGTACCTAAAACTGAAGAGAAAGCAAGCAAACAAACATAAAGAGGCTGAAAAACAGCTTCCCGGGTGCCCCCATTGATACATACACCCCTATTGACTCAGGCGCCTGAATGAATCAGGCGCCCCCATCAATACAGGCACCCAATAAGGCAGGTTTATCAGCTTTGCGAGTTCAGCGTGAGGATGAGCTTTGACCAAGCCCTTTAAGGCGCCCCCATCAACATAGGCACCCTAATGAAGCCTATAAAAGGGGCTTCGACCCCAAGGCTCAATAAATAAATCCAGAATCATTCTGAGCACTCCAAATAGAAGAAACCCGCTAACGATGAAGCTCTGTGACCAAGGAGGCTCCGGGAGCAAGTGCGCGGCACTTCGGAGATCCAGATCGGCCGAGGCTTCGATTCTTTTTGGTTTGATTTACATTCAGTCTTTAATTTCTTTAACTCTTTTTGATTGTAACTTCTGCACTGTAAGAAGGGTTTCTCCGCCTCTGGAAAGTCCGTAAAAGAGACCATTAGTGGATGGGCGTTCCCGTGCTTAGGCCTTGGATGTACTTGTTGATGCAGTCTGACCCTGATTGTTGTTTTGGTGTTGACACTGATTTTAGTTTGGGTTGATAAGATGTTTGGGATTAAGTCCTGGTCGTGGACTAGGCATACCTAGTGGGACTAGGTTGGATGAAATCCTAACCTGGAGGGTTAGGTGTGTGAAAAGTCCTAGCTTGGAGGGCTAGGTGTGGGAAATCCTAACCTGGAGCGTTAGGTGTGTGAAAAGTCCTAGCTTGGAGGGCTAGGTGTGGGAAATCCTAACCTGGAGGGTTAGGTGTGTGAAAAGTCCTAGCTTGGAGGGCTAGGTGTGGGAAAATCCTAACCTGGAGGGTTAGGTGTGGAAAAGTCCTAGCATGGAGGGTTAGGTGTGGAAAAGTTTTAGCTTGGAGGGCTAGGTGTGAAAAAATCCTAACCTGGAGGGTTAGGTGTGGAAAAATCCTAGCTTGGAGGGCTAGGTGTGAAAAGTCCTAACTCGGAGGGTTAGGTGATTGGAAATCCCGGTGAGTGAAGCCGGGTCCTGGTGAGTGAAGCTAGGTTGATTGGAAATCCCGGTGAGTGAAGCCGGGTCCTGGTGAGTGAAGACAAGTTGACTGAAGTCTTGGTCCGAGGGATCAAGCACGAGTCAGAGATGGGCTGGAGGCCGGCTCTCGTGACTTAGAATGGCTTTGACCTTGCCTGGATCGGTCTGGTGACCGATCAGGGAAGTTGGCACGGTGTTCCCTCGTGGATCGGTCTGGTGACCAATCAGGGAGCATGCAGTTCACTCACTGCTCAGCTCCTGATCAGTCGGGTGACCGATCAGGGAGCATACAGTGAGTTGAGTTCCCCTGCTGCTCGACTCCTGATCGGTCTGGTGACCGATCAGGGAGCATCCAGTAGGTTTTGGGAACCTTACTGATCGGCTCCTGATCGGTCTGGTGACTGATCTGGCACACTGTTCAGATCGTTCTGGTGAACGATCAAGTGTCGCGGACTCCGTCCTATAACCTATCAGGCTGGAGCCTGATCGGTCGAAGGGGTTCCTGATCGGTCTGGTGACCGATCAGGTCACATCCTGATCGGTCTGGTGACCGATCAGGTCACATCCTGATCGGTCTGGTGACCGATCAGGTCACATCCTGATCAGTCTGGTGACCGATCAAGCCCGTGTGGCCGAGAAAGCTGGGAGTCCCAGCAAAGTTGTGGATCGGTCTGCTGACCGATCCACAAGCCCTGGATCGGTCCGGTGACCTATCACTTTAATTAAAAATGCACTGTCAGACACTCTGATCGCGTCTGAACACATCTGATTTCTCTGCGCTTAATCTCTGATACTTGATTCTCTGCTGATTTGCTGTGCTAATGATCTGATTAAGAGTACAGGTGACAGGGATGGATTCAAATACTCAAGGAGAGTCAATGGTGGTCTTTTCTTGGAGCAAGTTTGTCCGTTTTCCATCTCAGGTTGCAATGGACGCTGACTGCTGACTGGAGCTGCTGACTGGAGCTTGGCTGAGAGAAGCTCAGGGAGTCCAGGAAGAGCTCAGTGGTAACTGGCTGTTGCAGGTGAGCAGCTGGAGGCAGTAGTGAGGTGGTGACTTGGCGATCAGTGGAGAGACTCAGGGTGTGTTTGGTTTGTATTTTCCAGTCTGTTTTCTATTTTCATTTTCTGTAGAAAATGCGGTTTTCTGGAAAACACGTTTGGTTTGCATTTTCCAGCTTTGTTTTTCAGAAAAAAACATAGCGTTTTCTGGAAAACTAGAGAATGAAATAAAGTCATTTTCCAGAAAATGAGAAAATGCGATTTTCTGGAAAATAAAAATGGAAAATGGAACAAACCAAACACCCCCTTAAGTTGCGTAGCGGAGAAGAGCTAAAGAGAGCTTGCGGAGTTCAGTTCTGGTGGCGCGATCAGTTCTCCACATTGTGCTTGTGCGATCTGTTGTTCCATCATCTTGAGCAAGCAACTGTGATCCTTGAAGCAACCTTGTGTTACTTAAGCATTTGGAAGAGAAACAAGAAGCTTGGCGAGTCCATCAGCGAGAAGACACGAAGAAGGGGTTTCTTGCGTGAGATCTGCGCTGAGTGGAGATCGGGTGAAGTTTGCTTGTGTTCTTGTGGTTTTAAGTGCTAAGTAAGATCCTTCTTGTGTTTCCTGTACTCTATACTTGATTCATTTCGAAACGCTGTGGAGAGGTTACTCCACCGAGAAGGAGGTTGCATTTTATCCGGATTTTCCGGGGCTTGATCTGCCGACAATCAAGGGATAGTCCACCTTACAGGCACGCCAAGGAGTAGGGGCAAGTTATCCCCGAACGTTGTAAATCCTCTTTGTTAGCGTTTCGTGTTTGTGCTCAGTTTAGGGTTTAGTTTTCTGCAACTCTATTTTCCTTGTGCTTCCGCTGTGCTACTAATATTTGAGGTACAGAAATTTGAAAAGTGCTAAAGGTTAAGTGTCTGGCTACATTCATCCCCCTCTCTAGCCATCCAAGTTCCAACAGTACTGACCCTGGGGGGTTGGGAACCAAGTAAAAAATCCCAGCGTGCGCTGTGTTGTCTTTTATTCTTTATGTTTTATTTTCCACTGTGCTACTAACGCTCTATCCAGAACGATTACTCTTAAGTTTACGAGTTTCCGCGAAAAGATTTTACGGTCGATATTCACCCCCCCTCTATCGACGGAACGGATCCTACAATTGGTATCAGAGCCAGACCGCTCTTCACCGGACTAATCGCCGACGAAGCAACGACACCAGGAGTTGAGGGGGAGCCCAGTGGTGAATCAAGTACACTTTTTTTTTAAATGTCTATTTTTAAATTCCATATTATATGCTTCACATGCAGGGAGAGAGGGCACTATAAAAATCAGTGTCCTACTCGTAAGACTCGTTCTTCACCGGCAACAAAAGACGTACCAGCACCAGGAGGCCGGACGAACAAAGATCACATCAAATGTTTCAAGTGCGAAAAATACGGACACTACAAGAATAAATGTCTGGCAAAGGTACGCAGAATTTACGTTCCGAAAATTTTTAAAATTCCTGCACTAGCTTATCTAAATAATTTAGGTAATTTTTCTGAAAAGTTAAATTTTGTGAACAGTCAAATTAATATTTTGCATGACCAGTTAGAAAATTTAGATAATGCTAAATTATCAGAAATTAACTTTCTAATCCTTAATGTTAATTCGATAATTTCTAAAGTAAATTCTGAAATTAAATCTGCAAATTCTAATAATATTAATTCTATAAATTTTGGAATTAATTCTGTAAATTCTGAAAAATCTGATAATCCTGAAGGTAATTCTGAAATCAAATCTAATGATTTTAAGGATAATCCTGAAATTAAATTTGAAATTCTCAAGGATAATCCTGAGATTAATTTTGAAATTCTTAAAGATATTTCTGAAGATAACTCTAAAATTAGTGAAGATATTTCTGAATATAACTCTAAAATTAGTGAAGATATTTCTGAGGATAAGAATGATTTTGTTGAAAATATTCTTGAGGATAATAGAAATGAAATTCTTTTAGATAATAATTTAATTATAGATAATGTTGAAGATTATTACAGCACATTAACTAGTGGCCCGAATTACTCCACCTACTTTGAGGATATTGAAGGATGTGATTTTGAGGATGAGGAGGAGATGGAATTTTCTGAGATCAAGGCCATAGTAAATAAAAATCACAAAGATTCAAATAAACCAGAATTATTGGAAAAACTTGAAAAGATAAATAAGGAAGAAATAGTGGATGAGTCAGACATTTTTGAAATAATGAAAATTCTAAACTTAAACCCACAACTATTAATTAATCATTTCAACCTTAATTATTCAAGTTTTAATTCAAATTAATTCATAATTAAATCAATTAAGTTTTAATTAATTCAAATTCAAATTAATTAATTCAATTAATCCTTAATTAATTCAAATTCAAATTAATTCATAATTAATTCAATTAAGTTTTAATTAATTCAAATTCAAATTATTTCTTAATTAATTCAATTAATCCTTAATTAATTCAAATTCAAATTAATTCATAATTAATTCAATTAAGTTTTAATTAATTCAAATTCAAATTAATTCTTAATTAATTCAATTAATCCTTAATTAATTCAAATTCAAATTAATTCTTAATTAATTCAATTAATTCTTAATTAATTCAAATCTAATTAATTCTTAAGCAACTTAAACTCGAATTAAATAAAATCTTATCGAAACCGGAATAATTAATTTAATAAAATTAAATATGTCAAAGTGGGTTGACATATTCGCGGGTTCACACCACATGTAGCAAATCGGGAATTTGATACATCTTTAGAAACTTAATTAAATATTTTTGACTTGTTTGAATCATGCATTAATGCCATGAACATGCATCTGCTATTTCTTTAAAATATATGTCATGTCATTTATGTTTAATTTTATGCATGATTTAGAATGGCAATAGGAAAAAGAATAGTTGAAACTTGGACAACCTAGTATTGGGTGGATGTGAGATGATAGTACGTTAGAAAAGTTGTCTAATAAGGTCAAGTATACACTACTTGGTCTGTTTAGTCTAGTGGAACTAGCCGAAGCTACCGATCCAAAACCTAAGCTAGTTAGACAAAAAATTTTCAAGAAGTATTTTGAAAATGAATTTTCGATAAAAGGCTTTGTCAAGGAAAGGATTGATGATGCAATAAGGCTACGACCAAAGAAGGCCTTGCGCCTCACCAAGACCTGGAAGCCGATTACTGAAAATCAAATTCACTTTACTATTTGATAAATTTGAATCTAACACAAGTTTCAATTAAATCTTAGATTTTACAATGAATTAAGAAAAATAATTCAAGCATCTCACAATGCACCCAAAAGGCAACCTTGCGTGCTGTATTGGGACATCTAAAATGGGTGAGATGTTAACGACTAATAAATTGAAGAATATTTTTCAAAACTATTTTCAAAATTCTTAGAATATTTTTCTAAAAATATATTTTCAAAATAGTACTTTAACATAATAATATTTTTATGAATTTCATGCCTGTCTGGTTGCTAATATATTATATGTCTTCAAAAATTATATTTCTTTTAAAAATTATTTGACTCACACAATTAGACACAAGCCTTCTAGGACAACACTAAAGTTCCTTAAGACACTTAGATAGAGTCAAATGGTGTCGGGTACAAGGGGAGTATTTTTATTCTTTCGAAATGTTTTCCGAAAACTGTACTTTAAAGCATGACTATCATTTAAAAAAAGGGGGGGGGGGGTTATGCTTTAAAAAGTTATTCTCATTCCAAGTTGAATTTTCTAAAACCTTATCTTCTTAAAAATTACCATACTTCAGAGTTGTTCTTTGGATTTTGATAAACCCTAAAGACACAGAGGAGGTCTACTTAATGATCTACAAGGACTCCAAGGATGTGTCGAATTTAGGGGGAGTCTACGTCAAAAGAAAATTTTCTGACAAGTATTTTTCAAATTTTTTTGGTAATTATTTTTGAAATTATTAAATAATTCATTTGGTCTAAACCAAACCCTAAAGACTCAGAGGAAGAGTACTTGTGGTCAATAAGCTTCCTAGGACTGGGTCAAGTTTAGGGAGAGGTTAAACTGAAAGAATTATTAAACATTTCAAAATAATATGTTTTCGTGCACTACATTTTCAAAATCTTGTTGGAAACATAAATAGTCTGTCTTTTAAAATACTACTACTTGGTTTTTCAAAATTTGTGTGGCTTATAAAATTATTTTGAAATACTTCTTGAAATTATCTCTACCTGAGTTTGGAAAATTTTCTAGGACACTTAAGGAAATGTCCTTGTAATTAACAAAGTTTCCTAGGATTGTGTCAGACTGGAAAGGAAACCAAGTCAAGTAAAATATTATATTTTCAAAACAATATTTTTTTAAGTACTTTCAAAATATAAGTCAAATAATTTTCTTTCAAAAGAACTTACACTTTTTACAAAGTCTAATATTTTTCAAAAAGTGCTTATATTTTCAAAGTCTAATATTGTTCAAAGAGTACTTATGCTTTTCACAAATGCTAATATTTTTTAAACAGTACTTATACTTTTCAAAAAAGCTCAATCTATTTTTTCAAAAGTACTTGCATATTTCAAAAGTTCAATCAATTTTTCAAAAAGTACTTGCATATTTCAAAAATTCAATATATTTTTCAAAAGTACAGATATTTTTCAAATACTAACATGTTTCAAAGAACAATTTTTTCAATCTTTTTCAAAGTATCTCTCAAGATCATTTTCACAACATTTTTCAAAGTCTCTGTTATGTAAAAAATTTGTTATGAGTGCAATCTTTTGAAAAACCTTTTCTAAATTTTTCAAAGATTTATACTAAGTACTTTCATAAGAACAAAATGTTTCTATTGTTGGTGCAAGTGTTTTGGTCATTTTTTTTTGATGTATGACAAAGGGGGAGAATGAGAGCTTAAGTTAGAAAATTTTTGTTTCTTCCCAAAGGATCAATGAAAATCAAAAATTCTTTTTCAAAAAGGGGAGAGTGAGCTTATCTTAGAAATGTTTTTCTCCCAAAGATCAAAATCTATTTTCAAAACTTAGATTATTTGTTCAAGGTTTAGTCATTTCAACCAATCTAACTTAAGATATTGTCAAACATCAAAAAGGGAAAGATTGTTGGTGCAAGTTGCATTAGTGATGCCCTCTTTTAAGTGTTTTAATGTTTGACAATATACTTAAGTAAGTGATACATTGAACAAGGGAAGGGTGAGCAAAGGAGGAGTACCAAAGTGAAAGAAAGTCCTAGTAAACCTAGGCAATAAATCCTGGTTCGAAGAATTGGGCACTAAGTCCTGATCATGGATTGGACACTAAGTCCTGGCAAAGGGCTGGGCACCGAAGACCTGACCGGAAGTTGGGCACGAAGTCCTAGTCGAGGACTGGGTAATAAGTCCTGGCCGAGGGTTGGGCATCGAAGACCTGGTTCAAGGAATTGGGCACGAAGACTTGGCCGAGGGTTGGGTACCGAAGTCCTGGACTTAGGGTTTAGGCATGAAGTCTTGGTCCGAGGGATTGAGCAACTTAGCTGAGCGATGACTAAGGACAGAAGTAGAGACGGGTCGAGGGTCGGACGTCTCGAGATTCGAGAGTATCGGAGGCTAAGCAAAAGTCCAACCGAATGGACTGGGTGGCAACTGTCTCCTGAAAGGAGTAGGTGAAAGGCGCGTTCCCGGGGGTGGGAACTCGCATCGGTTCGACCTAGGGTTTCTTGGAAATCCGAAGTAAGAACCAAGCCCTTAAGGTTAAGCTTATCTACCTATTTGCCTTGTGTTTGTGTATCTTGCAGGTACCTAAAACTGAAGAGAAAGCAAGAAAACAAACATAAAGAGGCTAAAAAACAGCTTCCCGGGCGCCCCCATTGATACAGGTGCCCCTATTGACTCAGGCACCTGAATGAATCTGGCACCCCCATCAATACAGGCCCCCAATAAGGCAGGTTTATCAGCTTTGCGAGTTCAGCGCGAGGATGAGCTTTGACCAAGCCCTTTGAGGCGCCCCCATCAACACAGGTGCCCTAATGAAGCCTATAAAAGGGGCTTCGACCCCAAGGCTCAACACACAACTTCCAGAATCATTCTGAGCACTCCAAACAGAAGAATGCGCTAACGACGAAGCTCTACGACCAAGGAGGCTCCGGGAGGAAGTGCGCGATACTTCGGAGATCCAGATCGGCCGAGGCTTCGATTCTTTTTGGTTTGATTTACATTCAGTCTTTAATTTCTTTAACTCTTTTTGATTGTAACTTCTGCACTGTAAGACGGGTTTCTCCACCTCCGAAAAGTCCGGAAAGGAGATCATTAGTGGACGGGCGTTCCCGTGCTTAGGCCTTGGATGTATTGACCCTGGGGGGTTGGGAACCAAGTAAAAAATCTCGCGTGCGCTGTGTTGTCTTTTATTCTTTATGTTTTATTTTCCACTGTGCTACTAACGGTCTATCTAGAACGATTACTCATAAGTTTATGAGTTTCCGTGAAAAAATTTTACGGTCAATATTCACCCCCCCCCTCTATCAACGACACCGGTCCTACACTATAATATCGAAGACATGATCATTATATGAAATCATTCTCTTACTATTTTTAATTACCCAATAAGTGATCAAAAAAAGAGTTTACTTCTTGCTTTATGTTATAACATAATGTGTAAAAAATACGGTTAATTAATAATATATATAATACTAATAATAATAAAAGAAAATATGTATATAAATATATATATATGGTTATATATAAAAAACTTATATAATCGCCATAAATAGGAGTTTAAAATTTAGAAATAATTTCATAGACGATATAGGAAAAATTTTCTAAATTTTTGGAAATATTTACACGGAGAATTGGACGTGAGGTAGATTAGTTTGGACTTATTTAAGGAAACCTTTTATTCTCAAAATTTAAATAAATATATATATAGAGAGAGTTTTGCTATGCTAAGGACCTTACCGTGCAAACTCCGTACAAACCTTAACTATTTCTTTGGTTTGAAAATTTTTTTGTGCTTAATACTATAACCCAAATGGGAAGACTAACCCCGAGGGGTAATCGCGAGCAAAAAATAAAGAAAAAATAAGAAAAGAAAAAATTAAATAAACTAGGTGTGTACGTGTTTGCACGGTAAGGTCTTTAGCATAAAATTTCTGTATATATATATATATATATATATTTATTTATTTATTTATTTATGAGAGAACTTTTTCTCTATTAAATCCTCACAGCTCGTTCTGTGCCCTAATCTTCCTCACCTACTCTTTCCCCCTCGCCACACGCGATTCTTTTCTCCCATGCCTCCTCATCATCGCCGACCAAGCACAGGATCGCCTTCTTATTCCCCTCCCTCTCGTGACCACATCGACGAGCCGATCGTCGATCTATCTTCTCCACCCGAGCATCGACAACAAGCAGTGCTGACCTCCCGCATCCCTCGTGCAAGCTAAAGTTGCGGTCCAACCTTCTCCATCGCGATCCCTCTTCACACGAGCACCGATCGTCGATCGTAACTCTGGCCACCACAACACCCCTCTCTACTCTGATAGAGGGAGGATTACGGTTTGACCGTAGCCTCTCCGGTCGCCCCAGCTCAAAGCAGAGGAGAGGGGAGGAGTCGTGCGTTCATGTCAACACAGGTATGGATGGTTTGATTTAATCTATATAGTTGTTCTGGAGGTTTCTATGAATTTAGTCTGATGATCTTGTTTGTTCTGGAATGGGTGGGTATGATTTCGATTAGAATGTGAGTATTTCTTTTCAAACCCAATCATGATTTGGTGTAGTCTTCTTCTGCCATAGATGTAATTGGAAACCTTCCTTTGGATCAAATTTGAGTCTTGGGTGGGAATGGTTTTTGATCTGTAATTCGATTTGTGGTAGTGTCGTGGATGAGTTTAGGGGGTTAATATTTTTTTGAATTTGTTATTATTTCCGTGAGTTAATGGGATGTGTGAGGTGTTTATTTGGGTTACCAAACAATGGTGTGGTTTGTAACCGTTTGGACAACTTTGTTGTAGCTTGACTTATTTGGTTTTGTTACCTTATTACCGTGAGTTGCATGGACATTGGTATTAATTGACATTTTAAGTGGATGATCAAAGTCTATAATGCCTAGATAGAAATGCATGAGCCCTTAGTTTGGGAGAACATGACTTTTACATCTCAGCAAGACCATAAGTTGACTTGCGTATATTTTGAGATGCATTAGAAACAAGTGAGATGTTAAGGTGATGAATGAAACTCAAGGTGTTGATTAATGTGCATCCTATTGATTTTTAGGTTCATCAAAACATGAATATTAATGAACTCCAATCATTAGGAAAGCTAATGTACAAGTTATGTGCATGTAGCCCAAGGAACATGGTTGGAAATTATTTTTGAAACCTATTTCAAAACTATCTTGGAAAACCTTGGTGAAGACTATCTTTTGATAGATCTCATCATTGATGAATTGGATACAAAATAGAGTAAAACATTGAAGTATTTCAATGGTTTCCATTTTTGTGTCAATCTTTGAAAAAGAGATGTATTTTCATAAAAAATTATTTTTCCTTGGTAGTATATATCATAAATAAATTCCCCATAAAATTTTGAGATTTTTCAAATTTTGTAGAATTATTTAGGAGTTTCTAAAATTCAGACTGAAATTGTTTTCAAAAATCAGAAACTCTCAATCGATCAGTTGATCAATTAAGACAATACCCAATCGATTTGACAATCGATTGGGAGATCCTATCTGCGAGCACAGAAGCTCGTGTAATCGATCCGTTGATCGATTAAGGGCAACCGTAATCGATCAGTTGATCGATTAAGGCATAGCTTAATCGATTGGTTCCCAACACCAATCGATTCGCCTGAAACTGTCTATATCAGTCAGTTAACTCAAGTTTGAGTAACCTAACAATCCCTAGCCCCTTAAAATACTTTTATAAGTATATTTATGTAAATTTCATTGTAAAATCAAAAAAGGAGTTTGTTTGGTGAAACTTATAGGGTTAGAGAGAGGTTTTGATACAGGTTTTGAATCTCAAAATCTCATAACCTCGAGTTGAGATTTCCTAAAGTTTTTGGAACTCAAAAATCATTGTTGGTGCAATGATGGAAGGTTAGAGAATGTTTTGGGGGGAGGTTTTCCTTAAAAGCATGCGTTTGAATTTTTATTTTTGGGATAAGTGAAAGAATGAAGATTGAGAATCTTCATTATGATGAATGCTCAAGATTGAGTATGGGTTCAAATGGAAGGTATGAGACTTTCATTGGGCATGCCTTTGACCGTATAGACTCTTGGGGAGAGTTTTTGATGTGTGTCAATGGGGGAGAAGATTGCTAGGCTAATAGGGATTAGTCTTTTTCAAACATATTATCAAACATCAAAAAGGGGGAGATTGTTGGTGCAATCTTTGTTAGGTGATGGTTGACCTAGTTTGACTAGGCTCGAGAGAGCTTATGTCTGATAAGCTTGGTAGGCTTAAGGTTGGATGTTTCAATATTTGATAATGATGTTTGAATATCGTATGATGTTTGAATATCGTATGATGTCAAGTGAGTAAAGGTTGATTGGAGACTTGACTGAAAAGTCCTAGGGGGACTAGGCACACCTAGTGGGACTAGGTGAAGTCCAGGTGGATCGGGGAGATCGTACGCTGACACGAGAAAAGTTCTAGGGGGACTAGGCACACCTAGTGGGATTAGGTGAAGTCCAGGTGGATCGGGAAGATCGCACGCTGGCATGGGAAAAGTCCTAGGGGGACTTTGTTGGGACGGGTGCATGTCGACAAGGATACGAGTTCGTAAAATTTTAAATTTTTACGTGCAGCGGAAGAGTTAGCATAAAATAATTTGTTGTAAATTATTTTAACCACGTATCTAGCATGCAACCTTATGATGTGTTAACATAATCATAAATTAAAACTTTGCGGAAAAGTAAACTAATTTACCAAGTACCTCGCGTAACTCGAAGTAAGGGACGAGATCCAACCGTAGCGTCCCTTGGAAGCTTCGCCTCTATTCGCGTCCACGCCGAGTTCTCTTCGGGATGACTTCGCAAAGCCACGAGTTTTGTGTCGACGAGAACTACTAGATTCTCCGAAGACACAACTAGAAGAACAAGAGAAAAGATAGGAAACTAACCACCAAAGTAACGGAATCAAAATTCCGGGAAGAGAGGAGTTGTGATCCGCTTCTTCTTCTACTTGGTTGGCTTCTCCTTCTTCTTGATAGCTCACGGCAACCAACTTGGAGGGGTGAGGGTGTGCCGGCCCTAGTTTGGACAAGGGGAGCCGACCCTAATCCTTAAGGAGGGCGCCAGCCCTAAGGGAAGAAGAAGAGGGAATAAGAGAGAGAGGGAGAGAATTATCTCTTGATAGCTCTATATCAAATTGTGAATTAAGGGCTTGCCTTTGGTTCCTTTATATAGTAGCATCTCCCTTGCCAAGTCTCCCTCTTAACGGAATTAACGGAATTAGTTATCATAAGAAATTTATCCTATAAATTCTCTTATGAATTATTTCGTTTAAACCAAGTTTTATTATAACTAACTTCATAATAAAACTAATTAATCTCTCCTTTTGTTATGGAATAAATTTTATAAGAAATTTATAAACTTTCTTATCATGGAAAAATCAATTCATAATTGATTTTATAAATTTAAAATAAACCAATTCATGGATTATTTTAACTTCCATAAAAGAATAAATTTCTATAAATTTATTTATATAAATTTCTTTATACAAATTTATTTATCCATAATTTATAAAATAAATCGTGCTAGATTTATTTTATTAATTAAACCAAATAAAATGGTTTTCTCCCTTTAATATGGCCGGCCAAACGGCCGGCCACTTCAAGCCCCACCAATCGCGAATTAAACTCATTTAATTCGCCCAACAAGCCTTCAAAAGACTTAGCCATTTTTAGCTTCCATTGCGCCTCTGATTAACTCAGATTTGACTTATTTCTCTTGATCGGAAAATTTAATTTTTAACTCGTTTTAAATCCCTCGGATTACTCGTAGTGCGTGTGACTAAATAGGCTTTCGATTTATGTTGGCCGTCTATAATCAACTAATTATAGAACGATCATGAGTGACACCTAGTAGTACATCATGACCCCCAATTAATCGAAAGATCAACGGTTGACCTCAGAAGTAATTCTGAAACCCTTCAGCAGCTCTAATGAATTGTGCCCCATTCCCTTCACCACCTTATACCCACTTGGTTCAGGACATGGTCTGTTTGTGTCAGTCCCCACTAGACTGACTACGTCACACCTAGCCCAAGTAGTGTTCTTTCTCGTCCTTTAGATTTCTAATTACTCTCATGTATTTAAGAGACTCGCACTCTTAACATGATATACTCTGGCCAGAGGTTTTGAGTAACAATCCGACGATAGGCCTGGGTATACATCTCCTCGCAAGGAGTGGTGAATCCTTTGTAGGCTATTCAAACATCTTCGGGCACTTCGGCTTATACCCAATCATCCTGGGTCCACACCTCCTTGGAGATGCTTGCTTAAGATGTTAAAGTATAAGTCTCCATGACCAACATGACTTGAACACCGCAAGTCAAAGGAACATCGCACTTAAGCTGCAGTAAGAACTTCATTGACATTTCTATATATAGATTCCATATGAAGTCTTACAGCTAGTCACTCCAATGAACTAGTTCCCTTAACTAGCATCCATGTTTATCTCCGGACATCCCAATATCACCAGCCAGTGAGAATCAGCTGATTAGAGAATAACCCATGCTAGTCTCAACAGAATTGATAGTGTCCGTTTTTATCAATTCATCGACTAGGGATATTTTCAATACTTCACATTTGCACATGTAGAGATAATCACTAGTTGTGATCCCATCACAAATTCTCTTATGCTGTGAATTGTATTGCGGACATTCAGTTGATGAGTTTAAGATCCCAATCAAATACACAAGCATGTATACTCAAATAGTGAATTATCATTTATTAAAATAAATGTTTTACAATCATAAGGCGATTGCCTTCGGACACTTCTCTCATATCACTAACAGACTTGACACACCTAGTGGGACTAGGTGAAGTCCAGGTGGATCGAGGAGATCGTACGCTGGCACGAGAAAAGTCCTAGGGGGACTAGGCACACCTAGTAGGACTAGGTGAAGTCCAAGTGGATCGGGGAGATCGCACGCTGTCATGGGAAAAGTCCTAGGGGGACTAGGCACACCTAGGGGGACTAGGCACACCTAGTGGGACTAGGTAAAGTCCAGGTGGATCGGGGTGATTGCACGCTGGCACGAGAAAAGTCCTAGGGTGACTAGGCACACCTAGTGGGACTAGGTGAAGTTCAGGTGGATCGGGCAGATCGCACGTTGGCATGGGAAAAGCCCTAGGGGGACTAGGCACACCTAGTGGGACTAGGTGAAGTCCAGGTGGATCGGAGAGATTGCACGCTGGCAGAGAAAAATCCTAGGGTGACTATGCACACCTAGTGGGACTAGGTGAAGTCCAGGTGGATTGGGGAGATCGCACGCTGGCATGGAAAAAGTCCTAGGGGGACTAGGCACACCTAGTGGGACTAGGTGAAGTCCAGGTGGATCGGGGAGATCACACGCTGGCAAGGTGGAAGTCTACTGAGAGACTAGACCTAACTCGAGGGTTAGGCGAACCTGGTTGGGAACCAGGTTAAGCCCTAGTTGGGAGCTAGGCAAGGGAAATCCAAGTTGGTCAAAGGGTTGATAAGACACTTGGTAAAGAAGTCCTAACAAGTCAAGGTTGACAATGGTTAGGCAAGGGTTCAATCGATTAGGTAATCAATTGGGGTTGGTTTCTCGCGAACAGAAACTTTCTTGATCGATTGGGTGATCGATTAAGGAAGGTGTGAATCGATTAGGTGATCGATTGGGAGAAATGAGTTGCGAGAACTGAAGGTGGCTGAATCGATTGGGCAATCGATTCAGTCTTCCCTTAATCGATTGGCCAATCAATTAAGGGGTTCGGTAATCGATCGGGCGATCAATTACCGCAGTATGACGCGAGAGCACAGAAAGGTGCTGAATCGATTCGACAATCGATTGGCTAATTGATTAAGCTTCAAAAACTAGCTGTTGAATGACTAAGTCTGACGTGGTAATCGATTGGGATCGATTGGGCAATCGATTAGGGATCCCTAGGCGTCCAGTATATAATATTTTCACGCAGGTTTGAAGCGGGATTGGCTCGGCATCGCTCGCACAGCTCCCTCCTCCTTCATCGCCATTTCATATGAGTCCTTGGAGCTTAGTGCTGGTGCATTTCCAAGGATCAAAAGGCGATTCCAAGCTTGAAGATAGCAAGGAAAGCAAAGAGAGCTAAGTTGTGTAAATCTTGTAAGATTTCTTTTGTGTTTGCTTGGATTCTTGTTGTATCTTCTTGAAAGCTTGTAAGAGGTTTCTCCACCTCAAGAAGGAGATCTTTCATAGTGTATAAGAGAGTGAACCCTTGGATTAGTCACCTCAAGGAGGTGGATACCATGTAAAATAGAGGTGTTAACATTGCTCAAGTCTTCCGCCGCAACAAATCATCAACGAGCATAGATCGGAGCTAATCACCCCCCCCTCTCTAGCTCTCCTACCGATCCCTATAGACTTGACTGAGGTTCATTAAATATATTGTCAAACAAATATCAAAACTCTGAAGGTCGATTGCACCAACAAATTCCTCTAAGACTTTACCACCTTATAAGGTCTACTCCTTAGAATTTCACTTTGCCAAACTTTCAATCCTCTAGACCCACTTGGACTGACTTTTGCTCAGCTTGATTTTGACCCTCAGGACTTTTCGCTAGACCTCCAATCCTCGATCTATCTAGATTTCCTGCCCGGTGTCCTCGACACACATGACTTTTTGTCTGATGTCCTCGATCTACCAAGACTTTCTTCTTAATCCCTCCGACCAGGATTTCCTTGCTCAATCCTTTCGACTAGGACTTCCTTACCTAACCTTTAGTTAGGACTAGTCATTCGGTAGACTTCTCACATATCTAACCTCCAGGCCAGACTTTCTCTTGCCTACCTTCAGTTAGGACTTCTCTTTCTAGCTATCTAGTTCTAACTAGACTTCTCTCTTCCAAACATGAAGACCTGTTTGGATTAACCATTGGCCAATCTGATCAGAAATTGGTATAATGTCAAATATTGAAATCTTAGAGGTTGATTGCACCAACACCCTTAACTTGCTCGAGCTTCACCATTGATTGGCATCCAGTCAAACTTGACTTATTAGGACTTTATTGTTGCTTAGCATCCGACCAATTTTGAAATGTCAGAACTTCCTATCTCATGCCTATCATCTAGTCATCTATGACATGTTATGACTTCTATCATATCCAAGTGTTCGGTAAATCCGACTCATTTGGACTTTGCTCTTACCAACTTTATGTTGAATTTCAAACCATCACAAAATCCGATCATCCTAGACCTACTTTACATCTCACTCAACCAACTATCACAAATATCGAAACTTAAGTCAACTCAAATTTGATCAACCCGATAAATCTTGACTAGAGGCCAATTGTATCAATAAGTTTATCTGGTAGTGGCAACATCAGACATAGCCTATTTTGTTCATATATCAAGTCAATTCATCCTTCATTGGGATGCCCTTGGTCAAGGACTATTAATTCCTTCTAATAATAGTTTATCTTTGTAAGCATTTTGTGATTTAGATTGGGTGTCATGCCACAAGAAGATCAGTTATAGAATATTGCATTTTCTTTGGAGATCTCTCATATCATGGAAATCTAACAAACTAAACTAACGTCTCTAGATGATCACTAGTGGATGTTGAATATCGAGCCATGGCTAACACATGTTTAGAGCTAATGTGGTTACTCTATATAGTAGATGACTCAAAGGTCTCTTAGATAACTCCTACACCATTGTCCGGTGACAATCAAGCAACTTAGCACATTGCAACAAATTTTATTTTGTAATTAAGCACGAGAAAAAATATAGCCAGAATGATCAAACCCTCCTTTATGTCTTTACACTCAGTTGCCTGATGTATTTACATAGGCCTTTGAAAAGCATCGGTTTATGAATTTATGATATTCACTTTCCAACTTAAGAAGTATTACAAAATATTTCAACCTTTTGCATTATTAATTTATTAATGTTATTTAAATTTTACAAAAAGAGGATTATGACCTCTAACCCCAAACTTAGTCTATCATTTATGTATATATGTACCGCACCATGTTAATAAAATAAACATCTTAATTCTTTCATTATTTTTACATGGAATTAATTTCTTCCAAAATTTCTTAATTAATACCTTTGGATGATAATGAAATAAAGACGATGTTATATTTTTTATTTGTCGAATTTAAATTAATTTTTTTATCCAAATTAAAATTTTAAATTTACTGTTTTAGTTAAAGGATGGAAAAATATAAAAATTATATGAATAAATGAGAATATCTATTTGGTGTGAAAGAAATGCATTGATAAGGAAGTGGAAGTGGTGATAATGTTTGAATCATGACTGACTCATGATCCGCAGCTTCTTTACAAGCATCTACGCCTTCTTTTTAAGCATCTAAGAATTAAGTCTTAGTTTTATTAATTAATGAATAATTTTTTTTAATAAATGAGTAATTTAATAAAAAAATTGACCTAAAAATATTTGACTGATGGATCGTTCGTTATAAATATTTCTCGATTTATTCTGGTAATTATTGAAAAACTTCAATTTATCATCTGTAAAATTAATCGATGTAAAATTAAATATATGATGTCAATTTAAAAAAAACTCGATCTGTGCACACTAGGTGAAAAGTTAAAGGAGCACCTAAGTTATCTAGCAATGCCCCTTGTGATGTCTGTGTCATTAAGATGCAGTGTCAGCGACAGGAGAGTAGTACAAAAGGGAGACATTTGAACATCTAGGATCTTCTAAGAAAATAAGAAATGTTTCAATCATTTCCTACTTCAAATCCTGTTTTAATTGAAGTTATTATGGCAGCTTCAACTATTTCTGGCATAAAGAACCAGAGATGATGATTGTGGAGAAGCCATTGCCAGAATTGTGAATCACATCACTATGGGGCTGTTACAGAACAGAGAAACTTGACATAGCAAACAAGAGGATCAATCTTACAAGGAAAAAAAATTGTGAATAAATAGCAAAAATCACCATGAGAAAAACATTGCCTCGAGTTCGCTCTGGATACATAATGTTGATTCCAAAGATTGGTGAAGGTTTGGTTGAATGACTGATGTGTCAAGCTGCACAAGAGTACTGGGGTTGAAGGCTTCGTTCTCTGACCAGCTCGTGGAGATCATGAACAATCTTGACGACTGCATTCGGACGTGCTAGTTTTAGAGCATTCTCAGACATGGCCCTGAGTTCGTCAGACTTTGAGCCAAACCAGTCTGCAACTATTCTCGCAATCTCCTTTGGAGCTTTTGAGAACTTTCCACATCCATTTTCCACCACATAAGGAACGTTACCAACTTCCTGTGATGAAACATATACATAGATTTAGTTGCTGATGTTATAAATTCAGCAAAAATAAAGAAGACCCCACCCCACCCAACCCCACCCCATGTAAGTACTATTCTTATTATTATCTGGCTTATCTCTCTCGCCTGAATCGTGAACTGGTCAATCGGGTGCATTGTAGTAGGTACGAAATCGTAGTTGTTACATATGTTTTATAGCAGTTACAGTTCCGTAGCTACTATAGCATGGAAAATAATTTTGATAAGAGAGCTAAAATTCTTCGGAACCTCTAAAAAGCATTCAACGATGTTTTTTGGACTTAAGATTGAGCCATGATGGGTTACATCCGATAACAAATATAGATCTCGGAATGAACTTCGATTTAATATATTATGCGTTCCATGGTTCAATCGAATAAAAAATTTGACCTCTCAAAGTTTACCTAATATTCACGTTGTAGCAGTTACGAAATCATAGCCGCTAACTGTGTGTCAGCTTAATTGTAGCATCTATTACAAAATTGTAGCTGCTTCAATTGTGTAGCAGTTATGATTTCGTACCTGCTACAATGCGTTTCGGTTCAGGATTTAGTTGGAAAATATAGGCAAGAGATAATATTGGGAATATAGTAGTGGAGAATAGTTGGGTAATTGTACATGAGAGTGGGATGCCCTTTTGACAAAAAAATCAAAGTGGGGGTCATCTTGATGATTCCAAAGATCAAGGGCGCCTTTTTTATTTTTACCCTTATAAATTACAACAAGGGGCAGAGAAAGATGTCAAAGAAACAACATTCTGCTCTAAGAATATTAGGATCGAGTAAAACCCAGTTATTGTGCTAACCTAAGTTGCAAAATGATTTTGGTAATTTAACAATCAACTGACCCTTGTTTCCGATATCCATCAAAGTGTATCACGTTTTCTAGATTTTACCCAAGAGTGCATGTTTTTAACTAAAACTAGGGTGGTGTAACGGCCATCAGTGTGAAATGAGAAATTTATTTTCACTTAAGTTATTTCGCTGTTGGTTACTTGAGGTGAAAAAGAGGCATTCCATATTAATTCTCGAGGGTTCTCCTTGGAGAACTGCAAGAGCTTGGAGCTTCTCTAGGTGAACAAACCAAATGAATTTCTAGTTTTGTTACATATAGGATGTAAGATGATACAAATGATCATCCTACTTGACTATAGGATGTAAGATGATACAAATGATCATCCTACTTGACTGCAAGTATAACCACTTGGGTATTTAATGCATTGTTTTATCTCTTCAATGGATTTATAATGTTAGAGTTGGTGTAGGTTTGGTGAAATCCATGGCTTTCGAGTTGATGAGGATTGGGTCAAGTGTGTAAGGAGCAGTCATCAATTCAAGTTAGAGTTACTCAGAGGGCATTTTCATGATAGACAGCTTTGATATGACAATCGGTACACAACTCAATTAGTCGGCTCGATTAAGTGTCTGTTTTGAGTACTCATAATGGAGTGGTTAAGTGGCCATTCTAAGTCGTGATTCATCATACAATTGAGTTGTGAGTGTATTTTTAGTGTGTTGACAGTTCAATTATAGACCATGGCACTGCATGGGTTGGACATCTGGACTTGGGCAGGGCACTACATGAAGGTTAGGGGTCGGACGTAATCTTAATCGAGTCATTTTGCATGCCAATCTGGTTGGCTTAGGGTCATTAAGTAGGACACAAGGACTGGCGTAGTTTGGAACACACGTGGTCGGTATCAATGTGTTTGTGTGAGTGGCCACATGAGAATTGCAAGAGGTTTATGGTGTCTTTTAAATTGGCTGTACAGAGAGGGAGACATCATTTGTTCCCAGTACATCACATGCGAGAGAGAAACTTAGAGCTAGTTCTTGTGTTGGTAAAAAATGGCAGGTCAGCTTTGTCCATCAATATAGTCATTTAGAATAATAGGAAGACCACGAATCATGGTTAAAAAGAACCAAAAGAAGGCAAGTCAGCTTACTTGTCCAGCGATATAACCATTCAGAATAATAGGAAGCCCACGGATCATGGCTTCTGCAATAGTACCTGGTCCAGCCTATAAAAAGATAGAACAGTTTATATATTTGCTCCTCTCGACAGTTAACACCATAAATTCATACGAGTAGTTCAAAGAAAATTATACTTTGGTAATTATGCAGTCACAAGCACCCATTGATTCTTCTATCTTTGTGACAAAACCTTTCACCTGAAATTTAAGAAAATGTATGTGAGTAATATTGGGCAGGATACAATTGATGATTGAACTTTGAATTGATCCAAATAAACCTGACATGAATAATCTAAAACAGATCACAAGAATCAAATGGTAAAACCACCTGTTCATCAGATACCAGTGAAGTACCTGTACAGGAACTTTCCAATCAATCGACTGCAATTTGCTGACTAACTTCTTGTTTCGGCCACAGATGACAAGAATCTGACCTACAGGTCGTCCAAGATTCTCATTGTACAATATATCGTCAAGTGCTCTAGCAGTGGCCTCAATAGGACCCATTCCTTCTCCTCCTCCCATCAGTAAAACAGCTGGCAAGTTTTCATCCATCCCTAGCTCCATTCTTAATTCAACCTGTTTAAAAGAGAAGGTCATTTAAGTAAATAGACATTTAATGAAGCGCATGAAGAGAGGAGTCTTCATTTGTGGAATCTACTAATTTGGAAACAAATTACCTTGGTCGACTAAATCATACAGTTAAAAAATTAAGAGGTTTTAGTCTCAGTTAGTGGAATCTGGAAACAATGTACCTTTGGTCGTACAGGCTTAACAAAGGAAGGGCGTACAGGAAGGCCATAAACCTTGATCTGTGTAGGTTGTAGTCGAGCTTTTATTGCTCTCTTTGCCACTTCAGAAGAAGGGCAATAACATCTTGTTACAAGCCTATGGAACCTAAATAATTTACAATACATTCAACGTCAAAGTAATACGATCAATAAAAAACCAAATCCGAAAAGATAGTGCATAGAAACACAAGTTAACTGACAATGCCAAGTAATGCAATGCAACAAGCCTACCATGTTGGATGGCATGTGTTCAGATCTGTCACAACTGTAGTGAAAATAATTTTGTTCAGTAGACCTTTGGCCTTCAGAATTCGAAGAGGAACGTGTTGCATTAGAGGATGTACACTAATTATAATATCAGGTTGATACTTCATCAAGCCTTTTGCAACTTCTCTGAGCACATAAGCCAAAAAGAACAAATTATAGGCAATCAAATAGGTAAGGCAGCTCCAGATAGTAATTGCTAGTGTTAACTGAAACAAACAGTTTACAGAAATTAAAATTAAAATTGAAACAAACAGATCAAGATCAGTATTGAAGCAAGAGTATATTAAAAACGTACCTGATTTTAACCACAAAGAAATTATCACATGCAATTTGTTCCAAGTGATGTAGTTCACATAGGAAAGAAAACTTGCAACAAAAAAAATCATTTACATATACAGTGAGCTTTTGAACAGGAAGATAACACAACCTAACCCAAAACCATGATTAACACTGACAAAATCCCAAAAGTGCCACCACAGAACCTGAATATACAAATAGTTTACTAAGATAGTTCATTTAAAACAAATATTACAAACCTTTATATTTTATAAACTATTTTATTAGAGAGTTTAAGTTAATTTTACACCTTATAAAATTATTATTTAATAAATTGTAACTATTTTTTTATGTTATCTTGCATGCTTTATTATTGACCGAAAGGACATGACCTATTTATGATACAATTAGCATGACACAATATTAATTGCCACCCTTCTCAAGCTCTCCCTGCCACTTGCCACACATCACAGATCGTATGTCTGTCTCCTCCTTACAAATTGTCACATGACTCTCCTCCTAGTTTGCTTTGCTCTAACAACCCTTGTAGTGGATTGGATCTTGTCATTGATGAAGGCAGGACTTAGACCTCTCTTCTCCTCAAAAGTCATGTTCTTCCCTAAATTTAGGTCTACTTTTCAATTTTCCCCTTTTCTACAATTATCAAAATTATCTAACCTCTTGAATCCACCCTATTGACATCAAAAAAGACTCCCATGTCTGATTCACAAAATCGAGAAAGATTAGGCAAATTTAACGATTTTGTCCAATTCGACCAATTTCTTCAAACTACATTCAAGATTTGAGAGATTCTTACTTAGAATCAGATTAGCATTGGTTGATCCCTATCCAAGTCCACCAACCCATTTTAGGATCGCAGTGTTTGCCAAGCATGCACAAAAAAATGGTGAAGATCTTAACTACAAATACAAAAGTTAATATTTTTATCTAATCCAACAACCAAGTCTTTGGATTACTAGGATTATATATCCATCTTCAGCTTTGGCAAAAATCACATTAAGCTACTAAAAAAGATCATAGTGGAGCTCAAGCTTTAACCTAATGAAAGTTTAGCAGTAGTACAGGGTATACTTTTGAGGTTCAACTTTAGATTTAATTGTGACTCATACAAAGAACTAACCTACTCATTATGATGCAAATAACAATATTCTGTTGGTATAATAAAATAAAGTGATTCATAGTCTAAATTTCTTTTTTCTTTTTCTGTTATTACTTACTTTAAACTACAACTTATTTTATTTATTCTTTCACTATTTTCAGCGCACACAAACATTATCCTCTTTTTTGCACCATCACTGACCAAGGCACACAGATCTTCCTAGTGTTTAGTGACTGTGGCTTTGATTGTGGCAAATAATAGACATAAACGGACTAAACATTGTCTTTGAGAAGATCTTAAACTGCAAATATAAGCTGATGATTCAATCTGATCCAAGATCTCTCACTGAATTACAAGGGTATATCCATCTTCAGTAGTCAAAAAACTGCATCAAACTATTATTCTCAGGTTTGTGTGAAACAGAGAGGAGGTCATTAAGTAGAATATTTTCAGTTCAATATCTGTAGACAACAGCAGTTTTATGAGTAAGATGGGGAAAAAAACATTTCTCTCTGCAATATGGATAAGAACTCATGTTAGTCAACACAAAGAAATAGATTGAGGAGGAGATATATTGGAATTCATCGTTTTAAGCCATAGTGAAAGATAAGTTTACAGTTAAACTATTTAAGCAACATTGATACTAATTCATAGCAATAACCATTTTTCCCAGCACACACATCTAGAAGTTATCCAACACTAGTTTTAATGTTGGAAAAGAATAAAAACAAGGTGTAGGGAAGATAAAAACAAGGAAACATTCAAACCGAGCTATAAACGTTGAAGTTGCCGCAAAATGTGGTTGGTGCACCAAGCGAGGTGCGGTACCGTAGTACGTCATTTTCCACAAAGCACCATGCTTTACCAAAAAATTGTAGCTTCTCGGCAATTGATTAAATGGCCAGGGTGTATGCTCCGTCCATAAGTCCGTCACAAAGACCTACATTAGCACAAGATTTTTATCCATAAAGCAAGGGGAAAAAGCTACTTTCTGGACCACTTGGAGACAAGACCACTAATTAAATTTCTAATTCACCTGGTACTCATCGCCGAATTCCTGGTTGAAGGCAGCCCTGATGGCCTCCGCCGACGCGCGATGCCCGCCACCAGTGTCACTCATCAAAATCAAAACCTTCTTCGGCCTCTCATACTCCGCCACGCCGTTAATGGGGGCGCCGTTGTCCTCGGCGATGAGAGGGCTCTCATCCTGCAGACCGATCTCTTCGTTCGAGAGTCCGGCGGAGGCAAACCCGATGGGGGCCCGGGGCTCACTGTGGAAACGCACGAACCGGTTGAATTGGCTCCAGAGGCGATGGAGCTCGGAGGAACCGGGGGAAAGTGAGGCGAAGGCGGAAGGCCGGATGCAGCTTCTACTATGCGAGGGAAAGGAACAACGTCGAGGAAAAGCAGAGAGTGAGGAAGGAGAAGGAGAGGTGAAGAAGGGGATCCGGTCGACGAGGGAGTCGAAGGGGAGAAGGAACAGAAGGTCTTCTTTGGCGACGGAAGAGGGCGTCATAGCGGGGGGATTTCAATTAGGGTTTAACTGGAGGGAAGAAGGAAGCGAAATAGCCGTTGGAGGAAGCCGGTGGAGGCGGGCGGAGGCGGAAGAAGATGAGCCGCATAAAAACTAAGAGTTACGGTGTCATACATGATGCCGAAGATAAACAAACGCACGAGGACAGCGTGGAATAGGCCCGCATAGAAAAAGACCGGTTACATTCACGACACGGACGATCAATTCTATACAAAATTGGTCGGTGTGCAAAATTGGTCAATTCAAACGATCCGAATTGAACCAGTAGACCACCGGCCAAGTTAGATCTGGACCTTGGCTGATGACTTATACACGCGTTTTGCGTGCTCTCGGCTGAAACAAAATGGGGCACTGGGCCCTTGCGCGTTGGGCCGCCTCGCATGAAGCAAGGCCTAAACTGAATGTCGATAATTCACGTGGAATTAATCATAAAAGAAAATTATTTATTAAAAAAAACTGATACAGTTATCCAAACTGGTCGATCTGGAAATAACCGCGACCGTTGCGCACAAACTGTCCCGATCTCTACGCGAAGAAGACAACGTGTGAAGGACCCGTTCTGTTTCTCTTTCCTTGTTTCTTCCGTAACCTTTATCTTCCATGCTGTCGCAGATAGTGCAATAACCGCGCCGAATCAGAGCCGAGGACGAATCCGCTCCGTTATAAATCATCTCGATCTCCGTTTGTGCATGCGTATATCCTCAAGCACGGCGAGGAGCAGTTGCTGGTTGCTTTCTTCTTCTTTGGTGGTTCCTCTGCTTAATTCGCGTGCGAGAAGGGAGGAGTACTGGAGGAGAGGAAGATGTTCCGATTGAGCAATAATCTCATCGGGGTGCTCAACTTCGTCACCTTCCTGCTCTCGCTGCCCATAATGGGCGGCGGGATATGGTTAGCCACCGGCGGCGGCGGGACCGACTGCGAGAAGTTCTTGCAGACCCCTCTGATTTTGATGGGAGTCTTCTTCATGCTCGTCTCCCTCGCCGGCCTAGTCGGCGCCTGCTGCCGCAACTCTCTCCTTCTCTGGATCTACCTATCCGTCATGTTCATCCTCATCGTCGTCCTCGCCTTCTTCACAGTCTTCGCCTTCGTCGTCACCAACAAGGGCGCCGGCGAGGTCGCCTCTAACCGGGGGTTTAAGGAGTACCGCCTCGGCGATTACTCCCACTGGCTGCAGAAGCGGGTGGAGAACCCGAAGAACTGGGCCAGGATCCGCGCTTGCCTGTCCGACGCTAAGATCTGCCAGAGACTGCAAGACAGTAAACAGACTTTCAACCAGTTTATTAATGACAATCTTTCGCCCATCGAGGTACCACCCCAAACCAAATGCCATCTCTATGTCAATTTGAACACCCATTTTTATCTGTGATTTGGAATATTTTATTTGGTCTAATCGATTTGGTAACTGAAAACCAAATCTCTTTAACTTTGCTCTGTGAAATAGACGCTGAATTCAGATTTCATAGCGACAGCTAACTGTGAGATCCTTTTTGGCAGTCCGGATGCTGTAAACCCCCCTCAGAATGCAACTTCGATTACCAAAACGCAACTCTGTGGACTGCGCCAGAGACGGACAGCAATTCAAGCAACCCCGACTGCAGAACCTGGAGCAACAACCAGTCGATTCTCTGCTACGACTGCCGATCTTGCAAAGCCGGCGTCATCGGCAACGCAAAGGACAAGTGGAAGAAGATTGCCATCCTCAACATCATCATCCTTGTCTTCCTCATAGTTGTCTACTCTGTTGGCTGCTGTGCATTCCGAAACAACAGGCGGGACAACGACGGGCGGAAAGGAGGATATGCCTAAATCTACTAAGATTTCCACTGCTGCTGCCGGGATGTTGCTGGCTGTCTGCTCTCCTTGCTACATTTTTCAGTTGCTGCTAGTTTTTCTCTTTATATTTAGTATTCTGGTGGCAACACCCACTTATATTTAGTATGCTGCTACAAGATGACTTCATATTACTGTCATTAGGTAGTGTACATTACATTGCCTATTCTGAGATCTTTCCCTAAGTTTGTTCATATTCATTTTCTTTTGAATCCTCTAATTCTATTTAACATATATTATTGCACTCTTTATCCATATTCATTTGTCGAGATTTTGAAATATGATTGTCAATCACTTTTAACACAAAGTATTTGATAATCGAGACCTTAAGTTTAATTTTTTTAGATTTCTAGTCTTTTATGACCATCAAACACTTTTACAAAAACTGATTATGTCCTTAAAAATCTTAAATTTGTGTCAAACGAGTATCTTATATTTTTTATATAAGGTCCTTAATGGCTACTAGTCAAAATGACCTTAATTGAGTGGTTATAATCAAACATCTTCGATCAAAAGTGTTTGCCAACTTAGGCTTTAAATTCATATCAAATACACCCATTATACTCCTATATATAGTTCCTTTGAATATCCATGTTCATTCTTACATATATTCTGAACCATTTAGGGTAATCAAAAACTTTTTACTAAAATTGTTTAATTGTTTTAGAGGTTTTAGATTCACGTTGAATGATCACGTTTTCTTGAGTTTAAGTCCATATTTATTATTATTATTTTAAGTTTTGTACAGACACCAAACACAATTCGTTCGATCTTACCGATAAAAACGATTCTTTTGTGTTTAAAAAAATTTTCAAAACGAAACAAAAATTTGAGTGTTCATGAGATGTGCAAAGCAAGGGGGTGCAGCGGAACTACATCATTCTCATGAGTTTTTTCATTTTATTTTTTTGTTTAATATTATAATTTAATTCTTAAATTTTAAATGATATATTCAAAACTAAAAAAATTTAAAACACAAAAGAGGGTTGGGAGTCCTTACAGACAGAATCGAACAAACCGTCAAACACTCCTGTCAAAAACATTTGATCACAACCAATTGACTAGAATCACATTTAACAACTAAAGGCACGTTTACTTAATTGACCAATCGACTAGTAGCTTGGTGGTATCCTAAAGTTGATTGGATGGAGAATATTTTCACAAATAAATACTGCCTAATTTTAAACTAAAACTAGTATAATACCCGTGCGATGCACGGGAATCTTACACAATTCAAATAACATGTTTAGTGATAATATATATATGTCAATTTTTATTATTAAATAAAAAATTAAAATGAAAAGTAATTTTATTTCATCATGGATTCATGTCAATATAAGATATAGTATTATTTTTTATAATATAACATATTAATATCATGGATTCATGTCAATATAAGATATAGTATTATTTTTTATAATATAACATATTAATGATGATCATTAGTTTTATAAGATGGTGGATGTGGATGCGATCTAAAGTTTACTTTTCTTGGATAGGGGTGTGTCAGGCCTGTGCTATAGTGCAACACACAGGCGACACATGAAAGCCCTAGTAGCAAGCTACTGTGATGGGTCATCCCCCATATAAAAATTAATTTAATATCAAAGTGGACCAATGACCCACATATCAGATATTAAATTGATAAGAATAGATATTATACTTGATCTTAGCCAAAAGACCGAGAAAGGTATAAGTGGTTTTAATGTTCTTTGTCCATTTTCATAATTGCTCTGTGTGTAATTCGTCTTGGTAACTTCAGATGTAGGACTATCATTTTTCTTACATCAACTCAAGGGAAACTAAAGACCTATATTTTATTAAAATTAAATTAAATTTATTTTATTATGTACTTTACTGTAATCATTATAACTTATTTAAAATTTTAATTTTGGAAATTTTAAAATACAATTTCAAATTAAAATTTGAAATTATCTTTTTTGAATTTGATAAATTATTTTTTAAAATTTTAATTTTGGATTAAGATCTGAATTTTTCTTTTTAAAATTTGTAATTATATATTTTCTTTTGAATTTGTATTTTTAATTATAAATTTTTTATTTAGTAAATTTATATTGGGTTTAGGCGGGAATCCTAAGCTCCCTGTGAATGCCACGTCTGCATGCAAAACTGTATTTTATAGATATTAATAGATGTGCCAGTTAATCAAATATCAAAATTTTCTTAAAATGACAATAAATACTCTCATTACATACCTGAAATGTTGTTGAAATTTTACAAGAATTTTCTTGCAATATAATCCGGATTCATGAATGCATTTGATAAAGCATCCTCTTTGGGGATGTGTTGAGGGGTTTTCACGTGGCAATATAATAGACAAGAGGTTATCATGTGGTAGCGTAGCAGCTGCATGGTGAAAAGAGGACTAGGAACCTTCTTGGATTAACAAGCCTAGTGTTTGGGTCCCTCCCCTGAGTGGTGTTCGAGCGGGCACCTTCTTAGATATGGGAGGACCCTGAGTAGTAGGTGTCTTCTTGGACTAATGAGCCTGGTGCTTGGGTCCCTCCCCTGTGTGGTACCCGAGCGAGCACCTTTTTGGATATGGGAGGACCCTAAGTGGTACCCGAGTAGGCACCTTCTTGGACTAACGAGCCTGGTGTTTGGGTCCCTCCCCTGAGTGGTGCCCAAGCGGGCACCTTCTTGGATATGGGAGGACCCTAAGTGGTGCTCGCTCAGACACCACTCAGGGTCCTCCCATAGCTCACTCGGGAAACCAACTACTCAGGGGAGTTTAAGTGGCTTAGTCGACCACAAGTAGTCAGTGGGGGACATGGTGAACATTGTCCGAGTGGGATATGCTAACATGGACCGACGCGATGGTAGTTATCCTAAGAAATATTGAGGAACATTCTTTCAAAACTAATACTAGAGGGATATCAAACGATGACCATTAATAGAATAACCAAGGAGCCTTTAATGTGTCGCTAGGATATGAAAAGAAAACATGAATGAGAGAAGAAGATGGAAACGTACATAAGGGAGACTCCAATAATAACTCTCAATAATTGACAATAATGAGAGTCATAAAGGAGATGTCATTATTATTATCATTAATGACGTGAAAGATAAATGATCATAGACAAAAGTATAAAAGGAGTCCAAGAACATTTGGGAGGGGGGCTGCATAATTCTCTAAACTCATCTCATTCCATTCTGTAAACTTCTCCTCTTTAATCTCTAACATTAGCATTGGACTGGTAATCGTGGGGACCCTTTTCGGTGTCATTCTAACATTCTTTCCTTGAGGCTTTGGATCTTAGGTCCCCATCATTCTAGACGATCCTAATTCAGCAAAAGGTTCGCATCACCAGCCGTCATCTCCATCCACACCATCAGTTTTGGGAACATTTTGGAGTTGTATGTGGGAAGATCATCCAACCAGGAGCTGAAAGTTCAATGGAGGACATCGGCAAATCAGTGAACTTGATTTTGACATGCGAGGAATTGGACCGAATCGTGGTCGTAGTCGTACAAGGAGAACTGTAGAATCATCAGATACAATAAATTGCTTCTAAAGGGGCCTCTGCCTCAATGGAAAGGCCACATGTCTCTCTATCACCCCCAAGACTGCCCAAGGGGATGTCGCTAGATTAAAGAGGCGATCTCACACGGGCGTCTTGATAACCACGCATGTCGTACCACGAGTATCAAATACAATTAAAATGTTGAAATCCTCTAAACTAATGTAGTATAGAGTAACTCGAGTCGTCTCTCTCAAGGAATGTAATGATAGGTTAATAAAGCTTAGAATCGTATGTTATTGCTTTTGGATTTTGGATATTAAACTGGGGGTTTGGATTTGAACGCTAAGACTACGAAAAGAAATAGCAAAGCAAGTATGAGATCTCATCCTAATTAATGAAAGACAATGCAGAAAAGAAAATCTAATTTAACCTAACTACACTTGACAAGGAAACGAAAGGCAACATAAAGGAAGCATTTAAGGAAATAAAGCATTAATGAAACTTAACCTAATCTAACCTAATTGCATACTTAAACATAAGAGAAACTTGAAACATTCAATTAATAAAGAAAATGCAAAACTAAACTAAGACAATTGGTTGAGACATTTCAACGAACACTTGGGAAGCATATATTGAATTAAGCAATGTGTGAGCAACTCAAACATGGGAGTTCATGTTCAATACAAGCATTCAATACACAAATGAAATCTATCAACTCACCACAAAGAAATAACCAACAATCAAACTAACAACATAAGCAACTAGAACTTGACTCATGGAAGGAACAATTCAACAAACACTTGATATGCATGAAAGAATTTAATCAAAGTACGTGCAATCCAAACATGGGGAATCACATTCAATACAAGCCTTCATCAATTAACACAAACAACTCAACAATCAATACATAACAACTCAACACAAAAGAGAATGAAAATCGGGTTGACTAAGTTGCGGATAGGCCTCAGAAGCGGGCTGCCGGAGATTGGATAAAGGAGCTGCCCCCTTGCTCTATCCCGTGAGAAGGAGATGATAGAGAGGATGGATGATCGGCCGGCCGGTGGCAGCGAGGTGGAGGGAAGAACCGCCGGCCTTAGTGGAGTTGATGGTGAAGGTGGAGGAGAGGGGTGGCCTTGTGTGATGGTGTGAGATGAGAGGAAGTCGCGTGAGAGGAAAATAGAGAAGAGGGTGAGGGTTTCTTAATGGTTTTTGGATTTTGGGTTGAGGGTAGAGTAAGAAAATTTGGATCCGAATCCAATAAGAGTTGTAATTGGGCTTAAGGATTGGATGATGTTGATGGGCTTTTGGATGGGTTAGGGCTGTTGGTGCAGAAAGCACTTAAGTCGAACCTGAGTTTTGATAATGGCAACAGGGCTCAAAAGTTAAGTCATACTTGTTATCTAACAAATTACTCTAGTATGCAGGTTAAAAAGTCCTAGCGAAGGACTGCTAGGCACTGACAAAGGAATGCCAGGGTAAAAAATCCTAGCGAAGGACTGCTAGGCACTGGCAAAGGAATGCCAAGGTAAAAATTCTTAGCGAAGGACTGCTAGGCACTGGCGAAGGAATGCCAGGGTACAAAGCCCTAGCGAAGGACTGCTAGGCACTGGCGAAGGAATGCCAGAGTACTGAAGTCCTGGCGAAGGACTGCTAGGCACCAGGTGAAGGACAGCTTGGGACTGAAGCCCTAGCGAAGGACTGCTAGGCATCGGGCGAAGGACAGCTCGGTATCCAAGACCTGGCAAAGGACCGCTAGGCAAAAGTCCAACCAAAGGAGCGGTTGGCATCAGGTACATTCTCCCGAGAGTAGTAGGTGAGGACGCGTTCACCGTTGAGAGGGAACAGTAGGCGTCGGTTCGACCTAGGGCTCCATTTTGGAGACCCAAAGTCAGAACCAAGACAGCTAAGGCTGTATAAAATATTAATATATTTTTGCTTTTTGGACTAACCCTGGATGCAGGACCGAAGGACTGAGTGTCTGCAGCTCAGAGAGCCTCAAAGGAGTGAGGCAGAAGCTGAGCAGGGTGCCCCGGATGTTCCGGGCGCCCCCAAGGTGAACACGAATCAGCAGAGCAAAAACACGCTTCGACAGTTATCTGTCGGGGCGCCCCGGATGTTCCGGGCGCCCCCATCGCGCGAGCGCCCCGCCTGTCGCGGGCGCCCCCAGCGCCAACTACCGAAGCAGCTCCCCTCGAAGCCAGCGGATAAGAGAGCTGACCCGGTCAACCCGGGCGCCCCCACCGATCAGGGCGCCCCCGTTAAAGCTTGATTCCGATTTTTGAGGGATCAGAGCTGACCGAGACGAAGGCGGATCGACTGACACGTGGGGGGGCGCCCCCGACGTTCCGGGCGCCCCCAGGGCCTATAAAAGGGCCCTCGAACCAAGGCTTCAAGACATCCAAGTTTTCTAACGCATTCACGCTCTTTCGTTCCCGCGCTCTGCTCCAGAAACCTACTAACTCGAGATACAAGCGCCGACGACGTCCAACTGCTCTGAAAATACCATCTACTCCGGACGTCGGTAAAGAAGAGTTGATTTTTAATTTACTGCACTTATTCTGTAATCAATCTTTGTAAACTGCTTTTGCGCCTCATATAGAATTGCCCAAAGTAAACGATCAACGATCGTGGGCCTTGGAGTAGGAGTCGACCTAGGCTCCGAACCAAGTAAAACTACCTGTGTTCGTGTGTTGGTTTTAATTTCCACTGTGCAATTTCTCTTATATTAAATCCGAACGCTTTCCGATATTCACCCCCCTCTATTGGCTCTCTCGATCCAACAAGTGGTATCAGAGCGGAGAAGTTCAAATTTGGTGCAACCACTAGTTTGAAAATTTTTCAGATTTTATTTATTTTTCTTTTAATATTTTTTCGAATTTCGTTTTTTTACTTCGTTTAAATCTCTTTCTCTCGTTCGAATTTCTTCTAATAATCTTTTCGTTCGAATTTCTTCTCGTTGGTCGAGGTTGGTGCAACACCACTCGACGAATATTTTTTTCTTATCCCGCACTACTAATCCAAGACCAAGTCTTGGGATATTCTTGTTGTTTCGTTTAAGTTTCAGATAAATGGCCATGCAAGAAGGATTCAGCACAGCCAGACCTCCACTTTTCAGTGGAGAAGACTTTTCTTACTGGAAAAGTCGAATGGAGGTCCACCTGAAAACTCAGGTGGACATGTGGATAATCATCCAGTCCGGACTGGAGATTCCGAAAAACGCCGAAGGAGTACCTCAAAGCTACACAGAGTGGGACACCGCTCTGAAACGAAGAATTGAAGCAGATGCAAAGGCGACCCAGACCCTCCAATGCGGCTTAACAGAGGAGCTGAACCGGGTGAGCCCTTTCAACAGTGCCAAGGTGCTGTGGGCAAAACTGATCGAGCTGCACGAAGGAACATCAGACACTCGGATCAGCAAGAGGGATCTGCTCCTGAACAAGCTATATACCATCAAAATGGCCGACAACGAAACAGCTGCTCAGCTTCACGCCCGGATTCAAGAACTAATGAACGGTCTTCACACTATTGGTCACAAGGTCGAAAACCGTGACCTAATAAGGTACGCTTTAAACGCTTTCCCGAGAAACACCTTGTGGGCATCTATGGTAGATGCATACAAGGTTTCAAGGGACCTTTCAAAAATAAAGTTAGATGAACTCTTTTCTGAACTAGAATTACACGAACAAACTAACTGCAATTTGGCCGAGAAAGGTATTGCCTTTGTTGCAGGAAAAACTGGAAGGACAACAAAGAAGAAGCCTCAACCTGAACCCGAGTCTAACTCAGACTCAGACTAACAAGACGAAGAAGGAGATCAACCTAAGCTGGTCCAACTGGCCCGAAGCTACTATAAAGAATTGAAGAACCAAACCAACAGACGGAAAACAAGCTGAAGAAAGGACAAACCAGCTGAACCCGGAAATGACAAAAACAAGCCCAACGTGACCTGCTACGAGTGCATGAAGAAGGGCCACTACAAAACGGAGTGTCCGAACCTAAAGGAGACCAAGAAGACAAGAAGAAAGAAAGCACTCCAAGCAACCTGGGACGAATCTTCCTCAGAAGAAGAAGAAGAAGCACCCCAGTCAAACCAACTAGCCCTGACCGCCTCAGAAGAAGTCGAGACCGAGTCAGAATCAGAACAGGACGACGGCAGACTAACCTTTTCAGAAGACGGCGAAATCAAGGTAAGTGGTTTCAATAGAAGTCAATTAAATGAACTTATATCTTATCTTTCTCGAGATTTGGCGAAAGCTAAACTCCGAGTCGAATCTCTCCGACAGGAAGTAAAACTCCTGAAAGAGGAGCTGACTCTAAACCCTTAACCAGAAGGTTCAAGAAGGAACTCCTACTCAAGTTGAAAAACTTGAGAAGGAGAACTCCTCCCTGAAAACTCAGGTTAAGGATCTTAGATAAGCTTTAGAACGATTCACATCTGGTTCCAAGGGTCTTGACATGATTCTTGGAAAGCAGAAATCAGTTCTAAATCGATCCGGACTTGGCTATAGAACCAAATCTAGACAAAGATCTTACTTTGCTGTACTGAATCAGTCCAAAAGTAAAGTTCAGACATGGGTACCCAAACTGTGCCTGAACAAACCAACTGGATCAAATCAGTATTGGATCCCCAAGGACAAGATTCACATCTTGCCTAACTATTATCGTGGCTTTAGTCCAGGGGGAGCCAAACTGAAAACTATATTTATTGTTAGATAAAATTTAATTCTTGATTGCAAATTGCATGTTTGATTGTTTATTTAAATTTCTGCAATCTACCATGCTTAAACTTAGGAATGGTTAGTATAAGGACTGAACAAACTTAACTGAAACTTGACAACATAGTATTGGGTGGAGGTGAGATGATAGTACGTTAGGGAAACCAATTCTAATAAGGTCGAGTTTACTTGGTCTCTTTAGACTGGTGAAACTAGCCGAAGCTACCGATCCAAAATCCAAACTAGTTAGACTAGAACTTTTTAAAGATTAATTTTGAAAATGAAATTTCATTAAACGGCTTTGTCAAGGAAAGGGTTGATGATCCAATAAGGCTATGGCCAAAGAAGGCCTAGTGCCTCGCCAAGACCTGGAAGCCAATTTTTGAATTTCAAATTCAAATTACTTTTTGTCAAATTCAAATCTAACACAAATTTTCAACTAAGTATAGATTCAAACATTTCCTTTCAAAATAAATTTAACTGTTTTCAAAAATTAATTTAAGGTTTACAAAATAAATAATTTTTCAAAATAATTTTACTTATCAAAACCTGTCTTACAAAACCTATAAGGCTAACGTGGTTGAAAACCTTAGATTTGGGTGAGACAGACTAGGCAGTGAAACTCAATTTAAGCTATTCCTGACTCTAATTTGATCCAAATCAATAAAACTCTTTATGTGTAGGAATATAAAGATTTGGACCAATGGATGTTGGATAGCGGTTGCTCCAGATACATGACTGGAGATAAATTGAAGTTCACCAAACTCAAGTTCAAGAACCTAGGCTCAGTGGCATTTGGCAACAATGCTACACTCAAGGTAATTGGGTCAGGTAATATTGAGCTTAAATCTGACTTTATTATTAAGAAAGTTCTGTTGATTGAAAACTTCAAATTTAACTTGCTTAGCATAAGTCAGTTATGTGATTCTGGTTATATAGTCACCTTCAACAATTCTAACTGCCTGATTAGAAATGTACAAGACTCAGAAATCATGCTTAAGAGCACTAGGAAAAATAATGTATACACTATAAACCTTCCCCTAGTACCCAAATGTATGTTAACTCAGTTAGAACAATCAAACCTCTGGCATAGGAGACTAGGTCACACTAATCTAAGAACTATCTCAAAAGTCACCCAACTTGGCTTAATCAAAGGTATCCCCAAAATTAAAAATAATGAAAACCTAATATGTGAATCATGTAATCAAGGTAAACAAACTAAATCTAATCACAAACTAATCCAATCTGACCTAACTCAAACCACCCTTGAGCTCCTGCACCTTGACCTATTTGATTCACATAGAGCCAAGTCACTAAGCGGGAACCGATACTGCTTAGTAATAGTTGATGATTATTCTAGGTTCACCTGGGTTAGATTTTTAAAAACCAAAGATGAAACCCTAAACCTATTTAATAATTTCTATAAATTAATTGAAAATCAAAACGATACTAAAATTAAAAGACTTAGGAGTGACCACGGGGGAGAATTTGAAAATCAACGGTTCGAGGAATTTTGTAAGGTCAATGGGTATTTACATGAATTTTCATGTCCTAGAACCCCCCAACAAAATGGGATAGTCGAAAGAAGAAATAGAATATTACAGGAAGCCGCTAGGGCTATGCTCAATGAATTTAACTTAGCAAATCAATATTGGGCAGAAGCGATTAGTACGGCTTGTTACATCCAAAATAGGGTTCTGATTAACAAGCGACACAACAAAGCACCCTATGAACTGTACTACCATAGACTCCCAAATCTACACTACCTAAGGGTCTTTGGATGCAAAGTCCATATCCTAAACACCAAAGACTATTTAGGGAAATTTCAGTCCAAGTCAAACCCAGGTATCTTCCTAGGATACTCAACCACAAGTAGAGCCTATAGAGTTTACAACAAACAAACTAAGAAAATTGAAGAAACAACAAACTTAATATTTGATGAAGAAATCAACTCAACATTTGATAATCCAGACCTAACTTCATCAAGTTCTGATCAAGAAAATAATGAACAAACTAGTGAACCTTTAATTGAACCCTTAAACGAACTAACTATTGAACCAATTAATGAGTCAACTGAACCAATTATCGAACCATCAAATGAACCAGCCCAAAGAGTCGAATCAAATAGTGAACCGAACCGACCAACTAGACCTGAGGCTGAACCAAATTCTAGAAGAACCAAGAAACCCAGACTTAGTCACCCAACCGATCAAATTGTGGGTGATCCAACTCTAGGAGTCAGGACTAGATCCTCCTATAGAAACCTTAGTCAAATAGCTATGATATCAAAAATTGAACCCAAAACTATAGAGGAAGCCCTACTTGATCCTGATTAGATCATAGCTATGCAAGAAGAATTAGCTCAATTTGAGAGAAACCAAGTCTGGGAATTAGTACCTAAACCTGAGGGCAAATCCGTCATTGACACTAAGTGGGTCTTTAGGAATAAGCTAAATGATCAAGGAGAAATAGTTAGAAATAAAGCCCGCTTAGTGGCGAAGGGATTCAGCCAAGTAGAGGGATTAGATTACGATAAAACATATGCCCCAGTGGCTAGACTTGAGTCCATTAGAATGTTGTTAGCCTTTGCATCCCATAAAGGATTTAAGCTATATCAAATGGATGTTAAGTCAGTTTTCCTAAATGGATTCATTAAAGAAGAAGTTTATGTAGGACAACCCCCTGGGTTTGAGGACTTAGACAAACCTGACCATGTTTACAAACTAACTAAAGCACTATATGGACTAAAACAAGCACCTAGGGCCTGGTATGAACGTTTATCAACTTACTTAATCTCTAAAGAATTTAAACAAGGACAAATTGACTAAACTCTATTTATTAAAACCCTAGGAAAAGATATATTTATTGCCCAAATTTACGTAGATGACATAATCTTTGGGTCCACCAACTCGAACTTTCTAAAAGAATTTGTTAAAATAATGGAAAACGAATTTGAAATGAGCCTAGTTGGTGAACTTAACTTTTTCCTAGGCTTACAAATTAAACAAACTAGGGATGGAAACTATGTCCATCAATCCAAATATGCTAAAGAGTTAATAAAGAAATTCAAAATGGATAACTCTAAAAGCATAAGTACCCCAATGGCCACTAATGTAAAAATAGATAGTGACCCTGATGGTAAACTAGTGGACCTTAAACTCTATAGAAGTATGATAGGTAGTCTACTGTACCTTACAGCCAGCAGACCTGACATTCTTTTTGCTGTAGGGATGTGTGCTAGATACCAAACCTGTGCTAAGGAAACTCACTTAGCAGCCCTAAAAAGAATACTAAGATATATAAAGGGCACCCTAGATGTAGGGATTTGGTATCCTAGAACCTCAACCTTCAATTTGTCAGGATACTCGGATTCTGACTATGCTGGTTGCAAATTAGATAGAAAGAGCACGAGTGGAAACTGCCAACTGTTAGGAAATAGTCTAGTAAGTTGGTGTAGCAGAAAACAACACTGTATGGCTCTATCCACAACTGAAGCTGAATATGTAATCTTAGAAGAGTGTGTAGCATAACTTTTATGGATGATGCACACTCTTAAGGACTTCCAGCTTAACTACACCCAAACTCAAGTATTTATTGACAATATAAGTTCAATTAATCTAACTAAGAACCCAATCTAACATTCCAGAACCAAACACATAGAAGTCAAACATCACTTTGTAAGAGACCATGTAGCCAGGGGTGAAATAATACTTAAGCATATAAACTCTAAGTCCAACTTAGCTGATATATTCACAAAACCCTTACCTGAGTCTGAGTTCAGCTCACTAAGAAGGTAGTTAGGATTGTGCTCAGTAGAATAGGTTAACTCTACTTTTGATTTTCTTACTGCTTTAATTGATTTAAAAATCAGTTTTAAAAGAATTTTAAACTGTTTTACTTAATTTCAAAATCAGTTTTTAAAGAAAAAAAATTTGTTTTTCAATTTTTTTTCTTTCTTAGTTCTATTTCAAAACTACCCCCTTTCAAAACTAGGGTTTTTTCGCAAATGGACTTAGCCCAGCCCTAACCCTAGAACTGCATGCACCTATAGACTTAGAAGCTAGCATCTCATAAGCACCTTAGGGTACTTTTGATTGATAACTTAGAAAGGGTTGAGATGTTTAGGTCTTTCTCTTAATTCAAGATGCTTTAAGTCAGTGCATCTGCAGTAATTGGGGCACTAAATACAACTTACACAGTAATCAAGTTAAGTGTCAAGTTTAGAAATTAAGTCAGTGCTTTTTCAAATTTTCAAAATTTCACTAAGTACTTAAGCTTTTCAAAACTTTACTAAGTACTTAAGCTTTTCAAAACTTTACTAAATACTTACGTTCTCAAATTTTCAAAATCTTACTAAGTACTTAAGCTTTTTCAAAAACTTTTCTAAGTACTTAAGCTTTTTAAAACATTACTAAGTACTTAAGTTCTCAAATTTTCAAAATCTTACTAAGTACTTAAGCTTTTTCAAAAACTTTTCTATGTATTTAAGCTTTTCAAAATTTTTCAAACTCTATCTTTAATTCAAAAAGTACTAAGTTACTAAGTACTTAAAAGTTCTAAAGTTTCAAAATCTTATTAAGTAATTAAGGTTTTAAGTTTTTTTTAACGGTTCTTAAAAGTTTCCTAAGTACTTAAAACTGAAGTTTTTCAAACTCTAAGTACTTTAAAACTAAAAGGGTTTCAAAACATTTGAGTACCTTAGACTTAAGGCGTCAAAATTTTCAGTACTCAAAACTTAAGTTTTCAAAACTCTTCTTAAAGTTTTTTTAAAATCTATTCTCAAAAACCCCACGAATTTTTGAAAAATCTAGGGGGAGATTCCTTCCAGGGGGAGGGAACAGAAAGTAATTTTTATGCTTTGATTAAAACTTAACTTTTTTGAACTAGGGTTGCCATAAATCAAAAAGGGGAGATTGTTGGTGCAGAAAGCACTTAAGTCGAACCTGAGTTTTGATAATGGCAACAGGGCTTAAAAGTTAAGTCATACTTGTTATCTAACAAATTACTCTAGTGTGCAGGTTAAAAAGTCCTAGCGAAGGACTGCTAGGCACTGGCAAAGGAATGCAGAGTAAAAAGTCCTAGCGAAAGACTGCTAGGCACTGGCAAAGGAATGCCAAGGTAAAAAGTCCTAGCGAAGGACTGCTAGGCACTGGCGAAGGAACGCTAGAGTACTGAAGTCCTGGCGAAGGACTGCTAGGCACCAGGCGAAGGACAGCTTGGGACTGAAGCCCTAGCGAAGGACTGCTAGGCATCGGGCGAAGGACAGCTCGGTATCCAAGACCTGGCAAAGGACCGCTAGGCAAAAGTCCAACCAAAGGAGCGGTTGGCATCAGGTACATTCTCCCGAGAGGAGTAGGTGAGGACGCGTTCCCTGTCAAGAGGGAACAGTAGGCGTCGGTTCGACCTAGGGCTCCATTTTGGAGACCCAAAGTCAGAACCAAGACAGCTAAGGCTGTATAAAATATTAATATATTTTTGCTTTTTGGACTAACCTTGGATGCAGGACCGAAGGACTGAGTGTCTGCAGCTCAGAGAGCCTCAAGGGAGTGAGGCAGAAGCTGAGCAGGGCACCCCGGATGTTCCGGGCGCCCCCATCGCGCGGGCGCCCCGCCTGTCGCGGGCGCCCCCAGCGCCAACTACCGAAGCAGCTCCCCTCGAAGCCAGCGGATAAGAGAGCTGACCCGGTCAACCCGGGCGCCCCCAGCGATCAGGGCGCCCCCGTCAAAGCTTGATCCCGATTTTTGAGGGATCAGAGCTGACCGAGATGGAGGCGGATCGGCTGACATGTGGGGGGGCGCCCCCGACGTTCCGGGCACCCCCAGGGCCTATAAAAGGGCCCTCGAACCAAGGCTTCAAGACATCCAAGTTTTCCAACGCATTCACGCTCTTCCGTTCCCGCGCTCTGCTCCAGAAACCTCCTGACTCGAGATACAAGCGCCGACGACGTCCAACTGCTCCGAAAATACCATCTACTCCGGACGTCGGTAAAGAAGAGTTGATTTTTAATTTACTGCACTTATTCTGTAATCAATCTTTGTAAACTGCTTTTGCGCCTCATATAGAATTGCCCAAAGTAAACGATCAACGATCGTGGGCCTTGGAGTAGGAGTCGACCTAGGCTCCGAACCAAGTAAAACTACCTGTGTTCGTGTGTTGGTTTTAATTTCCGCTGTGCAATTTCTCTTATATTAAATCCGAACGCTTTCCGATATTCACCCCCCTCTATCGGCTCTCTCGATCCAACAAGGGCTTTCCTCTTCTTGGATTCAAATTGGGTTGGATGAAATAAACCATCTTTATTTGAATTGAACTAAACCTTCAAATTAGACCATGCTTAAATTAAACCAAGCCCCTCAACACTAGCATTGGGTCCAATTTCTTTGATCCAAACCTTGGTCCAAGGTTCAATCTTTAATTCCCTACAAAAATCATGAAATAATGTCAAAATTTAGAGGAAATTATAATGAGCTCCAAAAATAGATCCTAATAGTAAAATATGATATAAACATGATTAAAACGTATGAGAGGATAAAAATGTTAATTAAATGAGCAAATATAATGACATAAAATGCTAGTTATCACACCCCCACACTTAATTCTTGCACGTCCTGAGCAAGCAAACAAAACTAAAAGAAAATAAAATATCTCCCAAACATTACATCCCCTATCGATACTTTAAAAATAATAAAAGAAGGTTATTTAGGATCATCAAGTCTCAAGAATCAATGTATTTATGGTTCCAAAGCTCACATAAGTTAAAAGGCATGGTAATTTCAATCAACTTGAATAAACTAAGCATGACAAAAACCTCACAAGATAGATATATGCACTGATGCTCACAAAAATAACAAATATGAACGTGGAGTTCTCTCAAAGTATGCATGACATTGCACTACCATATGCTTGCTTATTTTCTACTTCTCCACTACTATAACATAATTACACAAATCAAGAGGATTTTTCAATGAATAATGATAAAACCATGTGCTAACAAGAGAACAAAAAGGGTAGATAACAAAGAAGATCACAGAGAATATGAGAGCATTGGGGTAATCAACATGATGTATACAATCAAATAATATGCCAAAATAAAAACTCATCCAAACATCCAACACTCAAAATTCTCCTTGCATATTCTTAATGCAATACACAACATTTTTTTTTATGAAAATATTCCTTCTTGTTCATCACTAACAAAATCCCAAATGCTTGAGAATTTTTTTTTCATCTCTCATCTTTCTTTTTTTTTCTTTCTTCTTATTTTTTTCATCTTTATTTTTTTTCAATAGAGAGATTTTTTTAACAAGCATTCGTCCATACACACTTGTGTTCCCCCCACACTTAAAACTTGCCTCAGACAATGTACCAAGCATGATAACATCTAAAACTCACAATAATAGAGGCTAATAATAGACAAATAAAAATGTACTCATCATGCAATCTCCCCATGCTCTCATCACATGCTCAAGGAAAGAATAATCTAATAAAGATATGACAGTGAGAATATAATGACAATGAGAGGATCTGACAAAGGAAAGATAATGAAACATGAAGGCAATAGGTGAAATGCTCACTAGTAACAATAGCAAAGTAGAGGGAAAACTAAGAGTTCAACAAGAAAGTTTGCCCACATCATATTCATGTAAGCTTATGCTATTGTAATTTCAAAAAGAATCAAAGCAAGTTCTAGAGTGTCAAGTATCACAAATGCTATCACACATAAGAGGATTAAGGATAAGCATGACAATATCCTCACTAGGTGAACAATAAAATGTCATGCTATATCTATCAAGATAGAGTCCATCACCACAACAAATGACTAAATGCAATTAATGCCCCCAAGCATACCAAGGAAACCAAAACTCAATAGTCAGACTTAACCATCTTTTATGATTCTCAAAGCATAATAAAGGGACATGTAGGGAGATACAACTGGAAATCAAGCAAGGTTTATTCAAGACCAGCCAAAATGCAAAATGAGGAAGCAAAGCATGAATGCAAAGTATAAAAGCAAACAAACATGCAAGTATGAACATAAAGGAAAATAAGAAAAGGAAAGAAAAGGAACAAACTCTCTTTTATTCCTGGCGGTTGGAGTTGGTTAAGGAGTAACATCCATCTCGGTAGTGGTGGGGGGTTGGGTAGTCGAGAGAGCATTTCTCACGTGATCACTGTCATAGTGCACTGCTCCCCCACACTTCAACTTCGCACAAGTGTGTTCCGGTGGTCGAAGGCGATTCAGGTACAAAATCCACTTAAGAGGTGAAGTGCTACAAGTCAAGGTAAGAACAACTCCTCTCTCTTGATGTTTTTTGGAAGTCCTTCCAAGAGGTTGGAGTCTATTTAGTTGGAGCATCCACTCTAGAATCCTACGACACCCTGCAAAACCATGAAATACCTCCCTCACGCGTGCAGGGTAAGAAAAAGATGAAATGCAATCAGTCTCTATATAAAATGTTTCAAGAAATGTCTCACATCCAATAAAATCAACCTTAGGTACCTCTATGAATTTTTCTAAAAAATTAGGAGAATTACTTACCTTGTCTTGCTGAAAAATACCTGAAGGTTCTACAAGAGTGGATGTAACTATGGCCTCCTCCTGGTCAGGTAAAAGCTTCACTTCAAACTCAGGCTCTGGTGGGCATACAACTAAAAGAGGTGATTCTTGGGCTCTTGCTTCCACCATACAAGTCCCTACACTTCCATATTTATCCTCTGAGTCTTCTGATATGTCACTCAATGTAGGTGAACCATGGGGCTCAGTGCAATCCCCTACACCTATAGAGTCATCTGCAACTGGAAATGGATCAGATTCAACTTCCAACTCAGCTGTCTTTGTAGCTAATACCTCCTCTGCCTCATCTGAACTAGAATATCCTCTCTGAACATCGATCCTGGTCCCTGCAGTCTGTATCTGACTAATGGTGGAGGATATCTGTCTAATTTGTCACGTTATGTTCTGAATGGAAGCATCAGTCCTACTCTGAAACTGTCTATAGTCTTCCAGATACTGCTGAAATGGAGTGTTAATCTAAGCGCTAATCTGAGTGCTAAATTGCTGAAAATTTCTCTCTTGTTGTTCAATCTGAGCGCTCAACTGCTGAAAACTCCTCTCTTGTTGCTGTAAATGAGTGAGGAGTGGCTCCAAAGTGAGTGGAAACTCCGGATTTTGTTGTTAAACCGGATGTGACCATGAAGGCATAGGATCATCCTGGAATGTCTGTAGATTATGATATGCTGGATATTTCTCAGTAAATTGACTTTGTGTATCCTCATACCTGAAATATGACTGGGAATGCAGGGGTTCTTGAGGAAATCTAGCAGTCTTTTGGATGAGGTGGCATATAGCAGCTGGATGAGATGGACTGCCACAATTAGTGCATATATGTTCCACTTGCCCAATTTCTGAATTGTGATATTCATTGAAGCCTCCAAATTATTGAGAGTAGAAATCCATGTTGAACTGAAAGAATTATTCTGGTCTTACACTAAAACACTAATAAACAAGATTAGAAGACTCAGGAGCATATGATATCAAACACATGAATGAATAAACATTAAAGCACATGACAATTGTTTTTTTTAAAATTTTGTGGAAAAATAGGGAAACAATCCTAAAATTATCAAACACCACTACACTCCCCGGCAACGGCGCCAAATTTGATAACCACGCGTGTCGTACCATGAGTATCAAATACAATTAAAATGTTGAACTCCTCTAAACTAATGTAGTATAGAGTAACTCGAGTCGTCTCTCTTAAGGAATGTAATGATAGGTTAATAAATCTTAGGATCGTATGTTATTGCTTTTGGATTTTGGATATTAAACTGGGGGTTTGGATTTGAACGCTAAGACTATGAAAAAAAATAGCAAAGCAAGTATGAGATCTAATCCTAATTAATGAAAGACAATGCAAGAAAAGAAAATCTAATTTAACCTAACTACACTTGACAAGGAAACGAAAGGCAACATAAAGGAAGCATTTAAGGAAATAAAACATTAATGAAACTTAACCTAATCTAACCTAATTGCATACTTAAACATAAGAGAAACTTGAAACATTTAATTAATAAAGCGTAGCAAGAATCTAAGCTAAGAAATTGCAAAACTAAACTAAGACAATTGGTTGGGACATTTCAACGAACACTTGGGAAGCATATATTGAATTAAGTAATGTGTGAGCAATTCAAACATGGGAGTTCAAGTTCAATACAAGCATTCAATACACAAATGAAATCTATCAACTCACCACAAAGAAATAACCAACAATCAAACTAACAACATAAGCAACTAGAACTTGACTCATGGAAGGAACAATTCAACAAACACTTGATATGCATGAAAGAATTTAATCAAAGTACGTGCAATCCAAACATGGGGAATCACATTCAATACAAGCCTTCATCAATTAACACAAACAACTCAACAATCAACACATAACAACTCAACACAAAAGAAAATGGAAATCGGGTTGACTAAGTTGCGGATAGGCCTCGGAAGCGGGCTGCCGGAGATTGGATAAAGGAGCTGCCCCCTTGTTCTATCCCGTGAGAAGGAGATGATGGATGATCAGCCGGCCGGCGGTAGCGAGGTGGAGGGAAGAACCGCTAGCCTTGATGGAGTTGATGGTGAAGGTGGAGGAGAGGGGCGACCTTGTGTGATGGTGTGAGATGAGAGGAAGTCGTGTGAGAGGAAAATGGAGAAGAGGGTGAGGGTTTCTTAATGGTTTTTGGATTTTTGGTTGAGGGTAGAGTAAGAAAATTTGGATCCGAATCCAATAAGAGTTGTAATTGGGCTTAAGGATTGGATGATGTTGATGGGCTTTTGGATGGGTTAGGGCTTTTCTCTTCTTGGATTCAAATTGGGTTGGATGAAATAAACCATCTTCATTTGAATTGAACCAAGCCTTCAAATTAGACCATACTTAAATTAAACCAAGCCCCTCAACACTAGCATTGGGTCCAATTTCTTTGATCCAAGCCTTGGTCCAAGGTTCAATCTTTAATTCCCTACAAAAATCATGAAATAATGCCAAAATTTAGAGGAAATTATAATGAGCTCCAAAAATAGATCCTAATCGTAAAATATGATATAAACATGATTAAAACGTACGAGAGGATAAAAAATGCTAATTAAATGTGTAAATATAATTACATAAAATGCTAGTTATCACGTCCCAAAAGGCACACCCAACGGCCTCTAGCACGCCTCCCCGGGATGTTGGAAAGGGGAAGATCCCATGTGTCTCACCTCCTGTCAGCTATGAGCCATCACTATTTACCCATGTTATTATCAGGGACCCAATGCCTCGACATTATCGACCTCCTTCAATAGGGGAGTACGCCGGTAATACAAATCCGGAAGACTAACTGTGAAAATTAGAGAATGCAACACTTCTACATCAATACACTGATGGGGGTGATGTGTCTGTGTTTCTCAACACCCTTTCAAGATCCCCTCAGAGATGGTTCAAGCGGCTACTCAATGACTCCATCAGCTCTTTTGGAAAATTTTGAATTGCCTTCATACATCACTTCGCGAGCAGTCGAAGGTACCACAAGACCCCTCCCTCAATCTGTTCTCTCTCAAACAAAAGAATAAGGAGACGTTGAATGACTACATCCAGCATTTCAATCGAGTGCCTCAAGACGCCTCCACTACTATCTCTGAAATTCTTGTGAGTGCCTTTACTCAGGGATTGGCAGAGGGGATTTCTTTAGATCGCTAGTAATGAAGTTGTCGGTCAACTTTGACTACTTGTTGGGTTGATCGGTGAAGCATGTGAATGTCGAGGGGGTCTAATACGCGCTTAGGAGGATCTCATTCATTGTCTATTGTTCTTAGTAGAGGGCCCCACATCCTTCCGCTTGGGCCAAGGAGACTCAGTTGAATCGTAATCAATATGGGAATCATCATGGAGATAAGGTAGTGTGAACAGTGGACAACGAGAACCCCGCCACTGGACGCCTCGAGGGATAAGAAGTACTTGTTGGGACCGGGTGCATGTTGACATGGATGCGGCTTCGTAATTTTAAAAATTAATTACGTGCAGCGGAAGGTTTAGCATAAATAATTTCTCAAATTATTTAACTACACATCTAAGCATGCAATTTTATCTTGTGTAGACATGATCATATATTTAAAATTTTCCAGAAACGTAAACTAATTTACGTATTACCTCGCGTAACTCGAAGGAAGGGACGAGATCCAACCGTAAGCGTCCCTTGGAAGCTCCGCCTCTATTCGCGTCCACGCCGAGTATCTTCGGGATGACTTCGGAAAGCCACGAGTTTCATGTTCTCGAGAACTACTAGATTCTTTGAGAACACGACGAGAAAAACCAAGAGAGAAGTCGGAAGACTAACCACAAAAGGATGGCCGGAATCAAAATTCCGGCGAAGCAAAAGAAGAGGCTTGCGGCAAAAAGATCCTTGTGGCAAACTCTAATTCCGGCAGCAGGTGGTGGTCGGCAAGGAAAGTGCAGGGGCGGCCGGCTGGTGCTCCTTCTTGGGGCTGGTTGGCGCACGGTAAGAAGGGGAGAAGACAAGGAGAGAAAGAGAGGGAGATAGCCTATGCCTTCATCTATTCGATTCACACCCAAGCCTTGCCTTGGGTCCTTTATATAGTGGCCTCTCAACCATCAAGCCTCTCAAATATGGAATAACTTATTCCATCATGCCAAGTTTGATTTTATATCATGGTTAAAATCATATTTTAATTCATGATAAAAAATCTTCTCTCCTATGGAATAAATTTCCTTATCATGGTAAATCAATCCATGATTGATTTTATAAAATAAACCAATCCATGGTTCATTTTAATTTCTATGAAAAATAAACCAAACCTTGGTTTATTATATAAAAATTTATATCATCCATAAATTTTATAAAACAAACCACACTTAGTTTATTTTATAAATTGAACAAAAAACTTGGTTCTCTCCCTTTGTTGTGGCCGGCCAAGCAAAGAGGATGGAGGCCCTCTTTGGCCGGCCCATCTAAGCCAAGCCCCAATGAATTAAACTTATTTAATTCATCTATTAAGTCTTCAAAAGACTTAGCCATTTTACGCTTCCGATGCGTCTTTGAAAAATTCAGATTCGACTTATCGTTTGGCTCAACCAAACCTAATCTCTCTTGATTGGAAAATCCAATTTTCAACTCGTTTTAAATCCCTCGGATTACTCGTAGTGCGTGTGACTAAGTAGGCTTTCGATTTATGTTGGCCGTCTATAATTAATCAATTATAGAACGATCATGAGTAACACCTAGTAGTATATCATAATCCCCAATTAATCGAAAGATCAACGGTTGACCTCAGAAACAATTCTGAAACCCTTCAGCAGCTATAATGAATCATGCCCCATTCCCTTCACCATCTTATACCCACTTGGTTCAGGACATGGTATATGTGTGTCAGTCCCCACTAGGCTGACTACGTCACACCTAGCCCAAGTAACGTTTTCTCGTTCTACGGATTCTAATTACTCTCATGTATTTAAGAGATTCATACTCTGAACATGTCATGCTCTGGCCAGAGGCTTTGAGTAACAATCCGACAATATGCCTCAGGTATACATCTCCTCGCAAGGAGTGGTGAATCCTTTGTAGGCTGTTCAAACATCTTCGGACACTTCGGCTTATACCCAATCATCCTGGGTCCACACCTCCTTGGAGATGCTTGCTTAAGATGTCAAAGTATAAGTCTCCATGACCAAGATGACTTGAACACCACAAGTCAAAGGAACATCATACTTAAGCTGCAGTAAGAACTTCACTGACATATCTATATGTAGATTACCATATGAAGTTTTACAGTCAGTCACTTGAATGAACTAGTTCCCTTAACTAGCATTCATGTTTATCTCCGGACATCTCAATGTCACCAGCCAGTGAGAATCAGCTGATTAGAGAATAACTCATGCTAGTCTCAACAGAATTGATAGTGTCCGTATTTATCAATTCATCGACTAGGGACAATTTCAATACTTCACAATTGCACATGTAGAGATAATCACTAGTTGTGAATTCATCACAAATTCTCTCATGCTGTGAATTGTATTGCGGGCATTCAGTAAATGAGTTTAAGATCTCAATCAAATACACAAACATATATACTCAAATAGTGAATATTCATTTATTAGAATAAATGATTACAATCATAAGGCGATTGCCTTAGGACACTTCTCTCATATCACTAACAGTACTGCACTTACCATCATTCCTCCACCCACTCAATCGAGGAATGTTATGCCTTTCGCCGTTCTCAGGAGGATGGGACAGGCAAGTCTCACAAATCCAGGTATGTTCATAAATCTCACCGACGTTCACCGTGGATAAATCGATCGGAAGAAAAGGAGCCTCACCGAGGGAGGACGCAGTCCCCTTTTCAGTGAAGATCACTCGGGCGGAGGACTCCAACACCACCCAGAGATCTGATGAAAGGGAAAGCAACTGCTCAGGAACACTAAAGGGATTGGTGGGAATGATTTCTGGAGGACCAATTAATGGAGTCTCCAACCGAGCACGAAAATCTTATGCCCACCGCCTGGAGAATTATTCAGTCAGGACCAATTAAGAGCAGTAGGCGGGTCCCATAATATCTTTTGGACCAGGAGATTTAGAGTGTGTGGAAGCTCCCCAAGAAGATGCACTGATATTTGAGGCTATGGTAACTAATTATACTGTTAAACGAATTTTTGTTAACATAGGGAGCTTGGTCAATATTATTTTTAAAACCACCATGGACCAAATGCAAATCGAGGAGGAAGAGTTGCATCTGATAGTCACGCCCCTATTTGGCTTTACGGAACATTAAATATAGTCACTCGGGTAGATATACCTCTCCCAGTCCTAGGAGATGAAGCACTAAAGAAAACTAAGAGGACCTTGTTCATCATGGTGGACAAGACCTCGTCGTACAATGTCATCCTCGGCAGACTGACATTGAGCATTTTCCAAGCAATGGTATCCATCTGCCACTAGAAAATCAAATTCCCGACAGAGGACTAGATCAGGGAGGTCAAAGGCTATCAACTGGCTGCGAGGAGGTGATATGTGGACAAAATAAAGATGGATGCATGCAAGAATAGGAAGGTGTAGGAAACCTTCTAAAATGAATTGACTGACCTGGCGCCTCAGAAGAGGCAAAGGAAGAACGACAACTAGATAAGCAAGAGGAAGCACAAATTCATCCTCAACAGAAGGATGGTGTTACTCGAATCACCGTCGCCCTCCCTCCTAAGCTGAAGAAGGAGTTGACCAGGTGCCTGGCCAGTCATGATGACGTGTTCGCTTGGTCAACCAATTATATTGGGGGAGTACCTCCAGTCCTGATGACTCACAGTCTAAATATTCTTCCAGAAGCTCAGCCAGTCAAGTAAAGAAGGTGACACTTTACGGTTGAGCAAAATCAGATAATACGTGAGGGGGTGACCAAGTTATTAGAAGCAGGGTACATTCGGGATATTCAGTTCTCGAGTTGGCTGACTAATGTTATGCTAGTCCCTAAGCCCAGAGGAAAATGACTTGTATGTATCAACTTCCAAGATTTGAATAAAGCTTATTCTTAAGATTGCTACCCCTTGCCTCGGATAGATCAAATGGTAGACTCCACATCTGGATGTGAATTTAGTTGCATGATGTACGCATATCAAGGATATCACCAAGTACCAGCCTGAGAAGATCAAGAAAAAGTTAATTTTGTCACCTCGGACGCTATATATTTCTATAATATTATATCGTTCAGGTTGAAGAACGCAAGAGCCACTTTTCAGAGGATAATGGACAAGGTGTTTCGACGCCAGATCAGGAGGAACATCGAGGTATATGTGGACGATATTCTCACAAAGACTGAGAGAGGAGAGAATCTGATAACTGACTTGGAAGATACCTTTGGTACTCTTAGAGCCCATGCGCTCAAATTGAATCCTGCCAAGTGCTTATTTGGAGCTAATCCCGAGAAGATATAGGCTATTCAGGATATGTCGATCCCATGTAACTTAAAGAAAGTTCAAAGATTTATGGGTCAGATAACGACTATCACGGTTGATATCCCGATTAGCTGATCATACACTCCCATTCTTTAAAGTGTTGAGGAAGGCAGTTAAGTTCGAATAAGATGACAAGTGTGACAAGGCTTTCGTAGGACTTAAGGAGTATCTAGCTGGTCTTCCTATCTTATATAAGCCAATGGCAGGGGAGAAGCTATTCTTGTATTTATCAGCGGTCAAGCAAGTGGTTATCTCTGCTTTACTACGGGAAGAAGGTACTATCCAATACCTTATCTACTTTTTTAGTCATCTACTAAAGGATGTGGAGAGTCACTATACTACCTTGGAAAAGTTGGCCTATGGGGTAATATTGACCGCTCGAAAGTTGAGACCATATTTCTTATCTCACCCCATTGTGATCCTCACTAATAGCCCGCTCGGGCGAATCCTGATGAATCTGAAGGCTTCTGGGAGGTTGATCAAGTGGACCATGGAGCTTAGCGAATATGACATTCAGTATTAACCCCAATCAGCTATACAAGCCCAAGCTATGGCAGATTTCAGAGCCCTAATTGCACCAGAAATAGAAGAAACCTGGAAGGTGTATGTCAATGGTTCTTCTACCCAAAGGACCAGTGGCATAGGCATATTACTATTTTTTGTGGGGACCGGTGCCATCGATAAAAGGGGGGGGGGTGAATATTGACTTGTAAAAATTTGCGGAAATCTTCGTAAATTCGATCATTCGTTCTAGATACAGAGTTAGTAGCACAGCGGAAAAATAGACAGAATGAAAAACCAAACGATAGAGTGCACATAAGTTTTTACTTGGTTCCTAACCCCCTAGGGTCAGTATGTCCAAGGCCTAAGCACGGGAAACGCTCGTCCACTAATGGTCTCATTTTCGGACTTTCTGGAGGCGGAGAAACCTGTCTTACAGTGCACGATTTACAATTAAAATATTAACGAAAGTAAATGCAGAAAGTTAATTCAAACTAAACAAAGAGTCGACGATCCCACCCGATCTGGAACTCCGATGTGCCGCACACTTCCTCCTAGAGCCTCCTTGATCGCAAGGCTTCGTCTCTAGCACTTTTCTTTCGCTCAGAATGCTTAGAATGTCATTGTGATTGCTGTTCTGAGTTGAGGAGTGGAACCCCTTTATATAGCCTTGTCTTGGGCGCCTGAGTTGCTATGGGGCGCCTCTATACGGTCAAAGTTTCATCCAAACTCGCTATCATCGTGAAGCTGATAAACACTCCTTGGGCTCCCTGGACCTTATTGGGCGCTTGATTCATTCAGGCGCCTGGAATCCAGGGCGCCTGGCTTGATAGGGGCACCCAGTATGCTGTAATTTAGCTTCTTTGTATTTGTTTGCCTGCTTTGTCTTCAATTTTAGGTACCTGCAAGATACACAAACACAAGACAAACAAGTATATACCCTTAGCCTTAAAGATTGGTTCTGACTTTGGATTTCCCGCGAAACCCTAGGTTGAACTGACGTCTGTGTTCCCTTCCCGGGGAACGCGCCTTTCGCCTACTCCTCTCAGAGAAGGTTGCCACTCGGCCCATCCGGTTGGACATTTGCCCAGCTTCACTCACCAGGACTTTTGCCCAATCTTACGACCAGGACTTATTGCCCAGCTTCACTCACCAGGACTTTTGCCTAGCTTCACTCACCAGGACTTCATGCCCAGTCCATGACCAGGACTTATTACCCAACCCTATGTCAGGACTTCGGTGTCGAGCCCTCGGCCAGGACTTATTGCCCAATTCTTCGAATCAGAACTTCATACCCAACCCTCGGTCAGGTCTTCCGTGCCCAGCCCGCGGCCAGGACTTATTGTCTAATCCATGATCAAGATTTAGTGCCCAATTCTTCGAACCAGGATTTACTGCCTAGGTTAACTAGGACTTTTCTTCACTTTTATACGGATTTCTTGACTCACTCTTACCTTGTTAATGTATCACTAACTTAAGCATATTGTTAAACATTGAAACACTAGAGGAAGACATCACTGATGCATCTTGCACCAACTTTTTTTCCACAGGAATACATGCTCTAGTTGTCAATTCAGCTCAACTTCCAGCCCACTAATAATGAAACTGAGTATGAAATCTTACTATCTAGGTTACAAGCAGCCAAAAAGGTCAGAGTGAGTCGAGTTATTCTATACTCAGATTCACATTTGGTGGCCCAATAAGTCGGGGGAGATTTTGAAATACGCAACAAGCAGATGAGAAGGTATGTCCAAGCATTTGAACAACTAAAGTCAAATTTCAAGAAGTGGTACTATAGAAAATCTCCCTAGTGGATAATACCAAAGCCAACGAATTGGTCAATTCATTAGCCTCTTGGATGATGGAAGAACTTGTTTGCTAAGAAATGTTGGTAGCATAGATAGATAATGAGCCCACATGGGAAGAACAGCAGGATTGAAGAGTGTCCTTCACTATATTCTTACAAAAGGCGATCTCCCCAACGACCCAAGTTAAGCTCGATTACTCAAATGGAGAGCCACTCGGTTCACATTGGTTGACGATCAATTGTATAAGAAAGCATTTGCCAGGCCTCTCCTAAAATGCCTTGGGTCAAAGGACGTTGAATATGTCATGCGAGAGGTTCATGAAAGCATTTGCGATAGCCACATCGGAGGAAGGGCTATGGCATGGAAAATAATACTAGTCGGATATTTTTGGCCCGCTTTGCAAGAAGATGCGTCTAAGTTTGTGGCCGGTTGTGAATCCTGCTAGAAGCATCAACACCTGTCTCATCTCTCAATAGAATTCCTCAAGACCTCTATCATCTCATGCCCCTTCAATCAGTGGGGGAAGGATATTATAGGTCCTTTCCCGATTGGGCCCCAACAAAAGAAGTTCCTATTGGTGATAGTAGATTACTTCTCCAAATAAGTTGAAGCTGAGCCCTTAGCTCAGATAACCGAAGAAGTAGTCATGAAAATTCTATGGAGAGATATTATCTACGGTATGAGATCCTATGCAAGTTGGTCTCTAATAATGGGTAGTTTCAAAGTACAAAGCTCAAGGAATGGTGTGAGGGTTTAGACATCCAGCAGGCTTTCATCTTGGTAGCATATGCTCAAAGCAATAGGCAAGTGAAGGTAGTCCATAGGGAGATTATCAGAGACCTTAAGATCAAATTGGATCATGTTGGAGGAAGTTGTGTGGAAGAGTTGCCTAATGTCCTTTGGGCTTACCGTACCACACTAAAGGAGAGCACTGGTCAGACTCCTTTTCTCCTTGTATATGGAGGTGAAGCAGCTATCCCGGTCGAGGTAGGGGAAGAATCAATAAGGCGACAATTTTATGATAAGGACGGTAATGATCAAGAGTGACTCCTCAATTTGGATTTGGTCACAGAGGTTCGAGACAAGGCGATTGCTCAGCAGATGGCCTACCATTAGAGGATGAAGTAAACCTACAACAAAAGAGTGATCCCTTGAACATTCTAAGTTGGTGACCTCGTATGGAGGCGAATAAAGCTAGTCAGGGATGTTAGCAATCTCGAACCGCAATGGAATGGTCCCTATCAGATTACGGTGAAGTTAACCATGTTGGATCGTGGTCGACCGGAAAGAGGGAGGTGAATTACCCCTAAAATAAATATAAAAAATCTTTTATCTTTGCTTAACAAAGATATTTGTTAGTCCAAGCAGAAATAATATACATGAAAAATAAAGCAAACAGTAAATAACGAGACCACTGAATTTACTTGGTTTACAACCGAGGAGATTGCTAATCCAAGGCAAAAATATGACTCAATTCTCCTGAATATAACTCCTCTGGGTGGAGAAGCCTCTTACACGTGGAAAGCTCAGAAAAACGAAAAGAAACTATTCTAAACACGTTTGCTAATGCTTGGAATGTAATGAATGAATTGAATAGAGCTTCAGGGGTCTATTTATAGCCCCGGTGAAATATATCTGTTTACTGACATGGCGGATATTGGGCGCCCGAGAGACCTTGGGCGCCTGACACATAGTCTGAGGCTTTATCCAAAGCCAACGGTTGCAAACGGCTAAGGAAGCCTTCTTGGGTGCCTGATACAACACAGGCGCCTGAGTGGGCTTGGGTGGCTGACACGTGGCACGCCTAAGCTTTATCCCAAGCCAACTCTCGCAAACTGCTGAAACACCCTTCTACGGTGCCTGATACAACACAGGCGCCCATGAGCCTACGGGCACCCAAGATGTAGTTTGGTCAGCCAATGATGACCAGCCTCTGGCTTGACTCGCTTCGCCTTCTTGGGTGATTTCTGGCCAGAGTTAGGCTCACTCAAACCTGATTCCGACCTTTCGCCCTCGAGCGTCCTTCCTCCTGACTTCTCGTCCCTTGGACACCGTCCGCATCCTTCTCGCACCACTAGCGTACTCTTTCACAGAGCTCTGCGCCCCTCGGATGAATTGATCCCGTCGACTCCCTTTCTATGTCATCCTTCTCGACCGCTGCGTCTTCCGCTCAACTTTCTGTGCTCCTAAGTTCCTGTGCACTTAGACACAGGGTTAAACACACCAACACCTAACTTAAATTTGTTGATCATATCAAAACCAACCAGGGGTACTTACAAACTAGTGGGAGCTATTATCTATAAGGCCTGAATAAAAAAAAGTTGGATCAACCGTGGAGCATCAATTATTTATAATCATACCGAACTCAATGAGTATGGACTCTTTTTCTATTTCAAGGTCCTTTTGTAATATGCATGTTCCTTTGTTTTTGGTAATGAGAAAACAGGCCAAGATTCAAAGCAAAAGTTGTCCTCTCTAAGCGAAGGCACCCTTAACGTAGCGTTACACCCTTAGCATGGCTCAACATTCCTGATCGGGAGATACCAGCGAAGGCACCCTTTATACGACATTACACCCTTAACATGGCTCAACCTCCTTGATTGGGAGCTACCAACGAAGGCACCTTTAATGTGGTGCTACGCCCTAATGGCGGTTCAAGTAGAACAACAAGCAAGGTAGATAATTCATTGCGAAGGAAAACCATTCATTACTAAAAGCTGCTATTACAAGACCTGTCCGAGAAGGAAACTAAAGCAAAACCTACAGATGGTCCATTACAAAAGATGACTACTATTTCTCGAAGTCAGGTGGCTCTTTCTATACCTTGGTAGGTTTAGAATGCTGAGGTCAGCATCGGGCGGTAGGACCTTTGCTTTGACGAGCCGCTTGACTGCCCTTCGAAACCTTGGATCAGCCTCTTGATCACTTGGGCACCTAGTAAATCATAGTATTCATAGGATCGTAGGAATTCCTTCTTGAAAGCTTGATGATGGGCACCCTTAGCAGCTTGATAAGCTTCCAACTCGGAGGCTGCTCGCTCCTGACCAAAGCTGGCCTCGTCTCGAGCCTTTAAGCTTCTTGCAATTTCTCCTTGATAGCTATCAAAATATCTTGCGCTCGTGCCAACTTCTCTTGGCCCTCAACTATTTGCTTGGTAGAAGCTTCCAACTCTACCACTTTCTAGGTGATGAATTCTTCTTGTTGTGTAACCCGGGATAGAAGGCACTCGGTCAGCACCCCAATAGGGGAACTAGCTGACACCTCCTCTTCTGGCACTTCCACCATAGGAGATAGCCCCCGAGGGGGGGGGGGGAGGGATGGAGGTGAATGATGTTGGACCTTTGGATGGCTAGAGAGGGGGGGGGGGGAGTGAATAGCCATACACTAAAACTATTCGCCTCTTTTGACCTTTTCTTTCTGCGATCAAAGTTAGCAGCGGAAACAAAAACACAGAAAGCAAAACAGAGAAGGGAGCAAACCGACGCTAACAAGAAGATGTACAAGGTTCGGGATAACTTGCCCCTACTCCTTGTCGTGCCCGTAAGGTGGGCGATCCCTTGATCGTCGGCAGATCAAGCCCCGGTGAACCCGGATATAATAAAGCCTCCTTCTCGGTGGAGAAACCTCTCCACAGATCTCACAGATGAATGAACTTGAGTACAAGAGATCACGAGAAGAAACCTCACCAAAAATCTAACAGGAACACTCAAGCAAGAAGCTTTACAGAGAGCTCAAACAACCCAACCAAACTTCTCTCATTTTTCTGTCTGTTCGCTTTCCGCTCCTCTACTTCCCAGCTTCTTCTTAAGCTTTCTCTCCTCGTCGCCAGGCTTCGTCAGCACCCACTAAGCCACAGCCTAACCTACTGACCTCCACTGAGCACTCAGTCCACTGAAGACCTCTCCAGCTCAGCCTCCGGTCAATCGCCAGCCGCGCCAAAAGCCGTTGAAACCTGAGAAGAGAAAACAGCCAAACCTGTCGAAGAGAAAGTCTCTAGTTGACCCTCTTCCTTCGTTTGAATCATCCCTGTCTCACCTGCAACCTCATCAGATGATTAGCAAAGCATATCGAAAAGAAATCAGTAGAGTAACAGAAGTGATCAGAGTGATTCAGTGCGATCTGACATCGTTTTCAAATTAAAGTTCAGACACTGATCGGTCACCATGACCGATTAGTAGGTGACCGATCAGTGAAGGTCCTGATCGATCAGGCACTAGCCTGAACGATCCAGTGACTCCCTGATTGGTCACCTTGACCGATCCACCAGCTGACTGTAGTTCAAAGCACAAACCCGCAGGCTCCTTGACCTAATTGGTCACCTGACCGATCAGGTTGTGCCTTGATCGGTCATGGTGACCGATCAGGTCACTCCTGAACCGATCAGGACCCATCCTGATCGGTCCAGGAGGACCCTGATTGGTCCAAGTGACCGATCAGGGTTTCTCCATCCCTCTTTCTGATCCTTGCTGATCCGTTCACCAGAACGATCAGTGGCCAAACAGAAACCACATAAAATGCTTCTGTTCTCTCCTTGATCATTCACCAGAACGATCAGACTTCACTGGATCGGTCACCAGACCGATCCACAACAAGGAGTTTGTGCCAACTCCCTGATCGATCTCCAGACTGATCCAGCTCCGACCAATTCAACCCTAAGTTCCGAGAACAGGCTCCCTAGACTTCTCTGACTCGTGCTCAGTCGCCCAGACCAAGACTCCGTGCCCAACTTCACTCACCGGGACTTCATTCAACCTAGCTTCACTCATTAGGACCTGGCTTCACTCACCAGGGTTTCGGTCACCTAGCTTCACTCGCTAGGACCCGGCTTCACTCACCGGGGTTTCCATCTCCCGAGTTCACTCACCGGGACCCGGCTTCACTCACCGGGATTTCTGTCACCCGACATCACTCACCGGGATTTCAGTCACCTAGCTTCACTCACCAGGACCCCGCTTCACTCACCTGGACCCGACCTCACTCACCGAGACCCGGCTTCACTCACCGGGTCCCGGCTTCATTCACCGGGATTTTTGACACCCGACTTCACTCACCGGGACCCCGCTTCACTCACCGGGGCCCGGCTTCACTCACCGGGATTTCCGTCACCTGGGTTCACTCACCAGGACCCGACTTCACTCACCGGGATTTCCTTCACTACGTGCCCATTCCCTGACCAGGACTTAATCCGAATTCACTCAACCAAACATAAATCAGTGTCAACACCAAAACAACAATCGGGCCAGACTGCATCAACAATCTCCCCCTTTTTGTTGTTTGACAACCCGATTTAAGTTTAGGTATTAGTGATCAAATAAACTCAATTTTCATTATCGCAAGGGAATCAAAGTCCTCCCCCTACAATAATTAAATTCAAACCCTAAACTTAATCAACCATTCTCTCCCCCTTTGTCAAACACCAAAAAGGGTATGATTATTAAGTTTCAACATAACTCCCCCTTAAACAAGGGTCTCTCCCCAAACCCAAAATAATGAAAGGTAATTTTTGAAGTGCATATGAGAGGCATATACCATAAATGTATCATGGCAACAATGTATATACATCATATGTCAATAATTAATGCACCTGTATCAGACAGATATTCCTGATTGGTCTCCTTGACTTATCAGATTCATTGATGATTGATACAGAAAAATTTCTAATTTATCTGTGAACCGATCAGGTTTCAGAGAAATTTTTGACTCTGATACGTTCCAGATCAGACTGCATTAACAACTGATATTTTCAGGAACAGGTTTGTTTAAACCAAAACTCATTCCACCACACGGGTGTAGACAAATAAGTATTTCAGAAAAATTTCTGAAGCACAATATGAATTTCTTGACTAGAGGTTAGTCCTCATCAAGGAACAAGAGTCACGATTCAAACCACCTTTTTCTTATGGATTTTAAAATTCCAACACAGGTTTGTATCAAATCAGTATTAGGTTTGTTCTAAGTATGATCATTATGTTTCAACTGTAATTGGATTGAATCAGGTTTGTTCCAATGGATGATCAAGTATGTTATGTTCCCAGTATATTCTTTGATCAAGGTACCCGGATAATAAGTCTAATCGGTCATCGTGACCGATCAGAAGTCTTACTGATCGAAAGGATCCTGATCGGTCTGCTTGACCGATCAGAAGGATCCCTGATCAGTCAGTGGACTGATCAGAGGGATCCTTGATCGGTCTGTGGACCGATCAGGCTACATACAGAAAGTTTTTCTGAGGAGAAGATGATTCCTGATCGGTATTAGATTTCAGATGAGATCAAATTTCAGATCAGGGAGAGTTTCTGAAATGTTCCAGAAACTCTCGTGTCAAATACCCCTTTCAAACTCTAAAGCAATCAGATTACATTGATTCTAAAGAGAAGATTTCCAAAACAGACCAATATGTTTCAGAAACAAGATTTTGGATCAGGATTTCAGAAATCAGATTACATTGGTTCATCCGGATTGTGGATCAGGATTTTGATCAGATTTCAGAAACAAGATTTCAGGAACTAATATGTTTCAGAAACAAGTGTATTTCAACTCTTAAACCCTCTAAACCCTAATATAATCAGATTTAATCCCTTTTGATCCAAAAAAAAATTCCATTAACCAAAATTCATTTGCCATCATGTCAATCAAGAGAAAATCGTTTGCTTGCAAATTTCAAAAACTTAATACAGTCAGTTAAAAACATGATACAGGCAGTTTACCAAACTATATTCATGTATTTATTCAATTTAGACAGTTTCAGAAAATTCAAAATATTGATCACAAAAACATGAAATTGTCTAAATTCTTTAATTGCAAGCAATTAAAAGAAACTAACTTAGACCTTAGATATATAATAAGATATTGCAAAAGTAAACTGTTATTCTAATATTGTGGCTGACCTTTAGAATTACAGTAACCTCAAACTTGCAATAATAAAGCTAAACATTCTAGGCAATTCATAGTCCTAATTCATGTTTGTATCATCAACCCAAAGCAAGTTTACATATTAAATTTGTATCCAAAAATAATGCTCCCCGATCATTTGATTGGAGCACCCATTATCAACCACCCATGTTGATAGATGCTCCCCCTCAACCAATGCTATACAATTCTAAATATAGAGGTTTTAGGTACCCAAATTTTGGGACTTAAAGAATCTTTAACACATGATTTAGGCACCCAAGCCTTGATCATTTTCTTTTGGACTCTAGAATCATTTGGTGACCTAAAATGTGTTCTTGACATCAAAGAGACGAAACTAGGTCCTTTAGGTCGGTAACCTAAACCAACCTTGTTGTAGACCGCTCTTTGAGAATTAAGGATCATATCTAAAGTTTTAGAGCTAGTTGAAAATTTCTCAAGAATATTCTTGAGGTTTTTCAACTTCGCTCTTCAAGTCCTTATTTTCATCCTCAAGAATCTTAACATGCAAATCATCAATATCATGATCCTTAGGTGTCTTCAATTATTCTATTTCCAATTTCAATAACTTTACTTTGTTCTTAGATTACTTTAACAAACTAGTTAAGCATGCAATTGTCCTATAGCACTTATCTAACTCGGGAGAGATTACCTCTTCATCATCCGAAGATGATGAAGCCGCGGTTGAGGAGCTCCTCGATTCGTTACTATTTTCTTCATTTGAGTCCTCTATTGCCATGAAAGTAAAGTGATGGGTGTTCTTCTCCTCCTCCTTTTCTTTCTTCTTCTCCTTCTTCTTCTTTCTTCTGTCGCCTGCCACAAAAGCCACCCCTTTCTCTTTTGGGCTTTAGTTAGCAATCTCGTGTAGTTCTATCTCACAAAATAAATCTTCTAATTTAACAATAGAGAGATCCTTAGAAACCTTGTAAGCATCCACCATGGATGACCACAACGCATTCATAGGGAAAGATTTTAGAACATACCTTACAAGGTCTCGGTTTTCTACCTTCTCACTGATGGAATGCAGACCATTGAAGATCTCCTTGAACCGACCATGAAGCATACTTACCGTTTCATTTTCTTCCATGGAGAGGTTTTAGAGTTGGCTGAGAAGAAGATCTTTCATGGCTCTCCGGGTGTCTTGAGTTCCTTCATGGAGCTCAATGAGCTTGTTCCAGAGGTCTTTGGCAGTGGTGAAGGGGCCAACTTTGATCAGCTGCTCCTTAGTCATCCCACACTGCAGGGTGACAACAACTTTCGCATCGGCTTCCCCTTTTCTTATCTGCTCTACCGACCACCTTGAAAAGTCCAACTCTTTTCCCTCAGCGTCTCTTGGAGGGGTGAATCCCTCCTTCACCGAGAACCACATACTGATATTCATCTTGAGATAATATTCCATCCTCGACCTCCAATATTGGAAAGCAGCCCCGTCGAAGAACGGAGGTCAGTTAGTGATGAAGCCTTCCCTCATCGCCATCGTTGTCAGCTCTCGGATGTTAAGCCGTTGGACAGAGCTCCTAGCTCTGATACCACTTGTTGGACCTTTGGATGGCTAGAGAGGGGGGGGGGAGTGAATAGCCAGACACTAAAACTATTTGCCTCTTTAGACCTTTTCTTTCTGCGATCAAAGTTAGCAGCGGAAACAAAAACATAGAAAGCAAAACAGAGAAGGGAGCAAACCGACGCTAACAAGAAGATGTACAAGGTTCGGGGATAACTTGCCCCTACTCCTTGGCATGCCCGTAAGGTGGGCAATCCCTTGATCTTCGGCAGATCAAGCCCCGGTGAACCCAGATATAATTGAGCCTCCTTCTCGGTGGAGAAACCTCTCCACAGATCTCACAGATGAATAAACTTGAGTACAAGAGATCACGAGAAGAAACCTCACCAAAAATATAATAGGAATACTCAAGCAAGAAGCTTTATAGAGAGCTCAAACAACCCAGTTAAACTTCTCTCATTTTTATGTCTGTTCGCTTCCCGCTCCTCTGCTTCCCAGCTTCTTCTTAAGCTTCCTCTCCTCATCGCCAGGCTTCGTCAGCACCCACTAAGCCACAGCCTGACCTACTGACCTTCACTGAGCACTCAGTCCACTGAAGACCTCTCCAGTTGAGCCTCCGATCAGTCGCTAGCCGCGCCAGAAGCCGTTGAAACCTGAGAAGAGAAAACAGCCAAACCTGTCGAAGAGAAAGTCTCCAGTTGACCCTCCTCCTTCATTTAAATCATCCCTATCTCACCTGCAACCTCATCAGATGATTAGCAAAGCATATCGAAAAGAAATCAGCAGAGTAACAGAAGTGATCAGAGTGATTCAGTGCGATCTGACAACGTTTTCAAATTAAAATTCAGACACTCATCGGTCACCCTGACCGATCAGTGAAAGTCCTGATCGATCAGGCACCAGCCTGAACGATCCAGTGACTCCCTGATCAGTCACACTGACTGATCAGGGATTGGGATCGGTCACCTTGACCGATCCACCAGCTGACTGCAGTTCAAAGCACAAACCCGCAGGCTCCTTGACCTGATCGGTCACCTGACCGATTAGGTTGTGCCCTGATCGGTCATGGTGATCAATCAGACCACTACTAGACCGATCAAGACCCATCCTGATCGGTCCAAGTGACCGATCAGGTTTCTCCATCCCTCTTTCTGATCCTTGCTGATCCGTTCACCAGAACGATCAGTGGCCAAACAGAAACCACAATGAATGCTTTTGTTCTCTCCCTGATCGTTCACCAGAACGATCAGACTTCACTGGATCGGTCACCAGACCGATCCACAACAAGGAGTTTGTGCCAACTCCCTGATCGGTCTCCAGACCGATCCAGCTCCGACCAATTCAACTCTAAGTCCCGAGAACAGGATCCCTAGCCTTCTCTGACTCATGCTCAGTCCCCTAGACCATGACTCCGTGCCCAGCTTCACTCACCGGGACTTCATTCAACCTAGCATCACTCACTAGGACCCGGCTTCACTCATCGGGGTTTCCATCACCCGACTTCACTCACCGGGACCCGGCTTCACTCACCGGGATTTCCGTCACCCGGCTTCACTCACCGGGATTTCAGTCACCTGGCTTCACTCACCAGGACCCGACTTCACTCACCGGGATTTTCGTCACCCGGCTTCACTCACCGGGACCCGGCTTCACTCACCGGGATTTCCGTCACCGGCTTCACTCACCGGGACCCGGCTTCACTCACCGGATTTCTGTCACCCGACTTCACTCACTGGGACCTTGCTTTAGTCACCATGATTTCCGTCACCCGGCTTCACTCACCGAGATTTCCGTCACCTGGCTTTACTCACCAAGACCCGACTTCACTCGCCGGGATTTTCTTCACTCCGTGCCCAGTCCCCGACCATGACTTAATCTGAATTCACTCAACCAAACTTAAATCGGTGTCAACACCAAAACAACAATCGGGCCAGACTGCATTAACAAATGCCTCTTTGATTCTACAGCTTGGGTTGACTTGGGCACTGAATGAGATTCCTCATAGCCTGTTGCCATAAGTACTTGAGGAGGGAACAAGTTAACATCGCCTTATGTCCCGTTTGATGTGTCTTTCAAAACCTTTAGGGTTAGCAGATCTCCCAGATCGACAAGTTCCCACTTATAAGCTTGGTCACCGAGCTGTTCAACATGGTTTTGTCAGTATCAAGGACAAAAAGTACCAGTTAGTATTTAAAACAATGCAATGTCTGGAAAACTTACCCAAGGAAGTTTCTAGCTCGACCGTGTTCAAGCTTAGACCCGCCTGGTATAACAAGCCTTAATTGTGAACCAATCTCGGACCGTCAAAGCTCACGTTGGACAAAATTTGTAGAGCTTTCTGATAACCAACACTTCTCTGATAACCCACCATTTTATGCCTTAACGCAACTTCTCTCTGACTTGGTAGTCATCACCATACTGTCCTCTTGTCCAATCTGTCAAATTCACACCTCTTTCAATTAGACTTAAAGGGGGGGGGGTCTTATGATTGGGGATATATCGAGGGGTGGCCATGTGGCAGCGTAATAACCAAGAGGTTGCCACGTGGAAGTGTAGCAACAAAATGGTGAAAAGAGGACTAGGGACCCAAGCACTAGGCTCATTAGTCCAAAAAGGTGCCCACTCGGGCACCTCTTAGGGTCCTCCCATATCCAAGAAGGTGCCTTCTTGAGCACCATGTTGGGAAGGGACTCAATCGCCAGGCTCGGTAGTCCAAGAAGATGCCTACTCGGGCACCACTCAAGGTCCTCCCATAGCTCGCCCAGGAAACCAACCACTTAGGGAAGTCTAAGTGGCTTAGCCGACCACATGTAGTTAGTGGACACGACGAACATCGCCCGAGCGGGGTTTGCCAACATAGCCTGGGTGGCGGTAGTTGTCCTAAGAAATACTTAGGAGCATCCATTCAAGGCTAAAATTAGAGGGATATCAAACGATGATCATTAATAGAATAACCAAGGAGCTTTTAATGCACCTATAGGATATAAAAAGGTAGCATTAATAAGAGGAGAGGATAGAAACGTACACGAGAGAGACCCCAATAATAACTCCCAATAATTGACAATAATGACGGTCATAAAGGAGATGTCATTATTATTATCATTAATGATGTGGAAGATGAACGATCATAGCTAAAAGTATAAAAGAGTCCAAGAATGTCTAGGAGGGGGTTGCGTAATTCTTTAAACTCATCTTTTTCCATTCAGTAAACTTCTCCTCTTTATTCTTTGACTTGAGCATCGGAGTGACAATAACTGGGACCCTTTCCGTTATTATTCTAACGTTCTTTCCTTGAGGCTTTGGATCTTAGGTCTTCATCATTTTAGCCGGTCCTAATTCAGCAGAAGATTCACATCACCGGGCGTTATCTCCATCCACGCTGTCAATTTTCGGAACACACCCCTCTTAAAAAAACTCACTTTTGTATTCACAAGATAGGTTACAAACACAATATTACAAAGAAAATTGAAACTTCTTTTGTAAGAGGAGAAGATTGTCCCTCTTGTTTGACAATAAGAAAAGTAGGTTTTGTAAGCTTTCTACAATAAATGAAAAAGAGAATTTCTTGATTGTTTCAAAGAAGGAGAAGACTCTCATTTCGAAAGCTCAGCAGAAGACTCCCAGATCAGCTTTCTCATTTAAGACTCTCATTTCTTAACATATTTCTAGATGGATAAAGGTTGATCTCCGATTGGATTATTTATCTTATTTTCAAACCCACCTCAAGTTTGGCGAATAAATATTTATGGAGCCAAACTTGATGAGGATATTCTACATATGATTAATTGTAGTTCCCTTAGTGAAAATATCAATAAGTTGCTCATGACTTTGCGCATGAGTAACTGTAAGTTTGTCTTCTATTGTCACGCCCCAGAGGCTCATGCTTGCAAAAAAAATTGGGTAGCATCTTCTCTGTACGGTGGACAATCTGAATTTTTATACATATCACTCTCAACAATATATAAACAACCATAACCACGCTGTTAATAATAAAGAAAAATAATCAACCTCTGTAAAATCTTACCATGATCTACCGGTAGTGCGAAACTGCAAATAAAAGATAAATCCTCAGTCATCATGTCACAAATCAAAACCCAATGAAATAAATATAAGCCCTCCGAAATAAATACAAGTTCAATAAAACAAAATAGGAAAATAACTACCGACACTAAAGGAGTCTGGCAGATGGATCCTCTCTTGATGACACGAGACGTAGTTATTTACTACCTGAAACAAAAAGGAAGATAAATGGTGGTGAGTCCGGGCTCGAACTCTGTGGGTATAGCGATAGAGAAATGCATGGTATAAATAAGGTAGATCAAAATAGATAGAAGACAAGGTATACACTTCGAAATATAGAGCATAAATCAAATGCGAAAATATACCTGCGGGGCATAATCAGGAACCCCCATGACACATCAATAATCCACTCATAATACTGAGCCGAAATAGATTAGATAATAAATGCAAATCAACCACCATATATGGATGTCAATCATATGCAACAACTATAGCTCAAACAAATGTAAGATGCATCGTATGTACACGAAGCAATGCCATGTATCACCCCTACACACTGATCTACAACCATCACACATATCTGTGTGGCCAACCAGGCAAGGACTGTGATAACTATATGCACTCGACATCCATTTCCTATGAGTGGCCGAGTGGACAGGATGTTGGGAGAATAACGTCAATCCTGAACCCCAAGAAAAGGGGGAGCACAACCGCTCTACATCAAAATCTCAGGGGAGCACTACCGCTCTAATACTCAAGAATAAGGAGGAACAACCTCTAACTCTAAGAAGGAGAGCACAACCACTCTAGTACCCAACGGGGGAACACAACCACTATATATCAAACCCTAGGGGAGCACAACCGCTTTAATACCAAGAACAAGGAGGAACAACCTCTAACTCTAAGAAGGGGAGCACAACCGCTCTAGTACCTAATGGGAGAACACAACCACTCTATATCAAAACCCCAGGGTAGCATAACTGCTCTAATACCCAAGAACAAGGAGGAACAACCTCTAATTCTAAGAAGAGAAGCACAACGGCTCTAGTACCCAATGGGAGAGCACAATCGCTCTGTCATGGAATCAATAAGAAACACATCCACCCAAATTAGAACCATAACAAATAAACATGCAACTAATCTATTGAGTAGGGTATTTCTAATGTCAATCAACCCTAGATAGGTTATGTGATATTTCTAAAGTATATGCATACTAGCAGTACTCTTCGATCAGGAAACAAGAGTCAGACTATATAATTGAAAATTTAACTTTTTTTAACTCGAAGATCAAGCAAAGAAAAGTATCAAGTAGGAAAACAAGCACAATAGAGGTAAGGTAAATAAATGTACTCAGAAAATAGGATAACTATGCATTTAAAGATAATAGAAGCTAAAGAATCAAGCAAGAAGTACCCACCTCGTAAATGAAGTCTACGCGTCGAAGTGAACCTTCCACGATCAACTGTGCGAGTCAAAACTCAAAGTCTTCAAGTGGTTGTCAACGCGGACACAACTCGCATGATGAGGGATTGCCAGCAAGGTTGCTTGGAGATTGCCATGGAGGAAGTAGACCTCTGAGTAGCCGAATGTACTGTGCCTTAGTTCACCGTAGCTCGATTGGGATGGCGGTGCCATCAAAGGGAGAGACAAAGTTGGTGAATCAAAAGGAAGAAGAAGGAAGTAGGTTGATTTAGGGTTGTGGCATGGCTTGCGATTGGCGTGCGAAGAGGAAGAGGGGCTGGCTTCGGCTCAATCGCACAGAGGAGGATCAAGGGGAGGGGTGGTCTACGATGGTTACAAAGAAGAGAAAGAAGAGAGGGGGTGTTCGTGATGAGGAGAGGAAAAGAAGAAATTTAAAAAAAACAAAAGAAAAAATACATTTTGCACAAAAGCCCTTCTAATGTAGACAATTTGATCCAAGCCCTTAATTTTTAGTCTTTATGCATTTTAACCCCTCAAACTTCCTATACTTAACATCTATCTTTTGATGCTCAAAGTGGCAATTGACTTCAATGTGTTTGGTTTGCTTATGAAAGATCGAATTCAAAGTAATGTGGATGGCTGATTGGTTGTCGCAATATAGTTTGATAGGAGTTGTAACCGTAAATCCCAACTCTTCAACTAAAGACTTCAACCAAACTATTTCACTAGTTGTGATTGTCAAACCCTATATTATGCCTTTGTGCTTGATTTGGACACCATTGATTACTTCTTGATTGCATCTAGCTTTTTTAAGATATTAGATTTTCTTTAACAAACATGCAATATCTGGTAGTCAATTTTCTATCTTGAGTGTCTCCAGTCAAGTTTACGCCACAATTACCCACAATCTTTGAGCTTTTGTTGTTTTTTATGCAAATTCCTCTTCCTAAAGATCTCTTAAGATATCCAAAGATTCTTTCAGCTGCCTTCCAATGACTCATCTTAGGTGTATGCATATGTTGGCTGATTTGGCAAACTACATGTACAATATCTGGCCTGGTAATAATAGTCAAGTAGGTAATGTTGATGCAGTCTGACCCTGATTGTTGTTTTGGTGTTGACACCGATTTTAGTTTAGGTTGATGAGATGATTATGATTAAGTCCTGGTCGTGGACTAGGAATACCTAGTGGGACTAGGTTTGATGAAAGCCTGGCTTAGAGGTTCAGGTCCTAGCTGTTGGTGCAGAAAGCACCCGAGTCAAACCTGTGTTTTGATAATGGCAACAGGGTTCAAAAGTTAAGTCTTACTTGTTATCTAACATGTCACTCTAGTGTGCAGGGTAAAAAGTCCTAGCGAAGGACTGCTAGGCATTGGCGAAGGAATGCCAGGTCACAAAGCCCTAGCGAAGGACTGCTAGGCACTGGCGAAGGAATGCCAGGGTGAAAAGCCCTAGCGAAGGACTGCTAGGTGCCAGGCGAAGGATAGCTTGAGACTGAAGCCCTAGCGAAGGAATGCTAGGCACCAGGCGAAGGACAGCTCGGTATCCAAGACCTGGCAAAGGACCGCCAGGCAAAAGTCCAACCAGAGGAGCGGTTGGCATCAGGTAAATTCTCCCGAGAGGAGTAGGTGAGGACGCGTTCTCCGTCGAGGGAACAGTAGGTGTCGGTTCGACCTAGGGCTCCATTTTGGAGGCCCAAAGTCAGAACCAAGACAGCTAAGGCTGTATAAACATAATACTCTATTGTTTTATATTGTTTTGGACTAACCCTGGATGCAGGACCGAAGGAACGTGTGTCTGCAGCTCAGAATGCACAAAGGAGAGAGGCAAGTAGCTGAGCAGGGCGCCCTCAGTGTCCCAGGCGCCCCCAAGGGGAACACAAAACAAGCAAAGCAACAAAGGCTTCGGCTGCTCACTGGCCGGGGCGCCCCCAGCAGCTAGGGCGCCCCGAACACCCAGGGCGCCCCCAGTGCCCAGGGCGCCCTGCGCCTACGCCAGCGAAGCCGATTACCCTTATCCAGCCAAGAAATCCACGCTGAAGGAGTCAAATAGGGCGCCCCCAGCGTCCAGGGCGCCCCCAGTGTCAAACCTCATCCCTATTCGAGTGGGATAGAGGTTGACCGAGCGAAGCTCAGATCGCGTGACACGTGGGGGGGGGGCGCCCCCGACGTCCAGGCGCCCGAGGTGCTATAAATAGCACCCAACGCCCAGGCTTCTGAACAACACTTGATTCAACGCTTCTACGCTCTTCTGCTCTCGCGCCTCGCTCCGGAAACGTCCCAACTCGAGCCGACGACGTCCTGCTGCTCCGAAAAAAAAAGAAAGACAACCTACATCGGACGTCGGTAAAAGAAGAGCTTTTAGTTTTAAAAGTTTAACTTGCTACATTTGTAATTCAATACTGTAAACTGTTATTGCGCGATTATAGTATTGCCCGCAGTAAACGGTCAACGACCGTGGGCCTTGGAGTAGGAGTCGACCTAGGCTCCGAAACAAGTGGTATCAGAGCGGGGAAGTTCAAACTTGGTGCAACCACCAGTTTGAAAAAATTTCGGATTTTTTTATTTTCTTTTTCTCGTTCGAATTTCTTCTAAATTTTTCGTTCGAATTTTTTTCGTTAATCGAGGTTGGTGCAACACCCCTCGATATTTTATTTTCCTTATCCCGCACTACTAATCCAAGAACAAGTCTTGGGAAATTTTTTGTTAGTTATTTTTTTCAGATTAAATGGCCATGCAAGAAGGATTCAGCACCGCCAGACCTTCACTTTTCAGTGGAGAAGTGGAAAAGTCGAATGGAGGTCCACCTGAAAACTCAGGTGGACATGTGGATAATCATCCAGTCCGGACTGGAGATTCCCAAAAACGCTGAAGGACAACCTCAAAGCTACACAGAGTGGGACACCGCTCTGAAATGAAGAATTGAAGCAGATGCAAAGGCGACCCAGACCCTTCAATGCGGCATGACAAAGGAGGAGCTGAACCGGGTGGGCCCCTTCAACAGTGCCAAAGAGCTGTGGGTAAAACTGATCGAGCTGCACGAAGGAACATCAGACACTCGGATCAGTAAGAGAGATCTGCTCCTGAACAAATTGTATACCATCAAGATGGCCGACGACGAAACAGCAGCACAGCTTCATGCACGAATCCAAGAATTAATGAATGGTCTTCACACTATAGGACACAAGGTCGAAAACCGTGACCTAATAAGGTATGCTTTAAATGCTTTCCCTAGAAACACCTTGTGGGCATCTATGGTAGATGCATACAAGGTTTCAAGGGATCTCTCTAAAATTAAATTAGATGAATTGTTTTCCGAGTTAGAACTTCATGAACAGACTAACTGCAATATGGCCGAGAAAGGTATTGCCTTTGTTGCAGGAAAAACTGGAAGGTCAACAAAGAAGAAGCCACAACCTGAACCCGAGTCTAACTCAGACTCAGACTCAGAAGACGGAGAAGGAGATCGACCTAAACTGGTCCGACTGGCCCGAAGCTACTATAAAGAATTAAAGAACCAAACCAACAGAAGGAAGGCCAACCGAAGAAAGGACGAACCAGCTGAACCCGCAAATGACAAAAACAAACCCAACGTGACCTGCTACGAGTGCAAGAAGAAGGGTCACTACAGGACGGAGTGTCCGAACCTAAAGGAGAACAAGAAGACAAGAAGAAAGAAAGCACACCAAGCAACCTGGGACAAATCTTCCTCAGAAGAAGAAGAAGAAGCACCCCAGTCAAACCTACTAGCCCTGACCGCCTCAGAAGAAGTCGAGACCAAGTCAGAATCAGAACAGGACGACGGCAGACTAACTTTTTTAGAAGACGGCGAAATCAAGGTAAGTGGTTTCAATAGAAGTCAGTTAAATGAACTTATTTCGTATCTTTCTCAAGATTTGGCGAAAGCCAAACTCCGAGTCGAATCCCTCCGACAGGAAGTAAAACTCCTGAAAGAGGAAGCTGACTCTAAACCCTTAACCGAGAAAGTTCAAGAAGGAACTCCTACTCAAGTTGAAAAACTTAAGAAAGAGAACTCCTCCCTGAAAACTCAGGTTAAGGATCTTAGAGCTGCTTTAGAACGATTCACTTCTGGTTCCAAAGGTCTTGACATGATTCTTGGAAAACAGAAGTCCGTTCTAAATCGATCCGGACTTGGCTATAGAACCAAATCCCGACAAAGATCTTACTTTGCTGTACTGAATCAATCCATAAGTAAAGTTCAGGCATGGGTACCTAAACTGTACCTGAACAAACCAACTGGGTCAAATCAGTATTGGATCCCCAAGGACAAGATTCACATCTTGCCTAATCATTACCGTGGCTTTAGTCCGGGGGGAGCCAAATTAAAAACTATATTTATTGTTAAATAGAATTTAATTCTTGCAATTTGCTTGATTGACTGTTTATTTAAATTTCTGTAATTTACCATGCTTAGACTTAGGAATGGTTAGTATAAGGACTAAACAAACTTAACTGAAACTTGACAACATAGTATTGGGTGGAGGTGAGATGATAGTATATTAGGGAAACCAATTCTAATAAGATCAAGTACACTTGGTCTCTTTAGACTGGTGAAACTAGCCGAAGCTACCAATCCAAGACCCAAACTAGTTACACCAGAATTTTTCAAAGATTAATTTTGAAAATGAAACTTCATTAAAAGGCTTTGTCAAGGAAAGGGTTGATGATCCAATAAGGCTACGGCCAAAGAAGGCCTAGTGCCTCACCAAGACCTGGAAGCCAATTTTTGAATTTCAAATTCAAATTATTCTTTGTCAAATTCAAATCTAACATAAATTTTCAGTTAGGTATAGATTCAAACATTTCTTTTCAAAATAAACTTAACTGTCTTCAAAATTAATTTAAGACCTTCTAAATAAAAATTAACTTTTTCAAAATAATTTTACTTATCAAAACCTGTCTCACAAAACCTATAAGGCTAACGTGATTGAAAACCCTAGATTTGGGTGAGACAGACTAGGTAGTGAAACTCAATTTAAGCTATTCCTGACTCTAATTGGATCCAAATCAATAAAACTCTTTATGTGTAGGAACATAATGATTTTAACCAATGGATGTTGGATAGCGGTTGCTCCAGACACATGACTGGAGATAAATTGAAGTTCACCAAACTCAAGTTCAAGAACCTAGGCTCAGTGGCATTTGGCAACAATGCTACACTCAAGGTAATTGGGTCAGGTAATATTGAACTCAAATCTGACTTTGTTATTAAAAAGGTTCTTTTGGTTGAAAACTTCAATTTTAACTTGTTTAGCATAAGTCAATTATGTGATTATGGTTATATAGTCACCTTCAACAATTCTAACTGCCTGATTAGAAATGTACAAAACTCAGAAATCATGCTTAAGGGCACTAGGAAAAATAATGTATACACTATAAACCTACCCCTAGTACCCAAATGTATGTTAACTCAGTTAGAACAATCAAACTTCTGGCATAGGAGATTAGGTCATACCAATCTGAGAACTATCTCAAAAATCACCCAACTTGGATTAATCAAAGGTATCCCCAAAATTAAAAATAATGAAAACCTAATATGTGAATCATGTAATCAAGGCAAACAAACCAAATCTAATTACAAATTAATCCAATCTGATTTAACTCAAACCACACTTGAGCTCCTGCACCTTGACCTATTTGATTCACATGGAGCCAAGTCACTAAGCGGGAACCGATACTGCTTAGTAATAGTTGATGATTACTCTAGGTTCACCTGGGTTAGGTTTCTAAAAACCAAAGATGAAACCCTAAACCTATTTAATGAATTCTGCAAACTAATTGAAAATCAAAACAATACTAAAATTAAAAGACTTAGGAGTGACCACGGGGGAGAATTTGAAAATCAACGGTTCGAGGAATTCTGTAAGGTAAATGGGTATTTACATGAATTTTCATGTCCTAGAACCCCCCAACAAAATGGAATAGTCGAAAGAAGAAATAGAACATTACAGGAAGCCGCTAGGGCTATGCTCAACGAATTTAGCTTAGCAAACCAATATTGGGCAGAAGCGATCAGTACGGCTTGTTACATCCAAAATAGGGTTCTGATTAACAAGCGACACAACAAAACACCCTATGAACTGTACTACCATAGACTCCCAAATCTACACTACCTAAGGGTCTTTGGATGCAAAGTCCATATCCTAAACACCAAAGACTATTTAGGAAAATTTCAGTCCAAGTCAAACCCAGGTATCTTCCTAGGATACTCAACCACAAGTAGAGCCTATAGAGTTTACAACAAACAAACTAAGAAAATTGAAGAAACAACAAACTTAATATTTGATGAAGAAATCAACTCAACATCTGATAATCCAGACCTAACTTCATCAAATTCTGATCAAGAAAATAATGAACAAACAAGTGAATCTTTAATTGAACCCTTAAACGAACTAACTATTGAACCAATTAATGAGTCAATTGAACCAATTATCGAACCAACAAATCAACCAGCCCAAAGAGTCGAATCCAATAGTGAACCAAACTGACCAGCCGGACCTGAGGCTGAACCAAGTTCTAGAAGAACCAAGAAACCAGACTTAGTCACCCAACCGATCAAATTGTGGGTGATCCAACTCTAGGAGTCAGGACTAGATCCTCCTACAGAAACCTTAGTCAAATAGCTATGATATCAAAAATTGAACCCAAAACTATAGAGGAAGCCCTACCTGACCCTGATTGGATCATAGCGATGCAAGAAGAATTAGCCCAATTTGAGAGGAACCAAGTCTGGGAACTAGTGCCTAAACCTGAAGGCAAATCCATCATTGACACTAAGTGGGTCTTTAGGAATAAGCTAAATGATCAAGGAGAAATACATAGAAATAAAGCCCGCTTAGTAGCTAAGGGATTCAGCCAAGTAGAGGGATTAGATTATGATGAAACATATGCCCCAGTAGCTAGACTTGAGTCCATTAGAATGTTGTTAGCCTTTGCATCCCATAAAGGATTTAAGCTATACCAAATGGATGTAAAATCAGCTTTCCTAAATGGATTCATTAAAGAAGAAGTTTATGTAGGACAACCCCCTGGGTTTGAGGACTTAGATAAACCTGACCACGTTTACAAATTAACTAAAGCACTATATGGGTTAAAACAAGCACCTAGGGCTTGGTATGAACGTTTATCAACTTACTTAACTTCTAAAGAATTTAAACAAGGACAAATTGACTCAACCTTATTTATTAAAACCCTAGGAGAAGATATATTTATTGCCCAAATTTACGTAGATGACATAATCTTTGGATCCACCAACACAAACTTCCTAAAAGAGTTTGTCAAGATAATGGAAAATGAATTTGAAATGAGCTTAGTTGGTGAGCTTACCTTTTTCCTAGGACTACAAATCAAACAAACTAGAGATGGAAACTACGTCCATCAATTCAAATATGTTAAAGAGTTAATAAAGAAATTTAAAATGGATAACTCTAAAAGCATAAGTACCCCCATGGCCACTTATGTAAAAATAGATAGTGACCTTGATGGTAAGGCAGTAGACCTCAAACTATATAGAAGTATGATAGGTAGTCTACTGTACCTTACAGCCAGCAGACCTGACATTCTTTTTGCTGTAGGGATGTGTGCTAGATACCAAACCTGTGCTAAGAAAACACACTTAGCAGCCCTAAAAAGAATACTAAGATATGTAAAGGGCACCCTAAATGTAGGGATTTGGTATCCTAGAACCTCAACCTTCAATTTGTTAGGATACTCAGATTCTGACAATGCTGGTTGTAAATTAGATAGAAAGAGCACAAGTGGAAGCTGCCAGCTGTTAGGAAATAGTCTAGTAAGTTGGTGCAACAGAAAATAACACTGTGTAGCTCTGTCCACAACTGAAGCTGAGTATGTAGCCTTAGGAGAGTGTGTAGCACAACTTTTATGCATGATACACACTCTTAAGGACTTCCAGCTCAACTACACCCAAACTCAAGTATTTATTGACAATATAAGTTCAATTAATCTAACTAAGAACCCAATCCAACATTCCAGAACAAAACACATAGAAATTAAACATCACTTCGTAAGAGACCATGTAGCCAGGGGTGAGATAGTACTTAAGCATATAGACTCAAAATCCAACTTAGTTGATATATTCACAAAACCCTTACCTGAGTCTGAGTTCAGCTCACTAAGAAGGCAGTTAGGATTGTGCTCTGTAGAATAGATTAACTCTACTTTTGATTTTTTTTGCTTTACTTAATTTAAAAATCAGTTTCTAAAAGAATTTTGAAAAACTGTTGTTTTTAAAATCAGTTTTTTTATCTTTTCGGACTTAGTTTTATTTCAAAACTACCCCCTTTCAAAACTAGGGCTTTTTCGAAAATGGACTTAGCCTAGGCCCTAACCCTAGAACTGCATGCACCTATAGATTTAGAAGCCAGCATCTCACAAGCACCTTAGGGTACTTTTGATTGATAACCTAGAAAGGGTTGAGATGCTTAGGTCTTTGTCTCAATTCAAGATGCTTTAAGTCAGTGCATCTGCAGTAATTGGGGCACTAAATACAATTTACACAGCAATCAAGTTAAGTGTCAAGTTTAGAAAATTAACTTGAACAGAACACTTAACTTGACTAACCCTAGCAAAAACTACTGTTTATAACAGTTAGTAAGTAGCTAATTGGGTTAGACAGGTCCCTACAAGAGAAAATTAACTAATTTTGTTTAAGTCTTATCATGAATTGGTTCAGTACAGCAAAATCATGCAAATATGTTATAAAAGTTGTTTCCCTTATGCAATTTAACTTCTGCTATATTTCTTTGTTTTTGATATATGACAAAGGGGGAGAGATAAGAAAGGAGAGAATTTAAATTTTTTTTCTTTTTTCTCTCAAAATTTCAAAATCTATCCTTTATTCAAAAGTAT
>JAGFNQ010006006.1:0-23534 GCA_024364735.1 Boesenbergia rotunda
TTATGATCATGTCCACACATCATAAGGTCGCATGCTAGATACGTGGTTAAAATAATTTGAGAAATTATTTATGCTAATTCTTCCGCTGCACGTAAATATTTTAAAATTTACGAACCCATATCCTCGTCAACATGCACCCGGTCCCAACAGTGGTATCAGAGCCGGTTAGTGTTCAACATAATCATATAATTATTTTTTGGAAAACTTTGTCATAATCTCAATTTTGGAAAAATTTTCAATTATGGAAATTTTCCAATTATTATAAATTTTAGATTTAGGAATTTCAAAGTTTGGAAATCCTCATGAAATTTCGCAAACGTTTGAAAAATCCTAGTTTCTGAAATTTTATGATAATTGAGAAAATTTCCCATCTTTGGAAACTTTCCAATTTTGGAAATTTCCTATTTTGGAAATTTTCCAATTTTGGAAATATGTAAGTTTTCTTAGTACCAGAAACTTACAATTATTCTGAAAACCTATTATGAAATCTCGCAATTTTGGGCACTTTCTTTCAAGAAAGTCTAGACAAATTTATGGATAATTAATTGACAATTAAATTCAAATTGATTTTAAATTATCGACAAAATTCTTTATTTTGGATTGAGCCTCGGGGAGCCGTCCAATTTAAAGTTAGTTGTTGTAATTTAATTTCCCAATTTTGAATGAAATTGTCATGTTTAATTTGGTTGCGCTTCAGAAGCGGACCAAATTGAATTTACGACAAATTTCTTTTCTTTGGGTATCTGAGCCTCGGGGAGCCACCCTTAGAAAATAATTTGTTGTAATTAATTAAATCCATGAATAAAATATGATTTAAGAGGTGATGCTCTTACATATTGTTGTCTCCAAAATTAATTAGGAAAATAGTTTCCTATAGAGTTTTCTTAAAGGAGATTTTCATGAAAATAATATGTGGTTGAATTAAGGGAATTGCCTCTTAATTTAATAAGATTTGATTTAGAGAAATCAAAGTCTTAAACATATTATTTTCGAAATTGATTATGACAATTTAGGAAATTGTTTCCCAAAACAATTCCTTGAATAAAGTATGAAATTAGAATTAGGAAATCCGATTCCTAATTCAATTAATGAGACTTGATAAATTAAGTCACATATATACTTTATTAAGGAAATCGTTAGTCATGACATAATAATATGTCATGAATGTGCTTAGAAAAGAAAGGATGAGACCCAAAACCCCTTACAAAATATTAAGGCCAACACCTTCCATTAATATGGTTAGAACCGGAGTTTTGTTTCTCGTTTGGGTTGATGGACACATCCATGCCCGGCTTGAACCTCAACATGTTCAAACCATGGAATTAGTTTATGAATAATATAGTTGGAGTCAGAGGTCAATCCTTAGTTTTGGTTGTTGGACACATCCAAGCCTGACTAAACGGTTGAATGAGCTCCAACCCTATTAAAACTATTTCTTGATCAATGGGTCAGCCTTAAGCTTGGAGCATCGATTTGTTGTGCCACAGCCAAGGTCGATGTAAAGAGAGGTGCAGTTGGGTGCTATGTACATTGTTGCATACATGTTAATGAGTTAGCAACCCAATGATTTATGCAAACATTCAATTAGTTGATAGCATAAAGTGATAGTTACATATATGTGATATGTAATCGGTATAATTACCTACCTTCATAGCTAAGAATAACTTGATGGCCACAGCCATGGTTGTTCTTATCTATGGTTGGATATCAACCTATTTGGAGATGTTCCTACGATCTCCCGAATTGATAAAAAAGGTTATTCAATTTGAAAAATAAATAGGATTTTTTTATTAATGTATATTGATACATTCTTTAATCATTCTTCTCACATAAGCTCAATTTGTATTTCTAGGATAATCACTCGATCATGTCTTCTCTGAATTTGCGTTCCATTTTGGACACCAATAAACTGACTGGGCCAAACTTTATGGACTGGCTTCGAAACCTAAGGATAGTCCTCATGGCAGAGAAGCTTGCTTATGTCCTTGAAGATCAACCTCCCAACCGTCCTCCTGAAAATGCAACTCCAGACCAGTTTCCTGAGTTGCTCAACCTGCTGAAGACTGTAGAGCCTTCTGTGAAGCAGGATCAAAAGACGGTACTATTAGTTGGTTCCTCGAAGAATGGTTCTAAGAGGAAGGCCAAAGAACAGAATAAGGGAAAGAAGAAAAAGGCCAAAAAGACTGAAAATACCCTAAAAGGCACTTGCCATCACTGTGGCAAGGAGGGTCACTGGCGAAGAAACTGCAAGGTTTATCTTGAGTCCTTGAAGAAGAAGGCATCCGATGCTCCATCCTCTTCAAGTATCTTCGTTATTGAATGTCACTCTATTTCCTCAAACACCTGGGTACTTGATACTGGGTGTAGCTCACATATATGTAATGACATACAGGGGCTAAGGAATAGAAGAAGACTCGTCAAGGAGGAAGCGAATTTGCGAGTTGGAAACGGAGCAAAGATTGCTGCTGTTGCCATCGGAACATATTTGCTAAAGCTCCCTACAGGACGTGTCTTAGAATTGGATAATTGTTATTTTGTTCCTTCGTTAATAAAGAATATTGTATCTATTTCATGTTTGAATGAAAAGGGTTATTATTTAACTTTTAGTAACAATTGTTGTTACATAACTTTAAATGGCGTGCTTTATGGGAATGGAACTTTGTGCAATGGTATCTACACGTTAGATTTATCCGGTGACGTTTTCAATATCGAAGTTAGCAACAAACGTGCTCGAATAGATAATCGAATAGACTCCTACACGTGGCATTGTCGTCTTGGCCATGTAAGTAAGAAACGCATGACCGAATTACACCGATGTGGAATTCTGGAATCATTTGAACCCAGTTCATTTGATACATGCGAATCATGCTTAAAAGGCAAGATGACCAAATCACCCTTTTCCGGAAAAGGTAATCCAGTGAGAGAATTGCTTGGTCTAATACATACTGATGTATGTGGACCAATGTCAACTCTTGCATAAGGAGGCTATAGCTACTTCATCACCTTTATCGATGATCACTCACGATTCGGGTATGTATTCTTGATGAAACACAAATCTGAAGCTTTTGAGAAATTCAAAGAGTTCAGAAATGGATTAGAGAAACAGCTTGGCAAAAGTATTAAGATACTTCGATCCGATCGGGGTGGTGAATACTTAAGTCAAGAGTTTCAAGAATATCTTAGGGACAATGGGATATTGTCCCAATGGACTCCGCCATATACACCACAGCATAATGGTGTATCTGAGAGGCGCAACCGAACCTTGATGGACATGGTTAGATCCATGATGAACCATGCAACTCTTCCAAAATCCTTTTGGGACTATGCACTTAAGACAGCTGTTTACTTGCTAAACAGAGTCCCGACCAAGGTAGTCTCTACTACTCTATATGAGATATGGAATAGTAAGAAACCTCACTTAACTCACCTTAAGATATGGGGTTGTCCTGCTTATGTGAAGCGGACTGTATCAGACAAATTGGATGCTAAGTCTGATAAATGTCTATTTATTGGATACCCTAAGAAAACGAAGGGTTACCAATTCTATCATCCCTTGGAGCAAAAGGTGTTTGTTTCAAGGCATGCTGTATTTCTGGAAAAAGAATTTCTTTTACAAGAAAACAGTGGGAGTGGCATTGAACTTGATGAAGTTCAAGAAACTCCAATAGACATTACAGAGACACCTAGTCTAGACCCACAACCGATAACTCATAGTGATGAGCTATCAGTTGAACCTAAAACAACAACACCTCTTCGTAGGTCTGATAGGACACGCAATATTCCAGAGAGATACGGATTTCTCATAAGTGAATCGAACGACGTGTTACTCATAAGCGATGACGAACCTATCAGTTATGAAGATGTTCTGAAAAGTTCAGAAAGGGACAAATGGCTTGAAGCCATGAAGTCGGAAATGGATTCCATGTACGAAAATCAAGTATGGGACTTGGTTAACCCACCTGAAGGGATTAAACCCATAGGGTGCAAGTGGGTTTTCAAGAAGAAAACCGACATGGAAGGTAATGTTGTTACCTTTAAGGCTAGATTAGTGGCAAAAGGATATCGTCAGAAACAAGGAATTGATTATGACGAAACCTATTCGCCAGTAGCTATGCTTAAATCCATTCGGATGCTCCTAGCCATAGCAGCTTATTATGATTATGAAATATGGCAAATGGATGTGAAAATAGCTTTCCTTAATGGAAACCTGCTTGAGGATGTATACATGATACAACCTGAAGGTTTCACATCGGTTGATAAAACCAAAGTATGCAAGCTTCGACGATCCATATATGGACTGAAGCAAACATCCAGGAGCTGGAACATCCGTTTTGATGAGACAATCAAAGAGTTTGATTTCTCACAAAATCCTGACGAACCTTGTGTGTACAAGAAGGTTAGTGGGAGTGCAGTCGTATTCCTAGTATTATATGTCGATGACATATTACTTATAGGAAACGATATATCAGTCTTACAATCAGTTAAAATTTGGTTGTCCAAAACTTTCTCCATGAAAGACCTGGGAGAAGCAACCTATATCCTTGGAATTAGAATCTATAGAGATAGATCAAAACGGCTACTTGGTCTTTCGCAGTCTACATATATAGACCGAGTGCTAAAAAGGTTTAGCATGTCGGAATCCAAGAAAGGTTACCTTCCCATCAGGCATGGGATCAACCTTTCAAAGTCTATGTGTCCGCGCATAGAAGACGAGAGGATTTACATGAATAAGATTCCTTATGCATCCACGATAGGATCTATCATGTATGCTATGTTATGTACTAGGCCCGATGTATCGTATGCTCTGAGCGTCACAAGCAGATACCAGTCTGATCCAGGAATGGATCATTGGGCGGCTGTCAAGACAATCCTTAAGTACTTGAGAAGAACTAAGGATGTGTTCCTAATATATGGAGAAGGAGATATGGTAATACGTGGGTATACAGATGTCAGTTTCCAGACAGATAAGGATGACTCCAAATCTCAGTCTGGATACGTATTTACTTTGAATGGAGGCGCAATAAGTTGGAAGAGTTCCAAACAAGACATCGTAGCGGATTCTACCACGGAAGCAGAATATATCGCAGCTTCGGAAGCAGCAAAGGAAGCAGTCTGGATCAAGAAGTTCGTCTCCGAACTTGGTGTGGTTCCAACCATTAATGAAGTAGTGCCGGTTTACTGCGACAACAATGGAGCTATTGCACAAGCAAAGGAACCAAGGTCTCATCAGCGATCCAAACACGTGCTTCGCCGCTATCATCTGATCAGAGAGATTATAAGTAGGAATGATATACAAATTTAGAAAATTCCCACTGAAAGGAATTTAGCGGATCCTTTAACTAAGGCCTTGCCTCAGAGCAAGTTTGAGGGTCATGTTAGAGCCTGTGGTATTGGATACCGTAGCGATTGACATTAGGCCAAGTGAGAGTTTGTTAGTCATATGAGAGAAGTGTCCTAAGGCAATCGCCTTATGATTGTAAACATTTATTTCAATAAATGAAAATTCACTATTTGAGTATACATGTTTGTGTATTTGATTGAGATCTTAAACTCATTTACTGAATGTTCGCAATACAATTCACAGCATGAGAGAATTTGTGATGGAATCACAACTAGTGATTATCTCTACATGTGCAATTGTGAAGTATTGAAAATATCCCTAGTCGATGAATTGATAAATACGGACGCTGTCAATTCTGTTGAGACTAGCATGAGTTATTCTCTAATCAGCTGATTTTCACTGGCTGGTGACATTGGGATGTCCGGAGATAAACATGGATGCTAGTTAAGGGAACTAGTTCATTGGAGTAACTGACTGTAAAATTTCATATGGTAATCTACATATAGATATGTCAATGAAAGTTATTACTGCAGCTTAAGTGCGATGTTCCTTTGACTTGCGGTGTTCAAGTCATCTTGGTCATGGAGACTTATACTTTAACATCTTAAGCAAGCATCTCCAAGGAGGTGTGGACCCAGGATGGTTGGGTATAAGTCGAAGTACCCGAAGATGTTTGAACAGCCTACAAAGGATTCACCACTCCTTGCGAGAAGATGTATACCCAGGCCTATCGTCGGATTGTTACTCAAAGCCTCTGGCCAGAGCATGACATGTTTAGAGTATGAGTCTCTTAAATACATGAGAGTAATTAGAAATCCAAAGGACGAGAGAAAGTTACTTGGGCTAGGTGTGACGTAGTCAGCCTAGTGGGGACTGGCACACACAGACCATGTCCTGAACCAAGTGGGTATAAGATGCTGAAGGGAATGAGGCACGATTCATTAGAGCTGCTGAATGGTTTCAGAATTATTTCTGAGGTCAACCGTTGATCTTTCGATTAATTGGGGGTCATGATGTACTACTAGGTGCCACTCATGATCGTTCTATAATTGGTTGATTATAGACGGCCAACATAAATCGAAAGCCTATTTAGTCACACACACTACGAGTAATCCGAGGGATTTAAAACGAGTTGAAAATTGGATTTTCCGATCAAGAGAAATAAGTCGAATCTGAATTTGTCAGAGGCGCATCGGAAGCTTAAAACGGCTAAGTCTTTTGAAGGCTTATTGAGCGAATTAAATGAGTTTAATTCGCGAGGAGGCAGCTCGGTTTGGCCGGCCAAAGAGGGTCCCCACCCTCTTTGGTTTGGCCGGCCACTACAAGGAGAGAAAACCAATTTATTTGGTTTATTTTATAAAATAAATCAAGCGCGATTTGTTTTATAAAATTATGGATAAATAAATCTATATAAAGAAATTTATATAAAGAGATTTATATAAAGAAATTTATATAAAGAAATTTATAGAAATTTATTCTTTTTATGGAAATTAAAATGAACAATGGATCGGTTTATTTTAATTTTATAAAATCAATTATGAATTGATTTTTCCATGATAAGAAAAATTTATAAATTTCTTGTAAATTTTTATTCCATAATAAAAGGAGATATGTATTTGTTTTATTATAAAATTAGTTATAATAAAACTTGGCATAAACGGAATAATTCATAAGAAAATTTATAGGATAAATTTCTTATGAAAAATTCCGTTAAAGGGGAGACTTGGCAAGGGAGAGGCTACTATATAAAGGAACCAAGGCTAGGCTTGAATTCCTCAATAGAGTTATCAAGAGATCTAGTAGCTCTCTCCCTCTCTTATTCTCCCCCACTCCTTCTCTCCTCCTCCTAGGGCCGGCGCCCTCCTCCTCATCCTAGGGCCGGCGCACACCCATCCTAGGGCCGGCACACACCCCTCCTAGGGTTACCGTGAGCTACATCCACCAAGAAGGTGCCAAAGAAGAAGAAGAAGAAGCGGGTCGCAACTCCTTCCTTCCCGGAATTTTGATTCCGTTACTTGGTGGTTAGTTTCCATCTTTCTCTCTTGATATTCTAGTTGTGCTTTTGGAGAATCTAGTAGTTCTCGTCGGCACAAAACTCGTGGCTTTGCGAAGTCATCCCGAAGAGAACTCGGCGTGGACGCGAATAGAGGCGGAGCTTCCAAGGGACGCTACGGTTGGATCTCGTCCCTTTCTTCGAGTTTCGCGAGGTACAAAGTAATTAGTTTACTTTTCTACAAAATTTTAATTTATGATCATGTCCTCACATCATAAGGTCGCATGCTAGATACGTGGTTAAAAATAATTTGAGAAATTATTTATGCTAATTCTTCCGCTGCACGTAAATATTTTAAAATTTACGAACCCATATCCTCGTCAACATGCACCCGGTCCCAACAGAGAGAAGTGTCCTAAGGCAATCGCCTTATGATTGTAATCATTTATTTTAATAAATGAATATTCACTATTTGAGTATACATGTTTGTGTATTTGATTGAGATCTTAAACTCATTTACTGAATGTCCGCAATACAATTCACAACATGAGAGAATTTGTGATGAATTCACAACTAGTGATTATCTCTACATGTGCAATTGTGAAGTATTGAAATTGTCCCTAGTCGATGAATTGATAAATACGGACACTATCAATTCTGTTGAGACTAGCATGGGTTATTCTCTAATCAGCTGATTCTCACTGGCTGGTGACATTGAGATGTCCAGAGATAAACATGAATGCTAGTTAAGGGAACTAGTTCATTTGAGTGACTGGCTATAAAACTTCATATGGTAGTCTACATATAGATATGTCAGTGAAGTTGTTACTACAGTTTAAGTGCGATGTTCCTTTGACTTGCGGTGTTCAAGTCATCTTGGTCATAGAGATTTATACTTTGACATCTTAAGCAAGCATCTCCAAGGAGGTGTGGACCCAGGATGATTGGGTATAAGCCGAAGTGCCCGAAGATGTTTGAACAACCTACAAAGGATTCACCACTCCTTGCGAGGAGATGTATACCCGAGGCCTATCGTCGGATTGTTACTCGAAGCCTCTGGCCAGAGCATGACATGTTCAGAGTATGAATCTCTTAAATACATGAGAGTAATTAGAATCCGTAGGACGAGAAAACGTTACTTGGGCTAGGTGTGACGTAGTCAGCCTAGTGGGGACTGACACACATAGACCATGTCCTGAACCAAGTGGGTATAAGATGTCGAAGGGAATGGGGCACGATTTATTATAGCTGCTGAAAGGTTTCAGAATTGTTTCTGAGGTCAACCGTTGATCTTTCGATTAATTGGGGATCATGATGTACTACTAGGTGTCACTCATGATTGTTCTATAATTGATTAATTATAGACGGCCAACATAAATCGAAAGCCTATTTAGTCACACGCACTACGAGTAATCCGAGGGATTTAAAACGAGTTGAAAATTGGATTTTTCAATCAAGAGAGATTAAGTTTGGTTGAGCCAAACGATAAGTCGAATTTGAATTTTTCAGAGACGCATCGGAAGCGTAAAATGGCTAAGTTTTTTAAAGACTTAATAGATGAATTAAATAAGTTTAATTCATTGGGGCTTGGCTTGGATGGGCCGGCCAAAGAGGGCCTCCATCCTCTTTGCTTGCCCGGCTACAACAAAGGGAGAGAACCAAGTTTTGGTTCAATTTATAAAATAAACCAAGTGTGGTTTGTTTTATAAAATTATGGATGATATAAATTTTTATATAATAAACCAAGGTTTGGTTTATTTTTCATGGAAATTAAAATGAACCATGGATTGGTTTATTTTATAAAATCAATCATGGATTGATATACCATGATAAGGAAATTTATTCCATAGGAGAGAAGAGACTTGATTGATTTTTTATCATGAATTAAAATATGATTTTAACCATGATATAAAATCAAACTTGGCATGATGGAATAAGTTATTCCATATTTGAGAGGCTTGATGGTTGAGAGGCCACTATATAAAGGACCCAAGGCAAGGCTTGGGTAATAATCGAAGAGATGAAGGCATAGGCTCTCTCCCTCTCTTTCTCTCCTTCTCTTCTCCCCTTCTTGCCGTGCGCCAACCAGCCCCAAGAAGGAGCACCAACCGGCCATCCTTTTGTGGTTAGTCTTCCTACTTCTCTCTTTATTTTTCTTGTCGCGTTCTCGGCGAATCTAATAGTTCTCGAGAACACGAAACTCGTGGCTTTGCGAAGTCATCCCGAAGATACTCGGCGTGGACGCGAATAGAGGCGAAGCTTTCAAGGGACGCTTACGGTTGGATCTCGTCCCTTCCTTCGAGTTATGCGAGGTAATATGTAAATTAGTTTACGTTTCTGCAAAAATTTCAAATATATGATCATGTCTACACAAGATAAAATTGTATGCTTAGATGTGTGGTTAAATGATTTAGAGAAATTATTTATGCTAAACCTTCCGCTGTACGTAATTAATTTTGAAATTACGAACCTGCATCCATGTCAACATGCACCCGGTCCCAACACTTGGGTAGTAGGTTCTTATCTACATTATATCGATTGGTTGAATTGATAGTGAGATAATGTAGATAACACTACTCTAAATCATTCCTAGTCAAGTATTAATATTCAAGGACAATATTAATACATGGAGACTAGCATGTAGGTCAACTGATGACTTGAGCTCACAAGTCATGGATATGTGATATCAAGTTGACACATGGGTATACATTGGAGAATGTGTACTAAATGACCCGCCATGAGAAAGTTTCATAGATTGTCATATGAGTATCATAAACTTTCTCATGTGACTATTGGTATGAATAGTCCTTAGACCTGAATTCACTACGGTTCCCTACATAAAGAGTTATGTACTTTGGTATCGTCAAACGTCACCCGTAACAGGGTGGACTATAAAGGCAATCACTGAGTATGTAATGAATTATGCGGAGGGATGTGAGTGATGTAGATGGGATCTATCCCTCTCATATGACGGGAGTGATATCTATGGGGCCCTTGATCGAGTAGGACTGCTAAAACGCATTGTAACGCCCCGCCTTCTGGTACTAAGCTTTAAGGCGGATCGCTACTAAACTAACTGGCTGACTAACTAATTAATGATTTCTGCTAATGCTTTTCTAGATGCTAAACCCAAGTGGGAGAATTTTAAAAATTCTGATTTTGCTATTTACTGAACTAACAATTCATAAACATGTTGAAAGTACTAACTAGCCTAAAATAAAGCAAAACTTTTATTTTATTATCTTGGCAGGATTCGATCCCCCAACCTCTGCGTTGCATAGCTAAAGCACTAACCAGCTACTCTACACCAGTTTTGTTTTACATAGTACCAGTCGACTGCTATATGCCAGTCGACTGGTCGGGCCACAGAATGTTTCTGTGCCCGATACCAGTCGATTGGTATTTTCCCAGTTGACTGGTAGTTCTGAAATTTCAGTTTTCAGATTTCTAGAATGAGCAAACTTGAGTCACAATATACCAAAATCATATCTATCAAGCAGAATGACATAAATAAAGTTCCACAATCATTCTAGGGCATTTATTACACGTTTTTGGAGGGTTTCTAGCATGTATAGCAACTTAGAAATCACAAAAATGACATGTAGAAGCATAGCATGAATGTGCCAAGTTCGTATCAACTTCTTATTGAAACTATTCAGTATTCCTATCTAAAGGCATCCTTAGCTACTACATGTCATTCCATGTGGTGCACTAATCTTAGAACAAGCATATCTTAAGTAATTAGCATGTAAATCAAAAGTATCAACTTCTTACTCCTAAAGCGTAAACATGGGTCTAAATTATTCTATCACAAGTAAATGACTCATGACATTCAAGCATTCACAAAACCAACATTAAGTCAGGTAAGTAAACTACTTCAAGCATACTAGGCACCACGAATATAAGTCTAATTAAGTTCATACATGGTTCACATAATATATTGCGTAATAACTAAAGAAACATAAAGAAGGATTATTTCTATGCTTTGCAAGTTCCGAAGACTTTTATTCCAACTCCACCATCACACACACTTTGCATCAAGCCCGCCGCATTCGCTACTAGTGCTTTCCTTTACCTGTATCTGCAGTATAAGGAAATGCAAACTAATAAGCATAAAGCTTAGTAAATACCATCTAGCCTCACAAAACTATAAAATCTCGGATTATGCTTTTCAAAACATGCTATGCAAATACACGCTCATGCTCATAAACAATCATGTTATGCTCATGCTAAAATACCTATCATAAAATGTCATGGCAAATAACTGAGACATGACACATACTAAACTAGAACTGAAAAGTAAGCTATAGCATGACATATATATCTGAACTGGAACTGAAACTAACTAATATAAAACTAATTACTAAATTCACCACATGCTAATATGAATTTCTGAAAACTAAATACATATAGTAGGTGAAAGTAATAATCAACTGCTGTGGGCCCGGCAATGTACCAACTGTGCGCGCATCCCTAATAAACTCGAGGTAGCAAATCCCGAATCCATTAGGGTTCTACTAGGTTATCTAAACCTAGGGGCAACTAGGAGCCCATCCCATACTAGGTTATCTAAACCTAGAGGCAACTTGGAGCCTATCCCTGGACCGAAGTCCGGTACAATGCCAACTGAAAATAAAATAGTCTTTTATACTTTTCTTTCCTTTTCTGATTCTTGCTTTTACTAGGTTATCTAAACCTAGGGGCAACTAGGAGCCCATCCCGTTCGACCTTGGTCCCCATCATATACTGGAGTAAGAATTTCTATTCTTTAATGCTTTCTATAGCATTAATTGAACTGAACATTTTAACAAACACCTAATGTGCGTGCTTGTTCATAATTTACGATTTCTAATCGTAAAGCATAAATACAAGGAAATAAAGCATATGAAAAAATCATCCGAAACTACTTATACTGCAGGTGAGGGATACTTACATCCTGCGCTAGGTTTTCCTTAGGAATAAAATCTGAAATTCCCGAGGGAATGTCGAATTTCGACGTTCTTCTTGCTCCTTGGCGTTCTCCTCACGTCTACGAGAATTCTCGTAGAGAATAGGGCCTCTTGAGACCTTCCCTTGGCTTCTCCTTTGTCTTGGGTGAGAGAGACGGCGAGAGGAAGAAAAAAATCACGAGAGGGAGAGAGGGAGTCGGCGGTGAGAGGATGTGAGGGAAAGAATGAATAAAAAAAACCCTAAGTTTCCCTTTTATACTTATGGAAAAATTTAACTAATTCTAGCTTATCTATTGTTTCCGCTAATCTATTTCAACAAAAGCAAACTATCCCACTTGGTCCGCCCCTCCTCCTCTCATAGCGTAGGTGAAGGTATCAATACCCACTTATGCGTTTTTTTCCTTTTTATCCCTTTTTGCCATTTTCGTTTATGGAAAAATTCTATAAAAATATCCATAAATTCGGAATAAATTCTAAGATATTTCTAAAATTAGTTTCGAGAATTTTCGAGCGTTACAATCCCCCATACCTTATAAAAAGTTCGTCCTCGAACTTAAAATAACTCTGGGTATTTCTGCCTCATGCTGTCCTCTGGTTCCCATGTTGCCTCTTCTACTCTGTGATTTTGCCATATGACTTTCACTAATGGTACCTCCTTGTTTCGCAATTTCTTAACTGCTCGGTCTATTATCTGAATGGGCCGACTATCATAACTGAGATCTTCGCGAATTTGTACCGTCTGTGGCTCTATCACCTGGGTGGCATCTGGGATATGCTTCTTCAGCATGGAAACATGAAATACATTGTGGATAGCTGACATCTCCTGAGGTAGCTCTAACTCATAAGCTACTTTGCCAACTCTTCTAGTGATGGGGTATGGTCCTACATATCTGGGACTTAGCTTGCCCTTCTTCCCAAAATGCATTACTCCCTTCATGGGAGCCACTCTGAGGAACACTGAATCCCCAACTTCAAACTCTAATGGTCTGCGCCGTGTATCAGCATAGCTCTTCTGGCGGCTTTGAGCTGTTTCTATTTTCTGGCGGATCTGCTGTATGGCTACGGTGGTGTCATCTATAAGATCTGTCTGTAGGCCTAACTCTTGCCTCTCACCACCCTCGTACCAGCAGATAGGAGATCTACACCTCCGCCCATATAAAGCCTCATAGGGTGTCATGCCGATAGTGGCCTGATAACTATTGTTGTAGGCGAATTCTGCTAAGCACAGGTATCTGCACCAACTGCCCTTGAAATCTAGAGCACAAGCTCTGAGCATATCTTCTAGTACTTGATTAACTCTATCTGTCTGACCATCTGTCTGAGGATGGAAAGCTGTGCTAAACTTCAGTTTGGTGCCTAGTGCTATCTGTACACACTCCCAGAAGTGCGAAGTGAACCTACTGTCCCTATCTGAAATGATAGTCCTAGGGACTCCATGTAGTCTGACGATCTCCTTGAGGTATAACTGAGCTAGCTGTTCCATGGAATAGGAGATCCTGATAGCTAGAAAGTGGGCAGACTTAGTCAATCTGTCAACTATTACCCAGATCGCATCATATCCATTCGTTGTTCTGGGTAGTCCCACTATAAAATCCATGGAAATATCTTCCCATTTCCATTCTGGAATCTGAATAGGCTGCAGAACTCCACCTGGTCTCTGATGTTCTGCCTTGACTCTTTGGCATGTCAGACAGGTACTGACATATCTGGCGATGTCTCTCTTCATCCCAGGCCACCAAAAACGTCCCCTGAGGTCTTGGTACATTTTGGTGGAACCAGGATGCATTGCATAAGGAGATCTATGTGCGTCCTCTAGGATCTTCCTTCGGAGCTCTTCTTGGTTCGGAACACATAAGCGGTCACCGTAGTACAGTGTCCCATTATCCGATAGGCGAAATTCTCCATTTTCGGCTTCTGTCATCCCCTGCTTGATTTTCTGAAGGTCAGGATCTTGATCCTGTGCTGTCTGGATGTCTTCAATCAGGGTGGACACTAACGTCAAAGTGGAGAGCTGCCCAACTAAAATTTCCAGTCCGAACTCTGATAACTCTTTCCGAAGGGGCTGTGACATCGTGGACAAATCTAGTAGGGTGGCACTAGATTTTCTGCTAAGTGCATCTGCCACCTTATTAGCTTTACCTGGATGGTAGAGGATGTCAATGTCATAATCCTTGACTAGCTCAAGCCACCTGCGCTGTCTCATGTTCAGATCCTTCTGAGTAAAGAAATACTTTAGACTCTGATGATCTGTGAAAATCCTACACTGAGCTCCGTATAAGTAATACCTCCAAATCTTGAGAGCGAACACTACTGCAGCTAGCTCAAGGTCATGGGTAGGGTAATTCTTCTCATAATCCTTGAGTTGTCTAGAGGCATAGGAAATAATCTTGCCATTCTGCATCAGCACTGCTCCAAGTCCTAATTTGGACGCATCACTATATATGTCAAAGCTGTCAGTGGTCTCTGGAAGAGTCAAGATGGGAGCACTAGTCAATCTTCTCTTCAATTCTGTAAAACTGTTCTCGCAGTCCTCTGTCCACTGAAACTTTCTGTTCTTTCTGGTAAGAGCTGTCAGTGGGGAGGCCATTCTGGAGAAATTCTCTACGAACTTCCTGTAGTAACCGGCTAGACCCAGAAAACTTCTGATCTCACTTGCATTCTTCGGTCTGATCCAGTTACTTACTGTTTCTATTTTGCTGGGGTCTACCATCACCCCTTCCTTGGAGATGATGTGACCTAGAAAAGACACCTGATCGAGCCAGAATTCACATTTTGAGAATTTTGCATACAGCTAGCTCTGCTGAAGAATCTGCAATACTGTCCTGAGATGCTCAGCATGTTCCTCCTGAGTTCCTGAGTAGATAAGAATGTCATCAATGAAGACGATGACAAACTTATCTAAGTACTCCCTGAATACTCTGTTCATGAGGTCCATAAATATTGCTGGAGCATTTGTGACCCCAAAAGGCATGACTACAAACTCGTAGTGCCCATATCTGGTTCTGAAAGCTGTCTTGGGAATATCACCCTCTCTGACTTTGCCCTGGTGATAGCCGGATCTCAAATCTATCTTTGAGAAGACTGTGGATCCCTTTAGCTGATCGAACAAATCATCGATCCTGGGTAGAGGGTATCGGTTCTTAATGGTGACTTGATTCAAAGCTCGGTAATCTATACACAGGCGCATGGACCCGTCTTTCTTCTTCACGAACAACACTGGAGCTCCCCATGGTGAATGACTAGGGCGTATGAAGCCCTTGTCGAGCAGCTCTTGTAGTTTCTCCTGAAGTTCTCTTAATTCTGCTGGAGCCATACGGTATGGTGCTTTCGAAATGGGATTGGTACCTGGAATGAGATCTATCTCAAACTCTATCTCCCTGTCTGGCGCCAAGCCTGGTAACTCGTCAGGGAAGACTGCTGGGTAGTCACATACCTCTGGTTCCTCTTCTAGCTTTTGGTCCTTCTCTTGTTCGGTATTGACTACATGTGCTAGAAATCTGGTACATCCTGAATCCAGCAGTTTCTGTGCTTGTAGAGCTGAGAGAAATTTCTTGGCCTTTCTCTTGGGTTCTCCGATGTATTCAAACTGCACTCCTTCTTCAGGTAGGAATATGACTTTTCCTTTTACGGCATTCTATGGAGGCACCGTACTTGATTAGGAAGTCCATTCCAAAAATGAGATCATAATCAGTCATATCCAGCACTGTCAGATCACCATAAAGCTTTATGCCTGCTATATTGATTGGCACTGCACGGAGCCAGTGCGTGGACGCCATAATCTCTCCTGAAGGTAGGGTGGTTAAGAATTGGCCACTGAGTATATCTGGAGGTATAGTTAACTTCTCTGCGAACGCCCTGGGGTTTCTGAGTTCCTGAACTGCCTTGGCCTTTACTTTCTATCATGACTGACTTTTGCTGTTGCATGCTGTTCAGGTAATGCTCAGTGATCAGAGCACTGCTCACTAGTTCTTCTGAGGTTTGCGGCCTATGGATGCCGCTGGCCACATTCAGTGCTATCTCTGGCCTTAGCATTTTGAGCATTAGCCTGACTCGCTCTCGTTCGGTGCTGACTAATTCGAGACACAGACGCGCCAACCTGTTGAATCTCTTCACGGCTTCCTCTACTGATAGGTTACCTTGACGAAATTCAGTGAATTCATCATAATGCCGGTTAGTAACCCGCATATGAAAGAATTCTTCGAAGAACTCTACTTCGAAGTTGGCCCACGTCATCTGATTTATGTCTCGCTTGGCCTTCACCCTTTCCCACCACATTCTAGCATCTCCTACTAGGCAGAAGGAGGCGCACTTTACTTTCTCATGTTCTGGCCAGTCCAGAAGCTCCATGGTACTCTCCAGGGTTTTGAACCAGGCTTGTGCATCCCATGGTTCACTAATGCCTGAAAAGTTCTCTGGTTTGAGTTTCTGCCACTGAACTAGATATGCTTCTCTTCTAGCCCCTACTGTTGAGGCTTCTGGTGCTATTGGTGGGATTGGTGCTCTAGGTGGAACCTCTATCACTATCGGGGTTTCCACATTTGGTCCTGGCGTAGCAGTAGGTGTGGTCTGCTGATTAGCCCTTAAAGTGGCTATCTCTTACTGCTGCTCAACTATCTGTCTCTGGAGCCGAGCCACTATCTCCACGAGATTAGGTGGAGTCACTATGTTAGTTGCCTCCTATTGAGGCTCAGTAGCTGGTGCCCTTCTAATTGGGCATCCTCTAGCCATAATCTAAATAACAGAGGACATACATATTTACTATAACTATATTAAAGTGCCATGAGTTATAAACATACTTCAGTTAAGTAGGAAATGAAAAAGCAAGACAACATAAGTAATGTGAGAGGTACTCTTACTTAGAAGCTGCAGGTCTGATGCTGATGTGTGTGAGGAGGAAAGATGGAACTTGCTCTGATACCACTCTGTAACGCCCCGCCTTCTGGTACTAAGCTTTAAGGCGGATCGCTACTAAACTAACTGGCTGACTAACTAATTAATGATTTTTGCTAATGCTTTTCTAGATGCTAAACCCAAGTGGGAGAATTTTAAAAATTCTGATTTTGTTATTTACTGAACTAACAATTCATAAACATGTTGAAAGTACTAACTAGCCCAAAATAAAGCAAAACTTTTATTTTATTATCTTGGCAGGATTCGATCCCCCAACCTCTGCGTTGCATGGCTAAAGCACTAAGCAGCTGCTCTACACCAGTTTTGTTTTACACAGTACCAGTCGACTGCTATATGCCAGTCGACTGGTCGGGCCACAGAATGTTTCTGTGCCCGATACCAGTCGATTGGTATTTTCCCAGTTGACTGGTAGTTCTGAAATTTCAGTTTTCAGATTTCTAGAATTTATCAAACTTGAGCCACAATGTACCAAAATCATATCTATCAAGCAGAATGACATAAATAAAGTTCCACAATCATTCTAGGGCATTTATTACACGTTTTTGGAGGGTTTCTAGTATGTATAGCAACTTAGAAATCACAAAAACGACATGTAGAAGCATAACATGAATGTGCCAAGTTCGTATCAACTTCTTATTGAAACTATTCAGTATTCCTATCTAAAGGCATCCTTAGCTACTACATGTCATTCCATGTGGTGCACTAATCTTAGAACAAGCATATCTTAAGTAATTAGCATGTAAATCAAAAGTATCAACTTCTTACTCCTAAAGCGTAAACATGGGTCTAAATTATTCTATCACAAGTAAATGACTCATGACATTCAAGCATTCACAAAACCAACATTAAGTCAGGTAAGTAAACTACTTCAAGCATACTAGGCACCACGAATACAAGTCTAATTAAGTTCATACATGGTTCACATAATATATTGCGTAATAACTAAAGAAACATAAAGAAGGATTATTTCTATGCTTTGCAAGTTCCGAAGACTTTTATTCCAACTCCACCATCACACACACTTTGCATCAAGCCCGCCGCCTCCGCTACTAGTGCTTTCCTTTACCTGTATCTGTAGTATAAGGAAATGCAAACTAATAAGCATAAAGCTTAGTAAGTACCATCTAGCCTCACAAAACTATAAAATCTCGGATTATGCTTTTCAAAACATGCTATGCAAATACACGCTCATGCTCATAAACAATCATGTTATGCTCATGCTAAAATACCTGTCATAAAATGTCATGGCAAATAACTGAGACATGACACATACTAAACTAGAACTGAAAAGTAAGCTATAGCATGGCATATATATCTGAACTGGAACTGAAACTAACTAACATAAAACTAATTACTAAATTCACCACATGCTAATATGAATTTCTGAAAACTAAATACATATAGTAGGTGAAAGTAATAATCAACTGCTGTGGGCCCGGCAATGTACCAACTGTGCGCGCATCCCTAATAAACTCGAGGTAGCAAATCCCGAATCCATTAGGGTTCTACTAGGTTATCTAAACCTAGGGGCAACTAGGAGCCCATCCCATACTAGGTTATCTAAACCTAGAGGCAACCTGGAGCCTATCCCTGGACCGAAGTCCGGTACAATGTCAACTGAAAATAAAATAGTCTTTTATACTTTTCTTTCCTTTTCTGATTCTTGCTTTTACTAGGTTATCTAAACCTAGGGGCAACTAGGAGCCCATCCCGTTCGACCTTGGTCCCCATCATATACTGGAGCAAGAATTTCTATTCTTTAATGCTTTCTATAGCATTAACTGAACTGAACATTTTAACAAACACCTAATGTGCGTGCTTGTTCATAATTTACGATTTCTAATCGTAAAGCATAAATACAAGGAAATAAAGCATATGAAAAAATCATCCAAAACTACTTATACTGCAGGTGAGGGATACTTACATCCTGCGCTAGGTTTTCCTTACGAATAAAATCTGAAATTCCCGAGGGAACGTCGAATTTCGACGTTCTTCTTGCTCCTAGCTTGGCGTTCTCCTCGCGTCTACGAGAATTCTCGTAGAGAATAGGGCCTCTTGAGACCTTCCCTTGGCTTCTCCTTTGTCTTGGGCGAGAGAGAGGGCGAGAGGAAGAAAAAAATCGCGAGAGGGAGAGAGGGAGTCGACGGTGAGAGGATGTGAGGGAAAGAATGAATAAAAAAAAGCCTAAGTTTCCCTTTTATACTTATGGAAAAATTTAACTAATTCTAGCTTATCTATTGTTTCCTCTAATCTATTTCAACAAAAGCAAACTATCCCACTTGGTCCGCCCCTCCTCCTCTCATAGCGTAGGTGAAGGTATCAATACCCACTTATGCGTTTTTTTCCTTTTTATCCCTTTTTTTCATTTTCGTTTATAGAAAAATTCTATAAAAATATCCATAAATTCGGAATAAATTTTAAGATATTTCTAAAATTAGTTTCGAGAATTTTCGGGCGTTACACGCATGGTCATGCTCAAATGAGTCAATATGAGATATTGCGCTCATTTGTTTGAGTGAGTCTACTCGGGGATCAAGAAACACATGGTTGATTGAGGATGACACGGTCTATGCCTCATTGGTCAATCTAGATATCAAGGATAGAATGACAAGGTCATACATTGCCATAGTCACGGAGGTTAAGTCGGATCTCGACTTTCTTGTTACTTGGGTAGCATTGATGCATTGCTAGATGCTGCTCATTGCTTTTGTGTCTAAATTGGTTTAGACACATTACCAACGTTACGAGAGCCTATTGGGTCACACACTACGGACACGATGCTTCAGAGATTAATTGATCTTGATTTAGCTAATATTTAATTGGAATTGGATTAATTGAGTTAGACTCAAGTGAATCCAATTGGATTATGGATTGAGATCTAATTTGAGTTAAACTCATTTAGATTAGACTCAACCACATTTGGATGAAATATTAATTCATTAAAATGTTTAATGAATTAATAAGAGAGGAAGATGGAGAGTTTCTCACCATTAGAGTGTTACATGAAAAGTTAGAGAGTTACATTAAAATGTTTAATGAAGGGAAGTTTAAAAGGCAAAAACTCCTCATGATATGAGTATAAAAGAGTTTTTCCCTTGTCATTTGGATGACAACTTGTCATTTTCTTTCCCCTCTTCCTTCTCTTCTCCATCTTGGCCGAAACCCACATCTTGGGTTCTTGGTGTTTTATGAACTACCTCAAGTTGGTAGCACAACTAAGGTAGTTCTTCTCCGAAGTAGAGATATCGTGTTCGTGTGGATACGAATAGAGGCACGGACACTTGAACGTGCAAAAGATCCGGCGGCGCTTGGACGAGCGAGATAAATGTAAGGGTACGCTCCAAAGGTATACGCTTTAGATAGATCTATTAGATAGATGATTTCGTACGAGTTTTTCTTTCGCATGGATCACTCGAGGGATCTTGTTTCCGCTGCGTTTTTGTGTTTATGTCGCCTGAAGATCCCAACACTTCAATGTGTTTGGTCCTTGAATGATGGACTGAATTCTTTGTAAGGTTTATTGTGCTTATGTTGTCACACAACACTTGCACACCTTTGTAAGACAATCTATAGTCCTCTAATGTGTGTATCATCCATAACAATTGTGATACACTCTCTCCCATGGCGATATACTCTGCCATGTTCATGGAGAGAGCAATACAATGTTGCTTCCGACTTGACCAACTTACTAAAGATGATCCTAAAAATTGGCAATCTCCACTTGTGCTCATCCGATCTAACTTGCACCCAGCATAGTCAGAATCGGTATAGCCAATCAAGTCAAACGACTCTGTACGGGGGTACCAAAGACCGACTCCAATTGTGCCCTTAAGGTATCTCAAAATTTTCTTTACAGCGATTAAATGAGATTCCTTGGCACAGACTTGGTATCTAGCGCACATACCCACAACAAAAAGAATATTAGGGCGACTAGCTGTGAGGTATAGTAAACTACCAATCATACTTCGATATTGGGTTAGATCAACGGGCTTCCCACTCTCATCATTGTCTAACCTTGTGTTTGTCGCCATGGGAGTGGTTACCTCTTTAGAGTCACTCATGTTGAATTTTTTGAGCATCTCTTGAGTATATTTAGATTGATGCACATGGATTCCATCTCGAGTTTGTTTGATTTCAAGTCTAAGGAAGAAAGTCAATTCTCCCACTAGACTCATCTCAAATTCACTCTCCATGTGTCCAATAAACTCATTCAAATAACTCTTGTTGTTGGAGTCACAAATTATGTTATCGACATATACTTGGGCTATAAAAATATTATCACCATCTCTTCGTAGAAATAGTGTAGGGTCTATTTGTCCTCTCACGAAGCCTTTTTCAATTAGGAATGTCGACAACCGCTCATACCAAGCCCGAGGTGCTTGTTTTAGGCCGTAAAGAGCCTTCTTGAGCTTAAACACGTGGTTTGGAAATTCGGAATTTTTAAACCCTGGAGGTTGTTCAACATATACCTCCTCTCTTATGAAACCATTTAAGAATGCCGATTTAACATCCATTTGATAGAGTTTGAAACCTCTATGTGCTGCAAATACAAGCATCAACCGAATGGATTCTAATCGTGCCACGGGAGCATAAGTCTCATCGTAATCAAGGCCTTCAATTTGACTATAGCCCTTGGCTACCAAGCGTGCCTTGTTTCTTACGATTTCTCCCTTATGGTTCAATTTATTTTTGAAGACCCATTTGGTTTCACTAATCGTGGTCTTCTTAGGTCTAGGAACTAAATCCCAAACTTGGCTTCTCTTAAATTGACCTAACTCATCTTGCATAGCGATAATCCAATCGGGATCATGCAATGCCTCGTCAACTATCCTAGGTTCAATTTCAGATATCAAAGCAACCTCATTAGCGCCATTCCTAAAGAATAATCTAGTTCTAACCCCATGATGGATATCTTCAACAATTTGGTCTTGGAGATGACTAGAGGCTAACCTAGTTTGCCTTGGTGTTGGAGGTGCTTCCTGGATGGTCTCACTAGACACAGGCTCAGACTCGGGGTCCGACTGAGCTCCATGTTGTCTAGGCTCACCATCATTGGATTCATCCGCAACATTTCCAACACTTGGACTCTCATCCAAACCTAGTCTCCTAAGTTTGAATTGAACTCCCTCTACATCTTCTGATTGATCAATTGCTTTTGGGATCTCCTCAAAAACGACATCAGCAGACTGTTCAACTAATCTAGATTTCTTGTTGTAGACTCGGTAAGCTTTGCTGACAAGGGAATACCCGACCAGTATCCCTTCATCAGCTTTCGCTGTGAACTTCCCAAGATGGTCCTTGGTGTTTAGAATGAACACCTTACACCCAAACACCCGGAGATGTTTAACTGTAGGTGATTTCCCAAACCAAAGTTCATGAGGAGTCTTCCCTAAAAATCTATGAATGAGGACTCGGTTTTGCACATAGCAAGCTGTGTTCACAGCTTCAACTCATAAGTAGCTCGGTAAAGAGTACTCATTAAGCATGCTTCGTGCAGCCTCCTGTAAGACTCGGTTCTTCCTCTCTACAACACCATTTTGTTGTGGTGTTCTAGGAGTAGAGAACTCATGTCTATATCCTCTCTCTTGACAAAATTCTAAAAATCTATGATTTTGAAATTCTCCTCCATGATCACTCTTAATTATTTTAATTGATGTAGATTTTTCATTTTCAATACTTCTACAAAAGGAAATAAAAACATCTAGAGTTTGATCCTTATGTTTTAGAAAATAAGTCCAAGTATATCTAGTATAGTCATCAATGATCACTAAGCAATACCTACTACCATTCAATGAAATTATTGTACTGCAATCAAACAAATCCATGTGTAATAAATCTAAGGCAGTAGAGGTACTTACAACGCTTTTACCTTTGTGAGATGCTTTCGTTTGCTTACCCATTTGACATGCATCACATAACTTTTCCTTTTCATATTTGATGCTTGGTAAGCCTCATACGAGCCCTTTGTTGGCCAATTTCCAGTCATGTTCACATGTGCCAACCTCCGATGCCAAAGTGTAAACTCTTCTTCTTTGGACATGAAACACTTAATAGAAGCATTAATAGCACTTTTAAAAGAAACTTGATAAACATTGTCTATTCTTGTGCCTACTAGTACCGTGTCAAGTGTGTCATTTTGTCTAACTAGACATTAACTTGGAAGAAATTTAATTGTGTATCTTGCATCACACAATTGACTGATACTTAGGAGAGTAAAAGTCATCCCCTTGACTAGAAGGACATTTTTGATTCTAAAACATTCGGATATTTGGATGTCTCATATCCCTACAACCTTAAGACTATCATTATTACCAAATGATACATTACCTCTACTTTTACT
>JAGFNQ010006006.1:23889-51839 GCA_024364735.1 Boesenbergia rotunda
ATTTGTTGATCCAGCCGTTACCAGTCGATTAGTGTCAACACCAGTCGACTGACAACTATCGAATTCGAACGTTACAGTCCAACGTTCGAATTCAATCGGCACCAGTCGTCTACACAAAGAGATCAGTCAACTGATCTTTCTGTACCCTCAATCAGTCAACTGATCCCATACTAGTCGACTGGTAAACCCCTAAACCTAACTTAAACCTAGACCAACCTAAACCACTCAGCACTCATCCTCACCCGACCAACCTAGCCTTCTAGCCTCCTCCATCAGCTTCGTGTCCCTCAGATGACTCTCTATTCTTCACGTCATGCGTTTTGGAGCTTCCTTCGGCCTCGGTTCTTATTGTTAGGTCCACGACCCCTCGTGACTCACTTAACTCTTCATTGCAACTTTGACCTGTTGCTATTAAGTCTTCTTCGCTTTGGCTCTCGTCCCTTAAATGTATACAATCTCCCGGCTCATCCTAATGTCATTCTTCGTTTATGCGTCGAAGTGCACTTCCCTCGACTCATCGTTGTTGCCTTATCCATGGTCCTTCGGATGCTCCATCCTTCACCGAACCTGAAGTCATCAGGCTGAGTCATATGTGTATCCTGCAAACCTGCACACTCAAATACACATATCAAATACAAGGGTGAACTTAACTTAAACCCTTTGCCCAAACATCAAAACACATGGTCACTCTGGACCATCGGGATTGCCTCAATAATCTCACCCTTTTTGATGTTTGACAATACGTTTAAGTTAGAAAAAATAAATAGCAAATATAAATGCTAATAACATTTGAGTTTGCATTGTCAAGGCTACACCTTAGACTTACACCGCCAATACATATGCCAACATGCAGACATTTATGAGACCTATCAGAAAACTCCCCCAACACCTACACTCCTTATTGAGTTAGGATTTTCATCAAGGGCTTTTTAAGAACCTATCCCAAGGCTCCCCCTACACTTGGACTTACTAAAGGCTCTTTAAGAACTTATCAGAAGGCTCCCCCTTTGTCAATACATGAGCAATAAAGCTCGCACTTCACCTAGGATTTCTTACAAAGGTACATAAGGTTTTCCCAATTAAACCTTAATTCTCCCCCTTTATCATACATCAAAAAGAACTCTAACAATATCCCAATTATTAGATTTTTAACCCCTAATGATCATAAACAGTGTATATTAACTCTCATAAGATTATACATTTATTTATAATTATTTGGATACTTTTCAACTTGCTAAAAATAGTTTCAGCATGTATCAGTCGACTAAGATAGGTACCAGTCGACTGATCCTGTTGAAAAAAACCTTACAGTAACTTTCTTACTCTAGAAAGCACTATTACTAGTTGATTGATATCCTGTATCAGTCGACTGATACCACTCACAAATGATTTCTTACTCTAGAAAGCCTTGTTACTAGTCGATTGCTCCTTTGCACCAGCTAACTGACACCTTATTTTAGCCCATTTCTGCATTCTGAATCTACTTTCAGAAATGAACCAATAAATCCACATATTTTCAAAAATTCTCAAATTTTATGGAGAAGTTTATGGTACTTGTGTCTATTTGAGAAAAATATATTTAAAAAATATACATGTCTCGGATCCCAAGATTTATACAAAACTAAAACTATCTAAATGATTCAAATGAACTTTAACATAAAGTCATAATTTTGACCACCTCTTGATGTATTTGCCCATACCAACCTATAATTCATCCCGAGCATTGGTTTATATGACATCTATATATCAACAACCCAATTGTAGGGAATTGGATGCCCGTCTAGAGGGGGTGAATAGACGTTTTCCTCTAATTGTTCGGTTCTCTTCCTACAACGTTAGTGTACACAAGCGGAAATACAATTAACTAAAACACCAACAAGAAGGGACAAACTGTTTAACGTGCTTTGGAGATAAAGCTTCTACTCCATGGTTGTCCATAAGGTGGACGATTTCGATTTGTCGGTGGATGATTCCTCAGAAAACCTCCGGCTAGCTCACGTAGCACCTTGTGAATGGAGAAACCTCGCACAAGACCTTTGAGGGCTTAGACTACTAATTGACCGTTAACTAAGTCCAATTCATCAACTTTGCTCAAGCAAATCGAGTTCTCTTAAATAGAACTCATTTGTTAATCCAACCGTTACCAGTCGACTGGTGCCAACACCAATCGATTGACAATTGTCGAATTCGAACGTTACAGCCTAACGTTCGAATTCAGCCGATACCAGTCGACTGCACAAAGAGATCAGTCGATTGATCTTTTTGTACCCTCAACCAGTCGACTGATCCCATACCAGTTGACTGGTAAAACCATAAACCTAAGGTTTCAACCATGAGTACATTCACTCAGCACTCGTCCTCACTCGACCAACCTATAACTAGCCTTCTAGCCTCCTCCATCAGCCTCACATCCCTCGGATGCCTCTCTATCCTCCACGTCTTGCCTTCTGGAACTTTTTTCTATCTCGGTCCTTGTTGTCAGGTTCACGGTCCCTCGTGACTCACTTAACTCTTCATTGCAGCCTTGACCTGTTGACATCAAGCCTTCTTCGCTTTGACTCTCGTCCCTCGGACGCATACAAGCCCGTGGCTCGTCCTCATGTCATCCTTCGCGTATGTCTCAAAGTGTGCTTCCCTTGACTCATCGTTGCTGCCTTATCCACGGTCCCTCAAATGCTCCATCCTTCACCAAACTCGAAGCCATCAAGTTGAGTCATATATGTATCCTGCAAACCTACACACTCAGATACACATATCAAATACAAAGGTCAACCTTGTTGAAGATCGGAGGATGGCTAGAGGGGGAGGGGTGAACAACTAGTCTCCCTCAAATCATGTTTCTTCTTATAAATTTAGTAGCGTAGCGGAAATACAAGAAATAATGAAAATAATGCTGTCACAAAACCTTTATGTGGTTCGGAGATTGCTTGCTCATACTCCACGGCATGTCCTTGAGGTGGACGATCCCTCAATCCGTCAGTGGATTAGTCCCCGACAATCTTCGGCTAGAGCTCACTCCTTCTTGGTAGAGTGCAACCTCTCACAATGCCCTCTTCCTCTTTACAAGATGCAAGTTAGGATTTGAGGAAGCGAGTAGACTTTGGAAGTTTTAGGCACGAAACAAGAAGGTTTGCAATCACACTTTTCGTAACCTCTTCATGCCTCAAAACTTCCCCTTTAATAGAGAAGAGTGTTGGATCTTGGATGGCTAGAGAGGGGGGTGTGAATAGCCAGACACAGAAAACTTTCGCCTTCTTTAACTTTCTGCGATTGGGTTAGCAGCGGAAGAAAACAAGCTGAAATACAGAAACAGAAAACAACAGAAAACCAAAGACGCTAACTCAAAGGGTTTACAAGGTTCGGGGATAACTTGCCCCTACTCCTTGGCGTGCCCGTAAGGTGGGCGTTCCCTTGATCGTTGGCAGTTCAAGCCCCGGAAATCCGGATATTACAACCTCCTTCTCGGTGGAGAAACCTCTCCATAGATAGTCTCATAATGATATCAATAAAGTACAACGATAAAGAGAAGGCTTACAGAGCGTGAAGGAGAACGTTTACATAGCACAACTCACAACACAGCACAACCCTGGCAAGAGCCTTCACTCAGCTCTTCCTTCTCACGGTGTCTGCTTGCTGATCGACTCGTAAACTTCTCCACAGATTCAAAGTATCAGAGTTGCACAAGATCAAAGATCGCAGAGAGTTTCAAAGTTGCTAGAGTTCTCAGTGTTAGTGATCATTGCTCTCTCCTTTTGCACCAACCTTCTTTTAATCTATGCTCATCAGCAGCTCACCACCAGGCGCGTTTGCTCACCAGCGCGTCTGCAGCTCACAGGAGCGTCTGCAACAACCTCCGCCACCAACCCACTGACCTCACTTAGTCCACTGAACCCTCTTCAGCCGAACCTCAGGTCAGTCGTCAGCTTCGCCAGCTAGTTGCCAGCCCGCGCCAGAAGCCGGTGAAACCTGCGAAGGGAAAACGGACAAACCTGACCGAAGTGAAAGTCGCCACTTGACCCTCCTTCTTGGTTTGAGTCATCCCTGTCTCACCTGCACACTCAACAGATGCTTAGCACAGCGAATCAAAAGTAAACCAGTAAGGTATCAGACAAATCAGAGGTGATCAGAGTGAAATTAGAAATCTGACAACGGATTCGAATTAAAGTTATCAGACACTGATCGGTCACTTGACCGATCAGTGAAGATCCTGATCGATCAGGTCACCTCCTGATCGATCCAGTAACTCTGTGATCGGTCACACTGACCGATCAAGGATCGTGGATCGGTCACCAGACCGATCCACCAGCTTGCTGGAGTTTCCTCCAACTCCCTACAAGCTCCTGACCTGATCGATCACCTGACCGATCAGGTTGTACCCTGATTGGTCACAGTGACCGATCAGGTCGCCTCTGGACGGATCAGGACCCATCCTGATCGGTCCAGGAGGCCCTTGATGGGTCACACTGACCGATCAAGGTTTTCTCCAAAGGCTACTGATCTCTTCTCTGATCGTTCACCAGAATGATCAGAAGCCAAACAGAAACCACACAGAATGTTTCTGTTCTCTCCCTGATCGTTCACCAGAACGATCAGAAGCCAAACAGAAACATTCTGTTCTCTTTCTGATTGTTCGCCAGAACGATCAGACACCCTGGATCGGTCACCAGACCGATCCACAACCAGGAGTTAGTGTCAACTCCCTGATCGGTCTCCAGACCGATCCAGCTCCGACCAATTCAACCCTAAGTCCAGAGAACAGGCTCCCTAGCCTTCTCTGACTCATTCTGGTCCCGGGGAAAGAGCTCACGTGCCCTCTCCGACCAGTACACTCAATGCTCAGTCCCCCGGACCAAGACTTCGTGCCCAGCTTCACTCACTGGGACTTTGTTTAACCTAGCTTCCCACGCTAGCACCTGGCTTCACTCACTAGGGTTTCCTTCACCTAACTTCACTCGCTAGGACCCAGCTTCACTCACCGGGGTTTCCATCACCTGGCTTGACTCACCGGGACCTGGTTTCACTCACCGGGGTTTCCTTCCACCCGGCTTCACTCACCGGGACCTGGTTTCACTCACCGAGATTTCCTTCCACTCTGCTTCACTCATCGGGACCCGATTTCACTTATTGGGGTTTTCGTCACTCGTCTTCACTCATCGGGATTCGTGCCCAGTCTCCGACCAAGACTTAAGCCGAACTTATCTCACTCACCTAAACTTAAATCGGTGTCAACACCAAAATAACAATCAGGTCAGATTACATCAACAAAGAGAGCTGTTAACAAAATAGCTCAACCCCAACACCAGTCGACTGGTGCTCAGCTAACGGCTAGATTTTAAACAGCAGTCGATTGCCATCTAGGTTAGTCGACTGGTCCCTACTATTTGAAACTCACAGAAACATCAGTCGACTGGTCTCCCTACCAGTCAACTACTCTCAATACACACTCACACTTATCTTCTCCTCAGTCGCCCTTTGAATTCCTCTTCCTTTGACTCTCGTCCCTCAGATACATACCAGCCCGTGGCTCATCCCCATGCTATCATTCGTGTATGCCTTGAAGCCCGCTTCCCTTGGCTCCACTCCATTGCTTCTTGTCTGGCGGTCCCTCGGATGCATCATCCTTCACCGACTCAAGGATCCAAGCACTAGAATGAGATCTCCCACACTTGGCCGTGCCAAGCTGCTCATGTGTGTTCCACAAAGTCCTGCATGACTCAAACACGCATCAAACCAATATAAAATCCAACTAATCATATGTACATACACATCAAAATCTATGATCGTACCGATCAAACTTGGGTTGATTGCACCAAGAATCTCCCCCTTTTTGATGTGTGGAAATATGTTTAAGTTAGGTTTAAAATAATTTTGAAAATACAAAGCATAGTATAACATAAAACATTAAAAATATCCAAGCTCCTCCTTAACTTATGCTTTATCACATGATTTTTAAATTTTACACAAACACATGAAGAAATAAGTTTCTAACTTAACCTCTTTTATTCTCCCCCTTTGACACCATCAAAAAGATTATACCAAACAATCATACATACTATGGCATCAAGTGTGATCAATTTTGATCAAGTTCAAATTCTGAAAAAAATAGAATCTGAAAAACCATGCGACTAGTTGATTGGCACCCTGATGCAGTCAATTGATCCCCATGAAACAACGCTCAGAATGTTTCTCACACTAAGAAATGCTAAGATCAATCGACTGACCCTCTACACTAGTCGACTGGCATAAATCTGATCCAAATTTTAACTTTCTGAGTCGAATTTTAGAAATTTGTATAAAATTTTAGAAAATTTAAAAAATTATGAAAATTTACAAACATATTTCTTGAACTATTCTTCAATAAGGAAAATATGTTTTCATGAAAAGTCAACATATTTTTGAGTTTTTAACCAAAATCCAAAATCTTGAAAAACATTCAACCTTTTATAAAGTTTAAACTCTTATTTTGAAACTATATATTTTTCAAATCTATACCACACCAAGTAAATCATAGAATTATTTTTAAAATATTTAAAATAGTCAACTATGATCTATAGGCAAGATGCCCATTAATTAAACATTTACTTTCCACATAGTTGATCTATTATTACTAAAATGATACATCTAATAACTTATCAAAATGCTATAAACACAAGTGAGTTATTTGTATCATTCTAACATCTCATATGCATAATGGCATAAATCAAATCATTACGAGATGTAATAAAGGCAATCCATACTTAGCCCATTTGATCATTAATTTTATTTGGCTAAGTGCTCTCCCTTAAGGTCTCAAGTCAATAATTTTTCAAAAATTTGAATTTTAATTCTCATGGTTGACTAACCCCTAAATCCTCTAACTCTTGAGGATTGATTTTTGTACCCAATAGAAATGCTTCCTAATTGGGTTGACCAAATATTCCTTAAGGATCCATTTTCTATCTATAGTCTTTGTTTTTTGTAGACACATAGCAAGTAGGTAATGATATGATTTTTCATTACTAGATGTATCATAGCCTAGTTCTTTCTTGTTGAAATTTGCCCTTTGACTCCTAATGATCATGTTTAGGGTATTTGAGCCAATTTCAAATTTTCTAAGAGCTTTTGTAAGGTTATCCACCATTTCTCTTAATTCCCTATTTTTCTCTTTTAAACATGAATCATTTTGGCTAGAAGAAGAGGAAACATGCATGCCATTATTTATGGATTCTAATTTTTCTCTAAGCATGCAAATATCATTTTTCAAGCATTTAATTTTCTTTCTAGCCTTAAACAAGTCATCATTTGTGCTAAAAATACTCTTAACTAAAATGTGTTGGTGCAGGAAGCACCATATCGAACCTTATTTTGATATTGGCAAAGGATTCAAAGTTAAGTTTGTTTGTGATCTAACAATATTCACTGAGTGTGCAAAGACAAAGCCCTAGCGAAGGACTGCTAGGCACCTGGCGAAGGAATGTCAGGATACAAAGCCCTAGCGAAGGACTGCCAGGATACAAAGCCCTAGCGAAGGACTGCTAGGCACCTGGCGAAGGAATGCCAGGATACAAAGCCCTAGCGAAGGACTGCTAGGCACCAGGCGAAGGACCGCTTGGAAACAAAGACTTGGCGAAGGACTGCTGGGCACCAGGCGAAGGACTGCCTGGAACTAAAGACCTGGCGAAGGACTGCTGGGCACCAGGCGAAGGACTGCCTGGAACTGAAGCCCTAGCGAAGGAATGCTAGGCACTGGGCGAAGGACAGCTCGGTATCCAAGACCTGACAAAGGACCGCCAGGCAAAAGTCCAACCAGAGGAACGATTGGCATTAGGTAAATTCTCCCGAGAGGAGTAGGTGAGGACGCGTTCCCCGTCGAGGGAACAGTAGGCATCGGTTCGACCTAGGGTTCCATTTTGGAGACCCAAAGTCAGAACCAAGACAGCTAAGGCTGTATAAAAATTAATATGTTACTACTTTTTGGACTAACCCTGGATGTAGGGCCGAAGGACTGAGTGACTGCAGCTCAGAGAGCCTCAAAGGAGTGAGGCAGAAGTTGAGCAGGGCGCCCCGCATGTTCCGGGCGCCCCCAAGGTGAAGACCAACCAGCAGGAGCAAATTCTGCTTCGACAACTGACTGTCGGGGCACCCCGGATGCTCCGGGCGCCCCCACCAACGGATGAAAGTTTGACCCGGTCAATACGGGCGCCCCGAGCGCTCTGGGCGCCCCGGTCAAAGCTGATCCCGAATGTAAAGGGATCAGAAGCTGACCGAGCAATTACCGGATCAACTGACACGTGGGGGGCGCCCCCGACGATCCGGGCGCCCCCAGGGCTATATAAAGGGCCCTCGACCCCAAGGCTCAAAGCAACACTTGATTCAACGCTTCTACGTTCTTCTGCTCTCGCGCCTCGCTCCGGAAACCTCCCAACTCGAGCCGACGACGTCCTGCTGCTCCGAAAAAAGAAAGACAACCTGCATCGGACGTCGGTAAAAGAAGAGCCTTTTTGTTTTAAAAGTTTAACTTGCTACATTTGTAATTCAATACTGTAAACTGTTATTGCGCGATTATAGTATTGCCCGCAGTAAACGGTCAACGACCGTGGGCCATGGAGTAGGAGTCGACCTAGGCTCCGAACCAAGTAAAAATCTCTGTGTTTGCGTGTTTTGTGTTAATCTTCCGCTGTGCAATTTCTCTATCTCAAATCCGAACGTTTTCCGATATTCACCCCCCTCTATCGGTTCTCTCGATCCAACAAGTGGTATCAGAGCGGGGTAGTTCAAATTTGGTGCAACCACCAGTTTGAAAGTTTTTCGGATTTACAAAATTTTTAATCTTATTTCTTTTCTTTCTAGTTAATCAACACCACTCGATCTTTTTCGCCTTTTATTTTAAAATAAAAAATATCTGTAGGTGGATTTAAAATATCCTTACGCCTTTTTCAATTTTGAATTCTCATTTTTTTACCATAACTTAGAATTGTTAAAATAATCAATTTTTGAAAATTTGTCATAAACTTTTTATTATTATTTTAATATTATTTTTTTCGAAATTCGTGCTACCCTAATTCGAGCAAAGTTTTTTTTTGACTTTTTACTTTTTCATCATTAATCAGAAGTAATAAAATCAACATTTTCAAAAATTTGTCATAATTTTTTTTATTATTTTACCTCAAAATTCGTGCAATATTTTTTGGGCTATATCGTTTCTCTCCCGCACTACTAATCCAAGACCAAGTCTTGGTACATCTCTGCTGTTTCTCTTGTGTGCAAGGTTTAAACTAAATGGCCAACTAAGAGTGGAACAGTGCACGCCCACCGCTATTCTCCGACAAGAACTTCATTTTTTTGGAGAAGTCAAATGGAGTCCCTTCTGAAGGCCCACATGGACTTATGGCGGATCATCCAAACGGGATTCTCTTTTCCCGTAGAAGATGAGTCATCAATCGAGTGGGATAAACTGGATGAACACACCCTCAATCAAATCGAGACCGATGCAAGGGCAACTGCAATCCTACAATGTGGCCTAACCAAGGAGCAACTCGAGCTAGTAGGTCCATGCAGATGTGCTAGAGAAATCTGGAAAAAATTAGTTAACCTTCATCAAGAGATCTCAGATGAAGAAGAAGATCAGGTAAATTATCTTGCCCTTTCAGTCCAAGCACAAACAGCCGAGTCAGAGTCTGAAATCGAATCCAAAATCGAACCAGAATTAGACGATGAATTGACTGAGACGGTAACCGATTTCGAATTCTTTTCAAAATTAGAATTAAATAATCAAACAGATACTATAATGGTCGAGGAAGGTGTAGATTTTATTGCAGGGAAAACTCCTAAAGAACCACCAAAGAAGGAGCTTCAACCAGTACCCGAGTCCGACTCAGACACAGAATCAGAAGATGAGCCTAGATCCGAGGCGGCAAGAATCAAGGGGGAGATTCCCAATAAAGAACCAAAAGGTAAAAGTGTAAATTCAGATTTTAATCATGTAATTTGTTACACATGCAGGGAGAGAGGGCACTACCAAAGTGAGTGTCCTACTCGTAAGATTCGAACGACACCACCGACGGCGACAAAGGAATCAGTTCCAAAAGCACGAAAGGAGAAAAGTCGCATTCAATGCTTCAAGTGCCAGGAGTTCGGGCATTACAAAAGTGAATGCACAGATAAAAGAGCTACCAAGAATGTCGGACAAACAATCAACAAAGGTAAATTTACAGTATTTGAAAATCCATTATTTACCTTGAATAATGTGATTGATTCATGTAACTTAATTAAAGCAAATTTCAAAAAATTGAAACAAGAAAATGAAACCCTAAAACATAAGGTCAATAAGTTAGAAAATTTAATTCATAATCTTGCTGATTTCGAAAATCCGGAGTATTACTCCAATTGTGACCTTACTTAGACAATTGTTTGTTTTAGTTATGTGTTTCTTTTTATTTTTGTTTTTTTTGCTTAGAATTAGGATCGGTTAGTATAAGGACTAAATCAGTTAATTAAAATTTGAACAACATAGTATTGGGTGGAGGTGAGATGATAGTACGTTAGGGAAGCCATCTTGGCGGAACTAGCCGAAGCTACCGATCCAAGACCCAAACTAGTTAGAACAGAATTTACCAAAAAGTAATTTTGAAGATGAAATTTCACTAAAAGGCTTTGTCTAGGAAAGGGTTGATGATCCAATAAGGCTACGGCCAAAGAAGCCCTTGTGCCTCGCCAAGACCTGGAAGCCAATTTTTAAAATTCAAATTCAATTTACTCTTTGTTAAATTCGAATCTAACACAAATTTTCAGTTAATTTTAGATTCAAATATCTCTTTTCAAAATTAATTTAAATTGGGTTTTAAAATTAATTTAACTTTTCAAAATTAATCACGACCTTTTCAAAATAAATCTTTCTATTAAAATATGCATCTCACAAAACAGTTAAGGATATCCTGTTTTGTCACTTAGAAATGGGTGAGATGCTCAGGACCTAAAAGTTTATGTAGGACCGGTGCCGTCGATAGAGGGGGGGGTGAATATCGATCGTGAAAACTCTTTCGGAATTCTTCGTAAAACTTTCGTTCTGGACTTAGAATATTAGTAGCGCAGCGGAGAATAAATGGAACGAAAAACAAAGCAAAGGACAATGACACGCGGGATTTATTTACTTGGTTCCCGACCCCCCTGGGTCAGTACGTCCAAGGCCTATGTACTCGGCGTGAGTCCACTATTGGTCTCCTTTCCGGAATTTTCGGAGGCGGAGAAAACCCGTCTTACAGTTTACAATTACAATAAAAAAGATATTGAAAGTTAAAGTACGAAACAAGTAAAAGCAAACCGAACACGAAAATGAAACTCGGCCGATCTGGACCTCCGAAGTGCCGCGCACTTCCTCCTGGAGCCTCCCGGTCGTAGAGCCTCATCTTTAGCACGTTGTTGACGGTCAGAATGATCAGAATAGTACCTGGAAGTCATTTCTGAAGCAGAGGGGTCGAAGCCCCTTATATAGGCCTCCTGGGGGCGCCCTGAACGCTGGGGGCGCCCCGGAAGACTCGGTCAAATTTTATCCCTGCGCCTACCTCGCCGTAGGGGATAAAATCATTGACCAGGGCACCCTGGACCTCCCGGGCTCCCTCATGATGGCTTATCTGTGTTTTGGGTTCGAAACTGCACATACAGCTTTGAACCAGGGTGCCCTGGCTGCTGAGGGCGCCCCGCTTGACACCTTTTCTGCCTGCTTCACCTAACTGTCTTTTTTTCTCTTTGTCTCAGGGCACCCTGGCTGTTGGCGGCGCCCTCCTTGATGGGGGCGCCCTGCTTAAAGCCTGCAAACTGGTTTTTTTGCTTGCTTTGTCTCCGGTTCTTGTTACCTGCAAGATACACAAACACAAAGCATATATACATATAATATTAGGCTTAAGGACTTGGTTCAGACTTCGGATTTGCATGAAACCCTAGGTCGAACCGGCAAGAGTTCCTATCCCCGAGAACTCGCCCTTCACCTACTCCTTTCAGGAGACGGTTACCACCCAGCCCTTCGGGTGGACTTTTGCTTAGCCTCCGATTACTCCGGATCTCGAGACGCCCGAACCCCGACCCGTCTCTACTCCTGTCCTTAGTCATCGCTCAGCTAAGTTGCTCAGTCCCTTGGACCAAGACTTCATTACCTAGCAATCCTTCGCCAGGTGCCTAGCAGTCCTTCGCCCGGTTTTCTATGCCTAGCAGCCCTTCGCTAGGTGCCTAGAAACCCTTCGCTAGGTCTTCTATGCCTAGCAGCCCTTCGCTAGGTGCCTAGCAGCCCTTCGCTAGGTCTTAAGGTTTCGATACCTAGCAGCCCTTCGCTAGGTGCCCAGCAGCCCTTCGCTGGGACTTAGGGTTTCGATGCCTAGATTAACTAGGACTTTTATTTAGCTTAGTTTACTTCTCTCTTACTCCCCTTTATCTGTTCAATATATCACTGACTTAAGTGAATTGTCAAACATTAAAACACTTAAAGAGGAACATCATTGATGCAACTTGCACCAACAGTTTAGTCCAACCCAATCAACCGTACAAATCAAATTCAACTTAATTATTTTCAATTAATTATTCTCAAATTCAACTTAATTATTTTCAATCAATTATTTTCAAAATTCATCTTAACAATTTTTAAAATTCAAAGTTAAAATTTCAAAATCCTCAAAAATCATTTTAACTTTTAAACTAAAGTTTAATGTTACAAAATTAACCATTTTTTTGTTAAAATTAAATATTTGTCTCACACAACCCATAAGGTTAACATGTTTGACCACGTAGAACTGGGTGAGACATCTAGGACCTAAAAGCCTGATTCACTATCCTGTTAAAAAAAAAATTGCAAAAGTTATTCAAACTTACCTCTAATTTTTAATTTATTGTACTGTACCCTACTTTTTCATTCATCACATTTTTTTTGTTAAATATCACAATAAATAGAGTCTAGGGCTTGTTCTGATTTAGTCATTAACTTGGTCAAAATAGTCAACCCTAGTCCACATAGTCAAACTTGGTCAACACTGAAATTCCTTAAGGAACTTAGGTAAAAGACAAATTGTGTCGAATACAGGGGGAGTTCTTCTTAAATTTTTTTTTGAAAAATTCAAAATTTTCAAAAACCTAATGCTTTAAAACTTATTCAAAAACCCTCAATATTACTATCTCTTTGAAAAATTATCATCATGATTGTCGAAAACTGTGCTATCATTTCAAGTTATGTTTTCAAAAATTTATCTTGAAAGTTATCATACTCAGAAGGTTGTTCAAAATTATTCTTTTGATTTTAATAAACCCTAAAGACACAGAGGAAGGTCCACTTCATGATCTACAAGGACTCCTAGGATGTGTCAAATTTAGGGGGAGTTTGAGTCAAAAGAAGATTTTCTGAAATGTTTTTTTTGTAATTATTTGTTTTGAAGTTATTAGATAATTCTTATAATTTAAATCAAACCTTAAAACTCAGAGGAAGATCACTTGCAGTCAACAAGCGTCCTAGGACTGGGTCATGTTTAGGGGGAGATCAAATTAAAAGAATTATTGAATATTTCCAAAATTATATGTTTTCATGCACCACACGTTTAAAATCCTTTTGAAGACTTAAATAATTTTTCTTTCAAAAGACTATTATTTTTATTTTTTTCAAAATTCTTGTGGCTTATGAAATTATTCTTGAAATAATATTTACTTGGGTTGGAGAAACTTCCAGGACACTTAGGAAAATATCCTTGTAGTTAACAAGGTTTCCTAGGATTGTGTCAGACTAGAAAAGAAACCTAGTCAAGTAAAATATTATGTTTTCAAAAGGCATAATACTTTTCAAAAATTACTCATATTTTTCAAGGTCAGAGTGATCAAAACAGTACTTAGCAGTTCCAAGAAGGCTCAATCTGTTTTTTTCAAGTACTTGCATATTTTTCAAAAATGTATATTTTTCAAATAATACTTATATTTTAAAAAAATGCATAATATCTTTCAAAGTGACTTATATCTCTTTCAAAGATACAGAGTACTTGCATCTCTCAAAAAGCTTAACATCTTTTAAAAGTACTTGCATTTTTCAAAATATTCAAAACAAGTAAACTTGTTGATTAAATATTTTCTTGTTGCTTGTCATGCATGAACTCAAGAAAAATATACTTTTCTTTTGCATCAATTCTTCATTCTTTCAAAATGTTGTTACTTATAAATTATCATAATTCTTAACATTATTCTCTCACTCAAATAGTTATGTTTTCAAAACCCATAAGCTTTGATACACAAATTTTAAATATCTTTCAAAATATATTTTTCAAGAATTCTTTATTGATGCATGACTTTCCCCCTTTTCAAAGAAAGTATCTTAGAAATAGTCTAAAACATAAGAAGAAGAATTTCACACCAAGGGGGAGAGAAAGGAAAGAGCAAAAGGAAATTTTGTTTAATTTTTATCTCTTTTTCAAAAAATGCTTCAAAAATTTCTAAGTATTAATTCTTTTGTGCATGTTTTTTACCTATGTAAAATTCATTTTGCAAAGCCTTGTAAGTAAAAGTTATTTAACAAAAGTTAGGTTTGCAAAACTTTTTTAAAATTTTACCTTGTTCGCCCATGTATATTTTTGATATATGTTAAAGGGGGAGGAAAGGTCAAAGTTAAGTATGTTTACAAAATACTTCAAGGTAGCAGGGTAAATAAAATTTTTCAAAACTACAATGGTTTTTAGGTCAAAACTACATTGGTTGTTTAACTTTACACTGCTCAGATTGATTGGTTTTAACTGTCGTGCTTAAATGCTATAAGTTTTTACTTAACTTTGAACTGTGTTGCCATAAATCAAAAAGGGGGAGATTGTTGGTGCAGGAAGCACCATATCGAACCTTATTTTGATATTGGCAAAGGATTCAAAGTTAAGTTTGTTTGTGATCTAACAATATTCACTGACTGTGCAGAGACAAAGCCCTAGCGAAGGACTGCTAGGCACCTGGCGAAGGAATGCCAGGATACAAAGCCCTAGCGAAGGACTGCTAGGCACCTGGCGAAGGACTGCCAGGATACAAAGCCCTAGCGAAGGACTGCTAGGCACCTGGCGAAGGAATGCCAGGATACAAAGCCCTAGCGAAGGACTGCTAGGCACCAGGCGAAGGACCGCTTGGAACCAAAGACCTGGCGAAGGACTGCTGGGCACCAGGCGAAGGATTGCCTGGAACTAAAGACCTGGCGAAGGACTGCTGGGCACCAGGCGAAGGACTGCCTGGAACTGAAGCCCTAGCGAAGGAATGCTAGGCACTGAGCGAAGGACAGCTCGGTATCCAAGACCTACCAAAGGACCGCCAGGCAAAAGTCCAACAAGAGGAACGGTTGGCATCAGGTAAATTCTCCCGAGAGGAGTAGGTGAGGACGCGTTCCCCGTCGAGGGAACAGTAGGCGTCGGCTCGACCTAGGGTTCCATTTTGGAGACCCAAAGTCAGAACCAAGACAGCTAAGGCTGTATAAAAATTAATATGTTACTGCTTTTTGGACTAACCCTGGATGCAGGACCGAAGGACTGAGTGTCTGCAGCTCAGAGAGCCTCAAAGGAGTGAGGCAGAAGCTGAGCAGGGTGCCCCGGATGTTCCGGGCGCCCCCAAGGTGAAGACCAACCAGCAGGAGCAAATTCTGCTTCGACAACTGACTGTCGGGGCGCCTCAGATGCTCCGGGCGCCCCCATCGCTGCGGGCGCCCCGCATGCTGCGAGCACCCCCAGCGCCAACTACCGAAGCAGCTCCCTTCGAAGCCAACGGATGAAAGTTTGACCCGGTCAATACGAGCGCCCCGAGCGCTCCGGGCGCCCCGAGCGCTCCGGGCGCCCCGAGCGCTCCGGGCGCCCCGGTCAAAGCTGATCCCGAATGTAAAGGGATCAGAAGCTGACCGAGCAATTACCGGATCAACTGGCACGTGGGGGGCGCCCCCGACGATCCGGGCACCCCCAGGGCTATATAAAGGACCCTCGACCCCAAGGCTCAAAGCAACACTTGATTCAACGCTTCTACGTTCTTCTGCTCTCGCGCCTCGCTCCGGAAACCTCCCAACTCGAGCCGACGACGTCCTGCTGCTCCGAAAAAAAGAAAGACAACCTACATCGGACGTCGGTAAAAGAAGAGCCTTTTGTTTTAAAAGTTTAACTTGCTACATTTGTAATTCAATACTGTAAACTGTTATTGCGCGATTATAGTATTGCCCGCAGTAAACGGTCAACGACCGTGGGCCATGGAGTAGGAGTCGACCTAGGCTCCGAACCAAGTAAAAATCTCTGTGTTTGCGTGTTTTGTGTTAATCTTCCGCTGTGCAATTTCTCTATCTCAAATCCGAACGTTTTCCGATATTCACCCCCCCTCTATCAGTTCTCTCGATCCAACAAAATGGTAGTGGGTAGATTGTATACCTCACTTATCGAGACGTTCGATCCGAAGTTTGACCTCCCCCTTCACTTGAGCTCTCTTCATCTTCACTTGAGCTCTTTCATTTTTCAATTTCGGATGACGTGGAGGCTATATCATCAACTCCCATAAACGCAAAGTGGGAGAGAATATGCTCCTCTTCATCTAATGATGACACATCATCCCATGTTACAACTAAGCTTTGGACCTTCTTCCCTTTTTCTTTTGATTTCTTCTTCTCCTCCTTCTTCTTTTCTTCCTTTTTCTTCAAGAGTGGACATTCATCCCTTATGTGTCCTTCTCCTTGATAATTATAGCAAATGATCTTCCTTGTCCTACACTTGCTTCTTGAACTTTTCTTACCATGAGATTTGTTAGATGAAAAATATTTAAAAGTTTTTCTCATTTTTTTACCATATATGTCTCTTCATCACTATCTATTGAGGCATTCGATTCTTCTGAATTGGAGGATGATGAGGATGAAGTCTTCTTCTTCTTGCCCTTTCCTTTGTTTGCTACAAGGGCTACTCCTTTTGGTTTGTAGACTTCTCCACCCAATCCTTCAATCCGAGTTTCATGGAGATCCATAGTTGAGAAGAATTCATCTAGAGAGCACTTCTCTAGATCCTTGGAGATATAAAATGAGTCTATAATTGGGCTCCAATTGGATATTCTCGGGAAAGCGTTGATGTCACGATTGGAGAGTTGCTCACCTACACTTGGAGAGTTGCTCATCATGATGGCTTTCATCATGATGTCACGGTTGGAGAGTTGCTCACCTACACTAGTTAGTCCACTAAATATTTTTTTAAATTTAGCTTAAAGTGACTATGTCTTTTCTCCTTTTTCAAGCTTGGTATTGTTGAGTTGAATTTGGAGAAGATCTCTTCTTGCCAACTTTGTTTCCGATGTGTCTTCGTGAAGTTCTACTAGCTTTTTCCACAAATCCTTGGCACTCTTATAGCATCCAATCCGGATTATTTTTTGTTGGGGAAGAACACTTAGAAGATGATGCATTGCCTTTGAATTTGCTAAATGATCATCTTTTTGCTTCTTGCTTCATCTTATCTTTTCAAGTGGATTATTGTCTTGATCCCCAGACACTTCAAAATCATTTTCTATAATTAACATAATATCAAAATTGGTATCGAAGAATACCTTTATTCTTTTCTTCCACCAAGTGAATTCTCCTTCAAATTTTGGTGGTTAAATGTGTGAGCCGGCCATTTTGATGAAAATTACTCTTCTCGACGGTTAGTCCATTGAAGGGTGACCTTGTGCTCTGATTCCAATTGTTGATGATCGAAGGCAAGCTAAAGGGGGTGAATAGCTCGTCTCCCTCGAATAGTGCTTTTTACAAAGTTAGTAGCATAACGGAAATACAAGAAACAATGAAAGCAATGCTAACACAAAGCATTTATGTGGTTCGGAGATTACTTACTCCTACTCCACGACGTTTTCTTGAGGTGGATGATCCCTCAATTCGTTGATGGATTAGTTTCCGGCAATCTTTGGCTAGAGCTCACTCCCTCTTGGTGGAGTGTAACCTCTCACAATGTCCTCTTCCTCTTTACAAGATGCAAGTTAGTGTTTGAGAAAGAGAGTAGGCTTTGGAAGTTTTAGACACGATACAAGAAGGTTTACAATCACACTTTTTATTACCTCTTCATGCCCCAAAGCTTCTCCGTTAATAGAGGAGAGAGCTGTTAATAAAACAGCTCAACCCCGACACTAGTCGACTGCTACCAACCCTAGTCAACTAGTACTCAGTCAACAGCTAGCCAAACGACTAGATTTCAAACAGCAGTCGACTGTCATTGAAGTCAGTCGGTTGGTCTCTATTGTTTGAAACCCACAGAAAGATCAGTCGACTGGTTTCCCTACTAGTCGACTGCTCTTAATACACACTCACACTCATCCTCTCCGGAGTCGCCTTTTGAAGCCCTCTTCCTTTGTCTCTCATCCCTCAGATATATACGAGCCTGCGGCTTGTCCCCATGCCATCCTTCACGTATGCCTTGAAGTCTGCTTCCCTTGGCTCCACTCCGTTGCTCCTTGTTCGATGGTCCCTCGGATGCTCTATCCTTCACTGACTCAAGGACCCGAGCACCAAGATGAGATCTCCCACACATGGTCGCGCCAAGATCCTCATGTGTGTTCCACTAAGTCCTGCATAACTCAAGCACACATCAAACTAATATGAAATCCTAACTTAATTATATTGGCACACACATCAAAATTTATAATCGTACCGATCAAACTTGGGCCGATTGCACCAACAAACCTAACTTAAACCCTTTGTCGAAATATCAAAACACATGATTACTCTAGATCATCGGGATTGCCTCAACACGGACCATCAAACGAAGAATGTCGAAAGCCCAAGATCGACAAAAGAGTTATGTAGATTGGAGACAAAGACTTTTGAAGTTTACAGTGGACAATCATGTGTTTTTTACGTGTTTCACCAACTGAAGGGGTTAAGAAGTTTGGATTGAAAGGTAAGTTAGTCTGTCACTACATCGGTCCCTTTTAAATATTGGAGAGGATATGCGAGTTAGCTTATCAGTTGGTACTACCACTAATTAGGGGTGCAAATGAGTCAAGCCGCTCGCGAGTCACTCGCAAGAGGCTCAACCAAAGCTCAACTCGATCTCGGAGTTGGTTGAGCTCGAATTGAGCTCGAGCTGGCTCATTTCATATTCGAGCCGATCTTGGGCCCATTTAATCCTGACTCAAGTGCTAGTTGAGCCTTATGAAGCCAGACCAATTCAATATTCTAATATTTAAAATAAATACTATTGAAAATTAATACTAACTTAAGGAGGCGTTCGTGGCTAAAGGGTTTCATTAGGTCTCATTGTGGCGAAGGATCAAGCCGTTCCTCTTTCATTTTAGTTTAGTTTTTCGAGTCAAGCGAGTTTAAGTTTGGTTTTTCGAGTCAAGCTCAAACTAGCTCGAGCTTATCCGAGCTCAACTCTTCTCATTTGTACCACTACTATCAACCCTTATTGGTATACGTAATGTGTTCAATGTATTCATGCTAAGGAAGTATGTGTTGCGTCCTACTCACATGGGTATCTGACTTGTCAATGTCAGATGGTAACATCATACTGACGAGGAAGCAACTATTTCATTTTTCGAGTCAAGCGAGTTTAAGTTTAGTTTTTCGAGTCAAGCTCAAACTCGCTCGAGCTAATCCGAGCTCGTCTATGCTCATTTGCACCACTACCATCGACCCTTGTTGGTATACGTAATGTGTTCAATGCATTCATGCTGAGGAAGTATGTGTTGCATCCTACTCACATGGGTATCTGACTTGTCAAGGTCAGATGGTAACATCATATTGATAAGGAAACAACTTGGGCGTTTGAAGAAAAAAAGTCCAAACTCAATACTTACATCTGTTTACTTAAGGTACATGTAGTTTCTTTACTACATGAACTTTGGATATGCTATTGTTTACATATCATACTTAAGTAGAAAATTTAGAGTTTAAATTTTTATTAGTAAAGGAGAATGTTAGATACGACCATTAAATAATAATAAGTGTTAATTAAAGAATTACCTTATAAAATTTTCTAGGAATTGTTCAAAATTTAAACCTAGTTGGTATAACATTTTGGGGAAGTTAATTGATTTCATTAACCTAAGGTTATTAATAACCTAAGTACATCTATAAACCTAAGTTTTTTATTTCCATTGCCCTAATCTCCCATGTCCTAACTCCCGATCCATCTGCCGACTCACTGATAAGTACCATTTTATTGATTATTTTAATTGCTAAAATCCATGTTTGACCCATGTTTTACTTGCTTAATTGTGATTTTACCCTAGGTTTTGGAACTTACCTTTATTTTGGACTTAATTACAAATTTACACATATTTGGATTATTTGGCCACAAAATTTTTGATCTATTTTTGTAGGCATGAAAGGTTCATGGACCTAGGGCATACTGGGTCAAACTTGAGTCGGAAGTGGACCCAGATCGAGTTATCAAGTTTTGGGATTAATCTAGGTCGTCCGATTCAAAAGCGGCTAGATCTGAGCCATCCGGGACCATCCGTTGCACATCTGGAGGATCCAAGCTACCACGAGGCAGATCCTGACCCCAGATCATCATCATCAAAGTTTGGATTAAATCAGAGCAAGATCAATCGTTGGATCTCCTTCGATCAATCTGGGTCGTCCATTCTTATGCACTTAAGGAAATTTTCCCAGCCTTCAGCGTTGCCGCGTCTTCGCCGTTCTTGTGTTTCTTCGTTTGTTCTTCGCAGCTTTCTTCAAGTGCTTCATCCAAGAAGGCGTGACCACCTCCATTCCAACCTTAGATCATCATCTGAATCCTTGGAAGGCAGTTTCAATCGAGATTTCATCTCAAATTTCATCCGGGCAGAGGTGTTTGAGGGTTTCGGCATTCTCTGTGGTCCGAGCACTGAAATCTTAGCTACAACCCATTTCCGACGATCTGAGCCACTTGTAGGGGTTCTCAGGTGAGCTCAGGTCTTCTCCAAATCATCATCGCAGCTCCACAAACTGAGATTGAAGAGTTCGGATCGGAATTCTCCCAGTTGAAGCAATTTGAGCAGAATTGAAGGATTGAGGCTGATTTCCACTGATTTGCTGAGCTTAGGGGTTCGAGGCCAGCTCTTGCTTGACGACCAAGAAGATTTTGAGCTCGGGAAGGGATCGAGGAGTAGTTTCTTTAGTTTAAATTCCGTTTTAGGTGTAGATTTCGTTTCTGCCGCAATCTGTCCTGTTTTTGCAATTTCCTTTAGCAGCTGTTCGAGTTTGTTTCCTGAATTGTTGAGCTTCATTAGGTTTTAAATCTTCAAGTTAAGTAACTTAGGAACTTGTTTAGTGATCAATTGAGTTAAAATTCAGTTTACTTTTGTTTACATTGCTGCGTGCCAACTACTCTACTCGTGCCAAGCTGAGTTTCTGCATATTAGTAGTTTCGATTCCATTACACTAGTTTCTATCAAGTAATTGCTAGTTTAAGTTTCCTTGTGCCTAGATTAGTTACTTGAATTTAGTTTGCATTAGCTAGCTTAGCCTTTGATCCATTGCGAGAAAAAAAAATCTGTAGCTAATCCTTTAAATTCTGCATCTTTAATTTCAGCCATTCGATTTCTGAATTTTTGTTTCTCAAGTTCTGATTTCAGTTCTCAATTCCTTGCCTTAGTCTTGCTTAGTTCTTTCCTAATAGCCTTGTTTCCCAATTGAACCAATCAGCTTAAAAAAAAATTGAGTTGAAAGTTTACTGATTTCTTAAATTTGGTGATAGTTTTTGGCACAAAGAGTTTAGCTTGCGTGCCACTGTTTTGGACCTATTTGCATCCGAATTTAACCTGTTTTTGTGGAATATGATTGTGTTTGAAATCAATAAGTTTGCATCCATCCATTTCTGAATTTTGTTTGCAGTGGTTGGCTTCCAAAAATTATAGCTAGTTGAGTTGAATTGTTTGTTTGATTTCTAAATTTCGCATGCTTTTGATTGTGTTAAGCTTGTTTGTTTCCAAAATTTGCCATCCCTGCACTTATACATTGTTTAGCATCAAGATTACATTTAATATCCATTGTGTTCCCTTTTAATTTCGATTTAGCCACCTTGGTTGAGTAGGTTTTCTCTTGGTTGAATTTCTTGGTTGCCATCACTTGGTTAGTGCATTTAGTTGAAATTCTTTTCTTTTTCTTGTGCTTCCATTCTGAATTTACAACCCAAAACCCAATTACTTATTTGAAAACCAAAAACACAAATGACACATAAACCAAGTTAGAATCAAACTATATCAACTAGTCCCGAGGAAAAATACGACCTGTGGCCCCTTTACTACGTTTTTATATTTTGATTGCAAAAAGGGTTTCCAGCACATATTCATATTTTAAATTTGAGACCCACATTCGTGACAGTCTATTTTGGGTCCGTCACTCACCCTCTCTCTCGTGCGCGCGCATGTGTCGCACTTGGATCATCGAAGTTGTCGTCACCGCCCTGTCATTGTCATCTCTCCTCTCCACCGGCCAGGCACGACCAGACGCTACTAGCCCTGTCTTAATCGGTTTAGGATTAGGTTTACTTATTTGATTTATTGTAGAATTGGTTATAATTTGTCTTCTATATTGCAGGATTCTAGTTTGAGATAGGCACTCCGACGGGAAAACATTTAGCACGATCTACATTTGAGGTGGGTATTCTTTCTTTATCCTCTTTAATATATTGATCTTAGTGCATGAGTTATAAACTTAATTAGTAGGCTTTATTACCTTGACTCTATTCTTATATTGCTTTAATTTGATACTTAGTTGCTTGACTTTAGAGATGATTTAATTTGATATCCATACAGTCTTGTTTGTTATCCATTATTTGTAGAATTATACACGTGTTTTGTGTATCGTTGATAGTTTACCTTATTGGTTGCGATTGTATACAGCTGCAAAGGAATGTTTACTCGCGATTGTTTACTACATATTTATTGTTGTTGTATACATCTTGTCTGTGTCAGAGTCATTTCTCTCACACATATTGATTGATATACCCTGGATTGCTCACGAGACTCATTCATAGTAGAGTGTTTCTCCCGTAGTCCATAGCCAGAGAGCTACTTCTTGTCTAGAGTATATATTGTATCGCCTATGTTCTTTTCAAGGCCTAAAGTTTCACGATTCGGATATAGTCGCCGATCGAATATTCTCTCTCTGACTCCACGGGTACTTGGGAGTTACAAGATTGACCATTATTATTCACTCCTATCTCGGACATAGTCGCGTATCGAGCTATTCTTTCTTCGACTCCACGAGTACTCGGGAATCATAGGATTAACTTTATTATTCTCTCCCAACTTGGGCATAGTCACCAATTAAGATATTCTCTCTCTGAGTCCATGGATACTTTAGAGTCATGAGATCGATTTTATTATTCTCTCCTGACTCGAATATAGTCACGGATTGAACTATTCTCTCTCCAACTCCACGGGTACCTAGGAGTTGTGAGATTGACATTATTATTCTTTCCCACTTGGACATGGTCACGAATCAAGCTATTTTCTCTCCAACTGCACAGGTACTCGGGAGTCGTGAGATCAACTTTATTATTCTCTAGATCAAGTTATTCTCTCTCCGACTCTATTGGTACTCGGGAGCTGTGAGATCGAGTTTATTATTATTTTCTCTCGACTTGGACATAGTCGCGGATTGAGCTATTTTCTCCCCGACTCCACAAATACTTGGGAGTCATTAGTTTGAGATTATTATTCTCTTCCAGCTCGGACATGAACATGGATCAAGCTATTCTCTCTTCGACTCCACAAGTATTCGAGAGTCGTGAGATCAACTTTATTATTCTCTTCGACTCGAACATAGTCACAGATCGAGTTATTCTCTCTCTAACTCCGCTGGTACTCGAGAGTCATGAGATTACGCTTATGATTATTCTCTTCCGACTCAAACATAATTGAGGATCAAGCTATTCTCTCTATGACTCCACAAGTACTCGGGAGTTGCGAGTTTGAGATTATTATTTTCTCTCGACTCAGACATGATCACAAATCGAGCTATTCTCTCTCCGACTCCACTGGTACTCGGGAGTCATGAGATCAACTTTATTATTCTCTCTCGACTTAGATATAGTTGTGGATCAAGCTATTCTCTCTCCGACTCCACAAGTACTCGGGAGTTATGAGTTTGAGATTATTATTCTCTCTCAGCTCGGACATGGTCACAGAGCAAGCTATTTTCTCTTCGACTCGACGAGTACTCGGGAGTCATAAGATTGACCTTATTATTCTCTTCCAACACGAACATAGTCACAGATCGAGTTATTCTCGCTGTGACTCTATTGGTACTTGAGAGTCATGAAATCGAGCTTATTATTGTTCTCTCTTGACTTAGACATAGTCATGGATCAACCTATTCTCTCTTCGATTTCACAAGTACTTGGGAGTCGTAAGTTTGAGATTATTATTCTCTTCCAACTCGGGCATGATTGCGGATTGTTCTCTATCCGACTCTACGTGTACTCGGAAGTCGTGAGATCGACTTTGTTATTCTCTCCGAATTCGGACATTGTCGAGGATCGAGTTATTCTCTCTCTGACTCTACTAGTACTCGAGAGTTAGGAGATCGAGCTTATTATTATTCTTTCCCGGCTCGGACATAGTCGCGGATTAAGCTATTCTCTCTCTGACTACACCGTTATTTGGAAGTCATAAGATCGAATTTATTATTCTTTCTCGATTCAGACATAGCCGTGGATCAAGCTATTCTCTTTTAGACTACATCGATACTCAAGATTCATGAGATCGAGCTTATTATTATCTCCCAACTTAGACATAGTCGGGAATCAACTTATTCTCTCTTTAAATCCACTGGTACTCAGGAGTAATGAGATTAAGTTTATTATTCTCTTCCAACTCGGACATAGTCGTAGATTGAGCATTTTCTTTACCGAGGATGGAGTCACCGTTTATTCCCTCGACTATGACTCAACCATGAGCTTGACCTGGGGGTACTCAGCTTTGTGGACCCAGATGTCCATTGAATAGAATATATGTCCAGTCAGTTGACCTACTACATCTTCCTTCTACTAAACATGAAATGGATGCTTATGATATGAAGATAAGTAAGGGTTCATATGTGGCGAGTTCTTGACATTGTCAATAGAGAAGTCATATGGCAGGGCCACGGTTCGGTCAATACAGGGACTATATGACGCTTTTCAAGACTTGGTCAATATAGCTTCCACATGGCGTATCAACAATCTCCACTATTCATGTCACGCCTCGAGGGGCCACTTGTCCGATTAAATCGAACATCATCTTCCCTGTACGGCGGACATATGAATCCTCGATACAAAGCCTATACGACCGTCTCATCGTCCTCAACTAGCACGGCTGAAAATTAAACATAAAAAGAATGAACGACAAACACAATACATAAAGAATGCATACTAATATGACTTAGGACACATCAAAAATACCATAGCCCCTTTGGGGCACACAAATAGTACAAAATTCAAACACATACATATAAAATAGGATAGCTATGTAAATACAACAGCCGCAAATATAAATAACAAGACGAAGTCGATCCGACGGGAAGTGAGATTAGCGACAGGGTTCTCTTTTGACGACTCCGAGTTTCCCAGCTTGAAAAGAAAAACATGGCAATTGGTTGTGAGTCCAGGGGGGCTCCGCGGATATATAAATAGATAGATATATATGACGGTAAAAAGATTATACAATAGCAGCATAGAAGCAAGCAGATACAGTCTCAAAAGTAAAATTAGAATATATGATCGGTACACTACATGCAAGATATACTCATATCAAACTCACCTGTGGGGTATGATGGTCACAAATTTCCGAACCTGAATGGTCACCAGACTATAACCATATAAAATAAAATACCCCCTGTATGTGCATGTCATCCAAATGTAGCAAATATAGCTCAAACAAGTGTAGCAAACACAAACAAATGCAATCTATGCAATCGTGCACATGATGCAATGACATGGTCACCCCTGATGCTAGTCAGCCACCATCACCGGTCATGGGTGAGGTCGAGTGGGTAGGAATATGAAAATTGTATGCACTCTGCCATCACTATTCCTAAGTGATCGAGTGGACAAGATGTTGGCGGAGGTCACACCCGTCCTACTCTAAATCATATGGGGGAGCATCGCTCTCATCTCCTCGTATCACGTGAAAGAGGAGGGATCCCTGCCTACTATCACGCTGCGGATACCACTACCCATGAGTGGCCGAGCGAAGCCTTGATAGGACAATTGCACACACCCTGCTAATAGTACCACTGACCCATCAGTGGTAGTGTGTCCAGGTTCTGATATCACTGATGATCCGTCTCAACCATAAGGGAGCCAAGGATCGTCAGTTATGCAATAATATAAAGATGGTGCATGACGCTAACACCCATCAAGCAAACCTCAAAATGATATGCACTGGTCTGAAGCATAAATCATGATATACAAATAACCTACTAGTCACGCAAAAATACTAGGTATCGATAAACATGTGCACTCTCCAGAATCAGAATATCAAGCATAGAGATTGTATGAAAAATAAATTCGAGCATGTCAAAGGATCAAGCAGTAAGTACCAAGCAGGATAATCAAAAGCAGATAAATGTACATCCTACTATTATCTATAAACGAATCTCTACATAGAAATCTGAAATATCTATAGAGATAAGTCAGAAGGTACCTGTTGGTGCAGGAAGCACCAGATCGAACCTTGTTTTGATATTGGCAAAGGATTCAAAGTTAAGGGTTATTTGTTGTCTAACAATGCTGCTTGAGAGTGCAGAAAACCAAGTCCTAGCGAAGGGATGCTAGGCACCTGACGATGGGCTGTCAGGAACTCAAGACCTGGCGAAGGGCTGCTGGGCAAAAACCAAGTCCTGGTGAAGGGCTGCTGGGCGAAACTCAAGACCTGGCGAAGGGCTGCTGGGCAAAACCAAGTCCTGGCGAAGGGCTGCTGGGTGAAACTCAAGACCTGGCGAAGGGCTGCCAGGCAAAAGTCCAACTGGAGGAGCCGGTTGGCACCAGGTAAATTCTCCCGAGAGGAGTAGGTGAGGACGCGTTCCCCTTGAGGGAACATTAGGCGTCGGTTCGACCTAGGGCTCTATTTTGGAGACCAAAGTCAGAACCAAGATAGCTGAGGCTGTATAACTTATTATTTTATTATTTTATTGTGTTTTGTACTAACCCTGGATGCAGGACCGAAGGAACGAGTGTCTGCAGCTCAGAGTGCCTCAAAGGAGTGAGGCAACAGCTGACCAGGGCGTCCGGAGTGTCCCGGGCGCCCCCATGGTGAACACAAAACACAACAAGACAAGAAAGACTTCGACAGTACATAGCCAGGGCGCCCCCGCTGTCCCGGGCGCCCCCATTGCAAAACAACTCTGCCGCGTCTGTGTTACATGCCCAGGGCGCCCCCGCTGTCCCGGGCGCCCCCAGTGCACAGGGTGGCCCAAGCCTTACCGAGGAGAGCTCAGCGCTGCGGATAAGGTTTGACCGGTCAACCAGGGCGCCCCAGTCAAGGCCTTATCCCGAGGATTAAGGGATAAGTCAACGACCGCGACTCTTGTGGATCTGCTGCCACGTGGGGGGGGCGCCCCCGTCGACCAGGGCGCCCCCAGGCCCTATATAAAGGGCCCTCGACCCCCTTCTTCAAGCATCAAGTTTTTTCGACGCTTCTATGCTCTTCTGCTTCCGCGACACGCTCCAGAAATCTTCCAACTCAAGCTGACGACGTCCCACTGCTCCGAAACTTCGATCTACACCGGACGTCGGTAACGAAGAGCTCTGTATTTAAAGTTTACTATTCTGCCTTCTTGTAAAATCTATTTGTAAACTTTGCGAACTTATAGAATTGTCCGCAGAAAACGGTCAACGACCGTGGGCCTTGGAGTAGGAGTCGACCCAGGCTCCGAACCAAGTAAACCGACTGTGTTTGCATTGTTCTGTTTTTCTTTATTTCCGCTGCGCACCCGCTCTTTTTAAATCCGAACGATTTGCGATATTCACCCCCCCCCCCTCTCTCGCATTTCTCGATCCAACAGT